>VXBO01002295.1:258742-324137 GCA_013400135.1 Rhinoptilus africanus
AAACATTTTTTCACTGAAAGGGTTATTAAACATTGGAACAGGCTGCCCAGGGAGGTGGTGGATTCACCATCCCTGGAGGTGTTTAAGAAAAGGGTAGATGAGGTGCTTAGGGACATGGTTTAGAAGGGGTTTTTGTCAGGGCAGGTTAATGGTTGGACTTAATGATCTTAAAGGTCCCTTCCAACCTCACCCATTCTATGATTCTGTGATTCTATGATTCTATTTTCCTTGCCTGGCCATAATGTGTTTACAGAGAGCAGTCATATTCTCTCTAAGACTTCATTTTATTTTACTCAACAAACCAAGCTCCTTTAGTCTCCTTTCTTGGTTATTCTTGGTCTCACCTTTCTAGTTATTCTCTACACTGGTTCCAGTTTGCAGTCACCTTTCTTGACCATGACTATGAACAGAACAGATCACGACTGACCAGATCTATACACAGGGTTCCACATGAAATTGTAAGAAATTATATATCTCACACTATTATTTTTTTCCTGAAAAGAGGTTCCTCTTTATCTTATACACACAAAGGAAAACAAACTAAAGCTAATTTCTCATCTCTAAAAGCTACTTGGGAAGTCCTAAATGTTCAGAGTCAATCTGTCTTGGAAACCCTCAGTTGTATTTCCGCAACTGAAACATACCCTTCTGATATCTGGGGAATATAAAAAAATTTACAAGGGCAACTGCATTCATTTAAAGTGACAAGTTGAGTCTTGGTGGCATGTTTTAAAAAATCTTCAGTTTTCATCAAACTGGCTTCAAACGCAAATTATTATTGTTTTGGCTCCTGACACTATCCCCATCGTCAGACACTTTCCTTGTCATGTAAGAAACCATATTCCTTTTTTAGATCAAAAAATGGTACATGGTCTTGTCTACAACCTGAAGTAATTCAACATTCCATATTTTTCTTTTTGACCCCCTGGACACAACCATCACCCATTTTATTACAAACATCTCCCTAAGCAGCGGCAACACACATAATTATGCCTTGCCTCAAGTCCTTTTTTGCTGACAAAGAAGGTAAAAAATTCCCAAAAGCTTCATATTTTGCCATATGGAGGGAAAAGAATTTCTTCTAAGGAGCCGGAGGGGCTAGAGAGAAGACATACAATTAGAAATTTAGTTTACACTATCATGCAAAAGTGCAGCAAGGTATTTATAAATGGAATCATAATTCTAAAAGGGATCTCCAAGTTTCCAAAAAGATACAGAATCACTGAATTAAGTTATTCTTTGAACTAGGGAGTTGGATATGTTTAATTCTCATCCTTCTAAATCAAACACTTCCTCTGCAAATTGTAATTTCAGATTACAGAAAGGGCAGGGTTCCCAGTCTACTGACTGTGTGAGTTTCCCAGCCACCAGCAGAGGTGCGCTGACTCACACTTCTTCCCATTCCCATGTGCAATCACCATGGATGAGTCAGCTCCCCCCTTCACCTCAGCTTTCCATTCTTTAAACTGGGGTAATTACTTCTCTCACAAAAGTATGCAGTATATTCAGATCTAATCATGGCTTCGAGCTGGCATAATCTTAAAAAGATACAAAAATGCTAACAGGAACTCCATTTAGTCACTGCAATTTTGAGCAAAGAGAAAGGCATCAATTAATTTTCAAAGGGCAAGTACAGTGCTACTGCAAAAGTTGCACACTAAAATTGTACTGAAACACCTTCTCTTCATCAAGTAAACTTGGATGCTTACTAATCTGAGTCACATTTAAAACAAAAAGCAAGAACTGATAGCTTCCGTGCTGTGGCTGCAAAATACTTCTACATTGGAAGGTTATAATTATCTCTGATAGCAGAGCAACTTTATACTGTGTTAAAACCTTGCTAGTATTTCCTCCATAAAATAATGAACTTTGACGCAAACAGTACTTAAGCATCACCACAGGGATATAGCAAAACCAGATACAAGATAAAGAGCAAGAGAGGAAATTTCAATGGAATTACCTTATTGTGCTAATATAGTCTGACGCAGTATTTTAAGAGGTCATCCAACAACCTCTTTTGTTTGCAGAATAGAGCGGGGTCGGTCAGATTTTGCTCTGTTTGGCTCAAAGATTTCTCAATACTTGTAAATTTTCCATATAACCAGACACGAAGATTAGAGGATGCAGTTTTAATTATGCTTGTATAAGTATGAAAGAGTACTGTTGATTTAGGAGTTACAAAACCACACAAAGTATACATCTATGTTGGAATAAGAAATTAAGTGCAATAAAACTTGTATCTGATTTTTTTGTTTGACAAGGAATGTTTTCAGTGTCTGTAAGCTTTGGAGCTGAAACACTATTCCAAAAGCAGCATCTTGCATGGATCAGATTTTTCTTCCTTGCCAAACAGATCATCCAGAAGAGGTACATATTTGATCCCTTTCACAGGAAGGGATGGTGGTTGTCTGCTCGAGTCATCTTCACTCTGAAATTAGTAATCCGGAGAATATTTTAGAATATAATATTGAAAACAAGAGTAATTAGAAGCTGGTGAACACAAGATTGAATGAGCTGCTTCATTTCCAAATCTGTGAAAAAGTGGACCTTTTTATAACACATTCTCTTAAAAGATTACTACACACCCATTTTTATCAACCTTGCACAACATTTCATTAAAAATATTTTCTATCATTTGCCTTTTGGAAAATATTTTCAAATTAAATAATGCTATATTGTCTTCATTAAGACACTTATATTTGAAAGTCTTGCAAGTCATCTATGTCTCAACAACAAAAATCATACAAAGTAATGACGCAGAGAGAAAGAAAAAAGTCAGCTAAATAAGCACAACTCATTTTTGACAGATAGATTTCAGCAACAAGTAGGGCTGTAGCCCCAAAATACTGCTGTTATTCATGGTAAGTAATGATCAGAATGACAGTTGGATTCTAAAGT
Organism: Rhinoptilus africanus; assembly: GCA_013400135.1. Lineage (NCBI taxonomy): Eukaryota > Metazoa > Chordata > Aves > Charadriiformes > Glareolidae > Rhinoptilus > Rhinoptilus africanus. The sequence continues at coordinate 261,641 of VXBO01002295.1, forward strand.
GGAACAAGGTTTAAATCTCTTCCTTTCTCTGTTTTTTTTCTATTTTGTATTGATCTTTTCATTAAAATATTCTTGCACTACACCAAAGCTAGCCTAGGTATTGCAGGTAATTAAGACAATAATAAAGTCAATAAAACTGAATAAACTATACGTGTACCAATTTGGGAGCAGTTCATTAAAAACAGTGCTGTATCTCAGTACGACCGTTACAGCAAGGCTTTGGAGCCGATAAGGAACTGATTATCCTAGCATGATGATGACTGATTATAATTTCTATTGACGTTCTTTCTTCCTTTTTGATTTCAGCTGCAACCTTCCTCCCATAACTCCATGTACCATTCTTAAATGGAGTTCTTAGGCATCAGCTACACCCAGAAAGCCCATCCACTGGCTGTCCTCCAAGCAAAGATAATATCTTCTTCATATCCAAACAAAACCTCATCTCTTATGCTGCTCTGAACATACATTTCACCAAAAATGTCCATTTCAACCTCCTGCTTGTTTCACAAGCACCTTTTCCTCCACACCTTCAACTTGTGAAGGCTAGCTCTTGGTTCCACCACCACTTGCACCCCACCTTCACCCCATAGGAGCCATATCCTTCCCTCACCTGCCAGAAACGAGGTCATGCCCAATGGCATCCTCTGAGGGGAAAGAAACGGTCAAACCCAAGTATATCTGAGCCTCTGCTTCTTTCACCCTTGCTTTTTGGTACATAGCTTTGCACCATCTTCAAGGCAAAAATCCTCTGGGCACAGGCTTTGACCTTTTTATTTCTGTGGTACTGAGGCTCATGAGGCCCTTTATCCTGACACAATCTCCTGAGAACAGTCACTGTTTAAATATTGATATATAACTCAAGCACAGAATTCTTCTGTAAAAATAAAGAATACCCTCTGAACAAACCTAACGCACACTTTTAACCACAGGACTGCTTTATAAAACACACAGAAGAGGTTTGATTTTATCTTTACAAGATGGAAAAATTCTTCTCAATGACAAAGGGAGAAATAAACCACCATGGAAAGCAGAGCAAACCAGCAGCATCGGGCCCTCATTAGACATCACTGACAGTTTGAGATGCTTGAGAAAGAGCTGGTAAGCCAAGTAAGAGAGAGGAGTCAGGTTAATAGCACAGTACTTGAGGAATATTAGTTTAAACTACGCCACCACTGAACTTGAATTTAAAGCAACGCAATGTTTCTAAATGGTCTGAACACAAGCAAACACATTCTGTACAAGCATAGCAACACATGGCCTAGGCCAGAACAGCAAACCTCTATGTTGGCAGGAGGGCTTCAGATTTATCTGTTACAAAGTTTTTAAAAATCAGCATAATTAACACCTATTTTTAAAATGTTCCATTTAGCCCAAGATGGCAAGATCAGGTTAATCTCTGCAGTTTGTTGGTACCACATTTTTATTTACCCTAAGTAGCAGGCTGGTGGAGATATACAAAGTTGATCCATCAATACTGCTCTTGCCGTACACCTACCTGTGATGTGGTGTATTATGTAGAGGTTTCTATGGAGTTATACAACTATTTTCTGCATTGTCAGTGAAGTTTAAAGTATTTCCTGACTATCTCAGCAAGCGAACAGTCATTTGACATGTGACAACAATATTTGTGGGTGTAGTGGTATTCACATTGTTCTTGGACAAATACACCTGTTTCTCCTGGTTTTTTTTTCTTCCACAAAAATGACACAGAGATGTGACATCTATTAGGCATGGGGGCTTTACGGGGCCTTGTTTGATTTTTCTGCTTCATTCTAAACCTCCCAGAAAAAAAATAATTACTTGAAGGAAATAAGCAAATATACGCAAATATGAAAACTGTTGTGGTCTCCATTGGATAAATCACTCATGTTGAAGTTGGACAAATTTTATCAATGCACTGTATTGTTCCTTTAAACAGATACACTAGTTTTACCTTTATTGTCTGGAAAGCAGGGATTTGATTCTCTCTCCAGTTCAACCCATCCACAAACTTTTTATATTCCACTTGCTTATGGTCATCTTCAAACCTGAGCAGAACATCCATAAGACGACACAACGTTAAAAGAAATTTTTAACAAAATTGTATCATGTTATCTACAGAATACTAATACATTACCTTTTGGATAGTAATTTTTCACTCCTTTATTACCAAACACTGGCAGGAGTACAGAAAAACACTATCAAACTGTCAGAACTTCCATATCATGCATTCTATTACAGAATCAAAGAATCACATAATCATAGGGTTGGAAGGGATCTCTGGAGATCATCTAGTCCAACCCCCCTGCCAGAGCAGGGCCACCTTAGAGCAGGTTGCACAGGAACGCGTCCAGGCGGGTTTTGAATGTCTCCAGAGATGGAGACTCCACCACCTCCCTGGGCAGCCTGTTCCAGTGCTCTGCCACCCTCAAAGAAAGAAGTTCCTCCTCATGTTTAGGTGGAACTTCCTACACTCAAGTTTGTGCTCGTTACCTCTTGTCCTGTTGCCAGGCATCACTGAAAAGAGCCTGGCCCCATCCTTCTTATACCCACCCTTTAAGTATTTATAAGTGTTGATAAGATCCCCCCTCAGTCGTCTTTTTGCCAGACTGAAGAAACCTAATTCCCTCAGCCTTTCTTCATAAGAGAGGTGTTCCAGTCCCCTAATCATCTTGGTAGCCCTTTGCTGCACCCTCTCCATTCAATATTCTTACACCTTATTATTGTCTCTCATTTTAGAATCCAACTTCAAGTTTTATTACATTTCCACTAATTTAATTTTACTTTTGAAGCATTGTCCAACCTTTTCCAGCACTGGGATCTCACAATTGGTGACAAACATGAAGGTGAGATGATCAGTGTATGATCCCTTTGTGTAGAAAAAAACCCACGTAGAATAATACAAGTGAGCTGTGCTATAACACAACTGACCTGCTTTATTTCCTGAAAATAAGCAATCCTTCAAAAATGCTGTTTGCACACACCTTGGGATCAATTTAGAATTGAAAAACACACAGCTCTCTAACCTACCAAACAACAGCCAGATTTAAAAATCACAAGCCTTGTCATTTTGTAGTTGTTTTATGGCATTATTCTTTATTTCTATGGAGTAAATATATATTTGTGTCAGTTATGAGGGCCCCTAAATGCATGAAGATATATATGCTGCCCACTAAGGTCTACAGGTACACATGGAACACGCTGTCTCCCTCCCTCAAATTTCTAAATCATTACCCTGCACTAATAAACCCCATGGGAACAGATTTGTAAGCCATGTCATCCTTGTGACATTGATTCAGAAGATGCAGCTCCAGAAAAAAAGTCCTCAGTTCAGCAAAACACTCAAGTGATTAAGGCACTTGGGAACCACTGCTATTTCAGCAGGACTAGGCAAACACTTGAAAGATATCCACAAGCTGAAGCTACCATGCAAATCGTTCTTGAAATGAAGAGCTTAACTGCTCTGCCATAAATACTGTACTAGCAGCTTCTGTGAATGACATCTGTCTCACCTAACACTACCTACACATAAAAGGGACATGGTTTAGGTTTAGTCTCAGAAGCACACCCTAGAAGTGTCTGTACTTCACTGGGGTCCACAAAGAGACATATACAACTAGCAAGACTCAATACCTATTCTTTGGTGGGAAACACCAGGTTAAAAAATTCTGCTCTGTAATATGGTGAGACAAATACTACTGCACAGAAGCAGGATCATCTCCAGGAAACAAGTCTTTTAGAAAATGATTTTATCTTGTTCTTAAAGAATTAACACTGCACGAAGCATGGGGCTCAAAACCCTTCAACCACTGCAGAGGGTTATGGTAAAAATTAAGCATGAAGGTACTTTAAGGGAGAATTTACAGCACAAACTAGGAAAACAATATCAGAGAAGAGGAAAAATAAATCTAGTGACAAAAATAAACTGCAGTAAACCGCAACTCATCCTCTCCTTCTCCTCCCCCCACACCTTTCATTTAATAGTCAGCAGGAGAGATAATAATAAAATATACTGACAGCCATAAACAGAGATGCTAGCGATAAACTGGAACATTAAGTTGAGTGAGTTATGCTTAACATGAAAGCAAAGTCAGAAAAGAATGCTACTGTTACTAGTATTAAAGAGGAGCATGAAACATTGCCATGAGAAACCCTCCTACAATAGCTTGCTTGTTTACAATAGCTCACACGCAAGTTAACATTTTCATAAAGCCTTACTTTTGGGAAACATCCAATATACAAGAAAACTATCATTTCCACTTCTAGGGGGTTCTTGTTTATTTCAGCTTTTTTTGCAGGTGGCAATTGGCAAAAGAAAGGAGTTTTGCATTAGATACAACAAGACAATAAAAAAGCTTATACCTCTTGGGAAAAAAACTATGGCACACAGATTTTGAATTTCAGAACTATAACGACAACTATGTTTTTCTTTTACTATATATACTTTCTAAATGTGAAAAGTCAAAAGATTATGTCTACTGCCAAGATGCAAAGCTGTAGAAGCAGGATTTTTAAATAAAGGAAAAGTGAAGGCATGTAACTACTTAAACTTACATTGAGGAGACGAAGTCAAGGAAAGCATTGCTTTTGCTTTCAACAAACATTAACAGGGAGAAAAGTCCTTTAATGTGACAGCACTAGCAAACTGAGATGACAACATGGGCATGAAGTTAACTATCACCAAAGATTTTAACACGGGCACAAGAAATGGGATTCCTAAATCCCATATTTAAATAGCTACAGAAAGCAGCTTAAAGTATTACTCTAGAATAATCCAGAAAGAAAAAAAAGAAAATAAAATCTATCCTTTAGATCTCTGTCCTGCTGTGACTTATTGTATCAATCTATTAAATGCACACACTTGCAATTTGGCAGAGAGTATCCAGATGGACTGAGGTGATGTTATCAATTTGTGCATTATTAGGATAGAGATATCATATATTTCAGTGGCTGGAGTTAATATGACTGAAACTGATAGTGCTCTTCAGGAAAGGAAATTACATTTGTCTTATCACGAAGATGCAACAAAGATCTCTTGAAACCATGCTTTTCTTCAGTTTTGCCCTATGACTTCACCAATGCATGTGATTTTAGACTGTGAAAGTCATTCCCCCACCCCACCATAGTTTGCAGAGCTTTTTTTTTCTTTGACATTACAGGAATAATTGTACATTACTGCTTCTAAAAATATATTCATAATGAAATACTCCAGATACATGAAAAATCTGGTTAAATCACATTATGACTATTACTGAGTATGCTTTGGTGAGTAAAGGCTACTTATTAGTATTTTTTCTTCCCCATCAAGAAATCTGCAAGCCAAGCATTTATGTGAAAACTTAATGTACATGCAGAGTTTTTTTAATTCCTTAATTTTGAATAACATTTATTAAGAAGTTTATCTGATAATAATAGAAGGGAAGCATCATGCTACTTTAACCTTAGAAAAAGTGTTGGGATTTTTCAGCAAGTTTGATACACAGGTATACACCTAAATTGCCATAAACTGCTCATATGGAAAGACTTAAAACAGCAACCACGGACAACTCTGTGCGGCTGATCAGAATGAATGAAGTAATGGCTACCATCTTGTGTATGCATCTATTCACAACTTGAACAACTAAGAACAAGAAAGCCAACTGCACCCTGGGATGCATCAAAAGCAGCGTGGCCAGCAAGCCAAGGGAGGTGATTCTGCTCCTCTGCCCTGCTCTAGTGAGCCCCCACCTGGAGTACTGTGGGGACCTCTGGAGCCCTCAGCACAAGAAGGACATGGACCTGTTGGAACAGGTCCAGAGGAGGGCAACAAAGATGAGGAGAGGTGCTCCAGCCCTCTCATATGAAGACAGGCTGAGAGAGTTGGGGTTGTTCAGTCTGGAGAAGAGAAGGCTCCCAGAAGACCTTATTACAGTCTTCCAGTACCTAAAGGGGGCCTTTACACAGGCATGTAGTGATAGGACGAGGGGTAACAGTTTTAAACTAAAAGAGGGGAGATTTAGATTAGATATTAGGAAGAAATTCTTTACTGTGAGGGTGGAGAGACACTGGATCAGGTTGCCCAGGGAAGTTCTGGATGCCCCATCCCTGGAAGTGTTCAAGGCCAGGCTGGATGGGGCTTTGAGCAGCCTGGTCTAGTGGGAGGTGTCCCTGCCCAGGGCAGGGGGTTGGAACTAGGTGGTCTTTAAGGTTTCTTCCAACTTTAACCATTCTATGATTCTGTGATCTATAAACTGAACCATCCGTTTCTCAGCATACTGAATAACAGAAATAATATCTCTTAAGAGATCGGAATATTAATGCTGGAGAGTCTTTTAATCACAAATGGCATGGGGAGTTTCAGGCAGCAAAGGTAACAAGCAGAAGACAGAGTGTAGGAGAACAATTCTGTGAGCGTTTCCAATCTTGCTCCTGCTGCCAGGACTCTTGGCTGTAACAGGAAAAGAGGGTTTGCTTGCTGAAAGAAATAGGTCAGCCCTAAAAATCATTACAGATAAGCAACTACATAAAAAATTAATACCTATTCACAAACCAGGGAAAAGCTGAGCATGCAGGAGTGGCCTGGCCTGGCCTACTGGTGACTTGAGAACTGGAATGACCATGTAGGATGCCCACTGCCATCAGGCACTGCTACCTGGGACTAACTTCTTCAAAACAACAAGCCCCCCCCACTCCAGAGTCCAACAGACTAACCCTCGTACTGTGTAGAGCTGAAGAACTACAAAGCTGCTTTCAACAGAAATTAAAAGACATATTTTAAAAAATAGGGACATACGCTTAACAACTAAACTAATGTGGAATAATCAACATGTAATACTCGTAAACTTGTCATCCATTCTTTCTTCCCACCATTTTTTCTTTCCTTATCTACCATCTGTTTATATATCCTCTGGGAAAGGATTGCATCTTGTAAAGTCTTTGGTTAGCATACATTTAGCACTGCAGTAAACAAAAAATAACTGAAAAAAACCCTCTAAATCCATTACTTAAGCACTTTAGCAACATTTATTTATTAAATAAACTATAATTGCTCATTGTGCCTGCATAAATTTAAAGAAATACTTATAATGACTACTGTGGTTTTCTGGCAGAAACAATTGTGTACCATATGCATTGCTTAATACACTGTGATTAAAAGACTACACTGTCCTGTGAATAAAAAACTATGTGAGAAAATGCTGATGGAGAAAGGAAATACTTTTTAACAAGCCATCTCAGATAAATTGGAAAAATGGACACATAGTTGGGTACGTAAATCCTACTATTCCACCATCCCACAATTAAAAATTTAAATTTACTCTAGACAGACAATTTTTAAAGAGTCTTATGAAACCTCTGAGTCTTTGTGCTAATTCTCCCTGCACTCTGTGGAAACTGAATGGTGTTTGGGTACAGTAAACAAAGTCTTGGGTCATCTGGAGGGGACCACAAAATTAGACAGTAACTTTTAGTCCCATCCCATGCTTTTAGTAAGTGACAGATCATTGCAGTTTAATTTACAAATGTAAATAATAAATACTTTAAGAGTATTACCTTCCAAAATGGAAAAATAGAACCATTAAGTCCTACAGTTGCTTCCTAATCTCAGATAGCCAAGCTGAATAAACATATAGCTTCAGTCTTCAACTACTATCTCATCACATTGTCTAGCATCATTTTATAGCTGAATAGGGTCCAGCTAGTGCATTAGCTACATACACTGATTTTGTGGGAATCAATCCAACAACTTTTATTGTACCACTTTCTTCCTTCATAAATACAGATACACACAGTAGGAACACCACCACTGCTTGCTTCAGAAACATCAGTGAACACAAAATTACATGTTTCCTCATACAAAAAAAAAAAAAACCCCAAAAAAAACAGGCAAAGAATATTGTTGAACACTCTGTCCACACTGAACTGCATATTCCCCAGGAGTGAGATTGTTCTTCACTAATAATAAACCTGCGCATTTCACAATTCCTCAGTCTCAAAGAAAACTACAAAAAGCAGAAGGAAAGGAAGAGAAAAGTCTAAACCTCATTCATCCAACTCTACTCTTTGATTTCCAGATTACTGGAAATTAACTCCTACTAAATAGACTTGAAAAATATCTTTCCCTGACTGCACCTTCATGAAACAATAAACTTACCAGGCAGTGCCAACTGCACACATTATTAAGATTGTGACAGTCTTCCTTCTTATCTGCAGTGCAGTGACTCACCACAAAAACTGCCATCTTTTGAAGCAGCTGATATGGTAACTCAGAACTGGCATTAGGCATAGCACTCTATCATATGAAGTACTTCTCACACTGATTTCTGAGGCCCAGCTTCACACGATTTACCTTTCTCATACAGAAATCTGCAATAGAGTCTGTCCACAGCTTCTTTAGAAACACAGGAAAATGGATGGCAATTTAGAAATCCAGCTCTTATACAGGCTGAGGGGATAACTCTCTCCTTCTCCATTGCCTACAAAAAGAACTTACAGTGGCTGAATCCTAATTCAGCTGTCATGGGTACCTGGGTGAAATCCAACCCTTAGTCTCCTCCTTGTCTTCTAAGCTTATCTCTAATTTTTATTGTAGTGTACTGGGCTTTCTCTTTTTAACTGCCTACACTGGGACTCTTCAGGAGAGAAGAGGTTCATCTCACAAAAGCTATCCCTCATAAATTCACAAACAATAAACATGTCTCTGGAGCCTATGATGTGTCAGGCTTGTCTGTTTTTCATCAGCATTGAGTTACTACATAAAGGAAAACCTCCAGTCCCTTGTCTGTGCATCTATTCAATTTCAGCATTTATGACATGGAAACTATGAGAACCCTTTGTCTAGTACAGGATGTCAATTGCCCTCCAACACTTTTTCTGTTGGGCAGCTTAGTGGGAGTTCTTAAAAATGAGGTTTAAATTAATCCTAAAATTCAGACATGCTTCTGACGACTACTGTTTGTAACTGTCAGATGTGATGAACAGCAAACAAACTGCCAAAGTCATCTATCTGGCTATTGCAGGGAACTATTCTGAAAGGTTTTGGTCTGGAAATGGAGGCTTTGTGAAAAATAGCTCCTTAGGCTTCTAAAGCAGTCTTGTTGATACTGACTGAAGTAGGAAGTCTTGCCCGCAGTACAAAGATGCTTTATTAAAATGGATTCCACATTGATGCCTGACAAGAGTCTTTTCATTATTTGATAAATCCAGATGCTTAGTTTGCAATTCTTCTTGAAATCAAGAAGCATATCTACCTGAAAGCACCTGAACATGTCAGGAGACAAGACCAGCTCATGCTTGTAACACAGTATGAAGGCAACAGACAAAACATTTAAGGATTTCCCACAAGGGAAAGAAGACACCAATGAGCATGTATTTAAACCTATTACCAGAAAATCTGGACATGAAAACCAAACTCAACATAAGTGTTCAAAACACCACAGGATACTCCGAACTCTAGCCTTTAACACAAGTGCACTGAATACTAGTTCTTTTTATTTCTATTCCCATTAATAGAGCTAGCCAAGCAATTTGTCTCAAAACAAATGTGCTGTGGAAAAATATCAAAACCATGCCAGCAGTCCTTTTGCTTTTAAAAAATTACAACAAAATATGTTTCAGGTGAGATTAATAGGAGTAGCAAACCACTTTTATTTACTACTGGCTGACTACTTGATTCAAGGACATTTCATTGTATGAAGGACATTTCATTGTATTTCATTTCATCTTGGTATGTTTCTTAAAACTCACATAATCTGCTTTCATAAGATTATTTGTTTTACCTTACATATACACAGGAACAACTAATGCAAAAAGAAAAAGTGAATGTCATTGATAATGATAAGTATCAGTAGCTGATTCCCATAAGACTAATTCCATGTAATTCTGGCAAAGCCCACATGATCTTCCGTGCCAGACAAAAAGAGAAGTTGCCAAGGTGGATGCACCTCAGTTAATCATATATATTCTATAAATAGGAAAGTCTGCATGCATATAGTGACAAAATCAGCATCATTAAATGATTAATATTAGATAAATGACAAATTCTTAAGACCTCTGTCTGCAGCAGATGTTTAGCACTGATTTCTACCTATCCATGCAGGTCATACTATCTGCCCTTAACTTACATGGTCAGTAATGCCTGCAGATCATCATCAGCCAGTGGCAACTTGAAGGACTTGCAAATAGTCCTGCACATCTCATGGGGCAGCACTCCACGTCTACACAAACAGAAAGAGAGGGGAGAAGTGTATGAAATAACATATGAAATAAATCTTGCTGTGAACAGGAAAACATGTGAGGAATATTGGGGTAGAGATAAAGAAAAGAAGGTTTTATGAAATTTCACTATTACAAAGCCGAGAAACATGAAGTACTCATGGTGGCCTGCCTACCCCCAGCTGAGGTCCTTCGAGATTCTCTGAGATACTTTATCTGTGACCTTAGAGAACAAAGAGGGCAAATGAATCATATAAAGAATCAGCTACAAATCCTTTCTTTTTCCCCTTAAATCACTACTTCTTCCTTTTTAATTTAAAATACCCTGTTTTGCCTGTGAATAGGCAAAACGTTCAGTACAGTAGCTACTATAAAAAGTTTACAAACAAAATGAGGGACAAAAAGGCTATCCTTTTCTTGTCTACTGTCATGTGCTGAGAGAGGCTTAACATTACAAATAATATTCTTTGGCCACAATATATCATTTGCTCAGCAACAAACAGAAAGTAGGTAGGTTTCCAAGCAGAGCTTCCCAAATAACAGCTTAGGATAAACAGAGGAAACTTACTTCTCACTGTCATTGTACATAAACACTGCAGACAATTGTTCAAAATTCTCAAAGCTATTTTTCTTTAATTGTTCTTGAGCCACTGCAAGGAGGAAGTGGAGGTCCATTTCATATTCCTCTGTCACACTGTAATAGCGCCCAAGAGTGATAATTTCATGTTCTGAAAAAGCTCCATCAGTGACGCTGGCTATCAAATTTCTGTTCACAAAAACAATAGCTTACATGAGTTTTAAGTAAAGGAGTTAAAACCAGTTAATAATCACTAAATTTCAGAGGGAAAAAAAAGGAGATTAAAACGCATTCATTATAAAATGCTCTATTTAGATCTTTAAAGTATGTATCCACCTAAATTTGAAATCCATATCTGTTCAAGGAGGTATAATGAAAATTAACAAATCTTAAACTTTTGCAAGATGTCCACATTTCCTCAGTAGTTGGCTATACCTACAAAAAGACATAATAATCATGATTGAAGCCTTTTACCTGGAGATGTCATACTGACATGGAATATTAGCAGAGTATTTGCCATTGCATTTATCCAACAAGATATCGAATCAACAAGGTATTATCCTGTTTTGTTCCTAATTATATTTTGCATTCTGCAGTACTTGATTAATTATCTGTAAACACAAAGCATGCACAACAACAATTGTATAAAATAGAGAGAAAGGATTAACAGTGGCAGAGGAGAAGTGGGGCAGAAGATCCCAGCGGAGAACAGAATATTAATCAAGTGTTGAGCCACACTTCACAAAGACTTGTGAAAGCTGGCCATGTTGGGTAGCTTTTGCTGTTAACTACAGAAATTACAAGGATTACAAAGAATGGAGGACAGGAGGCAGTAGCAAGACTGGTTTATGCTAGGACACTGTCACTGGAAACAGACCCTGTGCAGGGAAGAACTGATATGCACTCTCCCAAGACTGCTTGTGTTCCTCAGACAAATCAGCCCAATTCAAAAAAGAAGAAATGCTCCCGAGATCCATCTGACGGGCCAGTGCTAGCACTGAATGACTGACTCCTGCTAGGATCAAGAATTTGTTGCTGGTAATAGAGCTGGAGTGATTTCTCGGTAAGCTCCTGAAGGTACTTATAGTATATCAGCAAATGGACACAAGCTTTGGAGATTAAGAATCAGGACTAGTAATTACAGTTCAGAACAATCTCCCTCTGCTTTTTATTGTTGGTGGAAGGGAGGAAAAGGACTACTTTTAAAGACAACACTGTCTTTGCAGTAGGGGTTTCGTTGCCTTCAATGATTACAGAGTTCCTCATACGTCCTGGATGTTGAAAAAACATAAGGGAAGAAAAAAACGAGTAGCAAGGTATGCAAGGAAACCTAGGAGGCTTCCTGCTCTCCTGGAAAAAACTAGGCTGAACTGTAGGTCACCTCAGCTGTTCTCATATTATCTGTCCTTAATTTACGTGGTCAGTAAAGCTTGCAGATGGGTGTGTTCAGCAGCCTTCCAGTACCCAAAGGGGCCTACAGGAGAGATGGGGAGGGACTCTTTATCAGGGAGAGGAGAGATAGGATGAGGGGTAACGGTTTTAAACTGAAAGAGGGGAGATTTAGATTGGATACCAGGAGGAAATTATTTACTGTGAGGGTGGTGAGATACTGGAACAGGTTCCCCAGAGAAGCTGTGGATGCCCCATCCCTGGAAGTGTTCAAGGCCAGGCTGGATGGGGCTTTGAGCAGCCTGGTCTAGTGGGAGGTGTCCCTGCCCCGGGCAGGGGGGTGGGAACTAGATGGTCTTTAAGGTCCCTTCCAACCCAAACCATTCTGTGATTCTATGACAAATTGGCATTATGATACCAAATGTCTGTCTCTGGTGAACTCCCATTCAACAGGACTATTTTTAACAGCAAGCATCAACGTAGGCCTATGTGCTTCAGTCAAAATTAGATTAATTATATATAATACTTATGGATAAACTGCACTCAGGATAAACTTCACCATAATTGCTGATGCAGTTAGAGATGTACCTTGTCATACGCTGAAGGGCACTTCATCACTGTGATTATATACCAATCTTTGAAAACAAATAGTAGAAATTATTAGTGACGCACAAAGTTCTGACACAAGACTCAAACTTCTCACTAGAGAATAGTTAAATTCTTGAATAAATCTGATAATGGGTCTCAACATCTGCATGTGAACTGAAAGGACAGAAACTTAGTACTCTTCCAAATTGCAAAATTTCACCAACAAACATAACTTTTCACTTGCTCTGTCTCAGAAGTTTGCACTATCAATGAAGGTATCTGTTCATAGAACATGATTGCACTTACATAGCTGTTCAAAAAAGGATGCCAAACACAGCATAGTGTCTACTTTGACTGAATTGCTGCTTTTTCCATATTAAATAAGTCAGAAAGATCCTTTATTTGCAGTAGCAGGAGATAAATGTAAGGAGAAGACAAGTTGTTAACAGTAACAAACCTTATTTGAGATTATGCAAACTTCATGATCAAAACTTGGCCCATCTATTAATATTATCATTATCTTGTCAGTATTATTATTCCACTTACTGAATATTGCTATTTATATTGTAGCAGCATTCAAAGATCCAGTCAAAACTGGGGCCTCTTCCTTGGAGCCTGCAGTAATACTACTGCAAACACAAAGAGGAGGACAATACTGCCTGATAAGGCTGGCACTCTAGATGCTTGGGCTGGGAAAGCTGAAAGCATGTAGATAACATCACCCATCTGAGTATTTCCACAGACCTGTTTTCCACACATGTCACGGATTTTGCCAGTGTCAGGATTTTAAAGCTCTTTTATTTTCTCAAGCCAGCTAGTGACAATAAAGCCACCAAAACTCCCAGATAAAATTATTGTCTATTTGGGAATTAAGGCATATTCTGGTGATTGCTAGGGACTAATGAGCAATACTGAAGATTCACAAACAGAATTATATCTAAACCCTTCCTGACAAAAAGAAAGAAGCTGCAACAATTGTTCCCACAGCTTAGTTATCTTTTGTTTTACTTTTTTGGATTTTTGTTCTAGAAGAATAAAACAGATTGCAATCTGAATTTGGTAGAGAAAGAAGGAATAATAATTAACTGTTTAAAAGAGCTATTTCTTAAGCTGAACTGAAGATAGACATCTTTGCTAAACCCACATGCTGCTTTGTTTCTAACAGTGAACAGTCCTGCCAGTAGCTTATGAGAAAAAGCAGTCTGGATAGGACCATGTGATGCACAGGCATCTAAGTTTTAGTTTGTTATTTTTTCTTCTCTTTTTAACAAAGCTTTCAATAGTTTTAACAATAGCTTAGGGGATAGCTTCAGTGTACACCATGTATTTATTTTCAGGATGATGGGCCATAGATTTGTGCTCTGAAAGTAGTTGAAATAAATTGTATAATTACAATTCTGCTTCACTACCTCATACTTACAGGTGTATTTTTAAATGCAGCTCATATAAAATTACATAGGTAGAAAGGAAGAGATCTGAACAGCCACATTCAGAGCGCAGTAAAGCTTTAGCTTTATTTAAGATAAGAGGATTATCATGCTGGTTGAAGCTGTCACACAGATAATTGCCTGTACTAAAAATAATCATTTATAGTTACAGTTATAATCATGAAATACCACGCCAGATTAAAAATAAACAGTGATGTACACAAGAAAATGTAGAACTGAAAGAAAAATACACATTCTATTATCAGACAAATATCTTTGACTTTTTGCAGACGCAAAGAACTGCGCCTGCTTTCAGCATTGAAAATGTTTCTTTTGTTCTAAAATAAAATACATAGATTAAAAAAAAAAAGAGAGAGAGCCTTTAGGTTACTGGATATCATATAAATTAACAGAAACAAAATCACTATAAAGCACAAAAGTTAATTTTCCTCAGAGGCAAGTTCTTCCTCTCCCAATGTGAATGGTTCCCATTAGAATCCTCGTGGTCCCTCTGCAGGAGGGATGAGATCGTCAATGCGTGCTCAGGTTGGCCCAGGTGAGCACTGAGGCCAAGAAAACATTTATTACGTGGGTTCTGCTGCTCTCTTTCTTGCTCATGGAAAGGGCCACAGCATTTTTGTTGATGAAACCAAGTGCCTTAATACCATACAACTAGGCTCTGGGCTGTTCACAGCTGCACAGAATATGACTGTGATTCAATTTACATTCAACTGAACCCTTCCTTAATAAAATAAAAATCTTTCCCTGCATAATTTGAATTCTGAAATTGTGCTCCACCAGTTTCGTCATGCAAATGTTCTGAAACTTTGCCCTCCTCTTACTGCACATAAAATAAAGTTTTCAGATGATTATTTGATAATTTGAATTAAAACCATAATTATTTGATTTTAAACAGTTATTGAGCATGTAAATTAAAACCCTTTTCCAAGTGCTATTAAATTTCTCCAGATATACATTAACTTTCAATTTTCTCCCTTTCTTACTCTAGTAATAACATTTTCCCTCTTAATGCAAATAACAATTCAAAATCTTGTTTCTGTTGAGTAAAACACCTGAGTCTAGAAATATTTTGACCAAAAGCTGCCAATAACTGTGGCCTGTCTTAGTTTAAATCCTACCTTTTAATCACTTACTGTTTATTTCTGAATACCAGCTTGTTTTCATTTCTCACTACTTTCCTTCTGAATTGCTGGAGGAACCTTCTGCTGATCTATACCTCTTCTGAGATACTTCAGAAGCGATTTCTACCTTGGTTAACATTCCTCTAGGGATGACATTCCACGCAATATACATCTACTTATATGCTTTAGTTAATATGACAGTTCCTAAATATATACTATATTACCACTGAAAACCAAATGCTTCTAGGTAAAATTTCCTCCTCTGTTCCACATCATTAACTTTACCAGTACCCAACTCTGCTCAAATATTCTGGCTGTGGGATAAACTGAAATCAGCTTGCATTTGAGCATGATTTTGTCTTTCAAGTATCTATACTTTTGCCCATTGCAGTATCAGGATCATCGCCAGAATCCAGATTTCTGCTCCCCTTATCTATGCTTTTATGAAATTACTATCCAAGGATTAATTATTGCTCTCGCTACTGCTTTCCAGTCTTTTCTAGTTGCTTACCACTGCATCCTATAATTTCAATACACCTTGGTTCCGTGAAGACTCTCTTCTTTATCAATGATTCAAACCACAAATAACACCATTTTCAGGAGGCAACTCAAACATTCCTTCTTGAATTTCTAAACTACTAATTAACTGTTTGACTCTCAGGATGGACTTTTCTTTATCTTTCAGTGTATACATTACTGCTGACTTGTCCTTCTTCACAACACCCTGTGCCAGCTCCATAAAAAGCAGACAGATTTTAGTTGTGCTTTTCAGATTACTTGAAACTATCACATTTCTCCTTTTCTTCTGGTGCATGGACTCACATTCTTTTTCACACACAGTCTCCAAGTAAATGCAAAACAAATGTACATGATTTGTCGGCTAACGCGTGCAGAAAGCATCAAGAAACAGTCATGCTCTATACGTTTTTGTGGAATGTGCCTTCATTAAATATTAAAAAAGAAAATCCACTGTCTTACCTGAAAGGTTGATACTCAATCACCTTGCTATGCTCAGGGTCAGCAGCTGCAAACTCCTGTCTGATCTCTCGGGAACAAGGTTTGGCTGTGTCTTTTAGTTTCTTGAGGATGATACCAATATCAGCCACGGAGAACTTAACAAAACAAAGAAAGACACAAATTAGAGGGAAAGGCACTATGCACGTACCAGCAAGAGTTGTCAAGATGCAGGGCAATGCTGAACTGCCAAGTATTATTAGCTTCCTCATTTCAAATGCGTAAGTCAGCACCACGTTAAGTTTGGAGGGAAGCTTGCCACTAAAAAAAATCGCTTCCTACTGAGAATATAAAAAATTAAACAAAAATCATCAGGTCATGCACTCTCAAAAAGCTTATTCCAAGTACATAAAAGGACATCCACTTTTGCTTTAAACGTTGAATTGTTACAGCAGAAGCAGAAACATTTAAAGAACCGTTCTAATAACTTGCTCCTCATCTCATGTTGGTGCATCTCACTGAATTCTCAATTAATAAAATTCACCATTTTAAAACTAATCATTTCACTGTTGGCTCCGATGAACTGTTGAACAGAGATTCTCACTCATATTAGACTGAGTGTGCTGTTTTACATACTCAGAATTAGCAACTGGAAATTTGTTAAGAAACAGTTTTTCCTGTTGTGTAAGAAGAATGCTTATTTCTCCTAGCTATAGACCATTAAAATAAAATTAAATTTAGGTAAACAGAACTGGAGCAAGTAAACTTCTACCCTACATTCAGATTGTTGTGTTAGAGCTCTACCAAAGATTTATTTGCTATACTCATTTTTAACATAAAACATCTATGTATTTACTCCTTAAATAAGGGTTAAGTCCAAGCATGAATATCTGACATGCCCTTTTATCTGTCATGCTCTACCTAACTTACAAAGCACTATGAACTGCCCCAAAATTGGGTTTTTTCCCCCATTTCTTCCAGTAAACAATGCTGTTTTAACTAGCAATTATTTGAATTTGGTATGACTGTTATTAAGGACACAACAGAGATTAGGCCTTACTCTCATTATGATGAAGTTTGTCTACAGCATTGTATCAGTTCAAAGGTATCTAGAAAAGGGTATTTAAAGTCCCTGTGACACTGCCAGAGCCATATAAAGTGATCCAGGTTTAATAAATACATCAGTGGTTGCAGGTAACATGGTTGGATTTAGAGAAATCTGTTGCTGCATATGCCAAAACTGTTCCAGGTACAAGCCTGGCATGCCATGCCACGCAAGGCAGTGGTGTGGAGCAGCTGGACCAGCAACCAAAAAGTTTTATAAATAGCAACTTTTTCAAGCCTCTCCCCAAGCTGTTATTGTTTGGGCCATAAGCACACAGCATTTTTGAGAAAAAACAAGGAACAGAGACTGAGAAAACATTGGGCAGAAGGAATCAATCAGTAGAGTATTTAAAGATGGACAAAGTGTTCTGTCTATTTAAAAACCTGCTTTCTCTACATTATTGAAGCAGTTATTTTTACATCTTTTTTCTAAACTACATATTCCAAACACCTACATAGACATCAAGTATTAGAGTAACAAGGCAATAACCCTTTAACTGCTTTCCCTGCTTCTCATGTAATTGCTGACATGCTGTAATCACAACCTAGTTTTGTTCGATGGTCTGGCTTAAGTCAGAGGTTATTATGTAGAATTCGATGGAAGTAAAATCAACCTCCTTGTTTGTCCTGCAGAAGACTACAAAATTTGAACAATGGAGACTGTTCCAGAGAAGATAAATTAATTTCTAAGGAGGCACAGGGAGGGATGCCTTGTTTGAAAGAGTCCTCCTCAAGCCCGGATAATAACGGTAGGACTATGCACAGCACACATATTCTGCTTTGGAAGTGAATTTATGTTTTCTAAATACATCTTTTTTCTGCAAATTGTAAAGTCTTGTGAGAATTAGATCCATAAAGTTACTTTCAGTACAAGTGGCAATCGGAATGACAAGACTCAATGATTTTTCTCTTCCTATAACTTAAAAACAATACAATAAATACAATTTCAAAACAGAAAATTTAAGTTTTCCAAATATCTCATATGGTGTCAAAGAAATGTTTCAACGATAGCTAAATCAATTCCCACCTGCACTATGTTTATCCAATCAAAATTTCATCTAAATCAACATATGCCTACAGAAATGTGGTCAAATGTGGCATTTTCCAGAAGAAAAACATTCCATCCGTGTTTCTTTCACCAGTTTTCAGAAAACGTACTGATGTGTTCTGCTGCAAGGAAACCTCTGTCTATTCACAGAAGAAAAATTATTTATTTTCTAACTTTAGAAATAACTGACAAATCATCTTAAAATTATTTCCCCTTCTTCAAACCATCTTCCAGCTCTGCTCTTCTCTAAAATTTGCTGAAGTTCTTGGGATTTGAGTATGCAATCCCTTAATGAACTGAGGCAAACAAGGTGTGCCCTGACTTCTGGAACTCTATTCAAAGGATGTGAATAAAGCAACTACCATTGGGACAATAAACCTTTTTTTCTACCAGCTGTTTTAAAATCTTAACTGTGCAAAGACCATTTCAAGATTCACTTTAAAGAAGTATTTTTAGTGTTGCTTCTTTACATTTTGTGATTTTATTTTGATAATATACAATCATTCAGTCTGGAAAACTAAGATCTCATCTGTTTGATCCAAGATAATCAATGCAAACAGCAGTTCCAAAGAACATTTACAATCTAATGATGCGCTCTGCACTTTGGAGAATAGCAGAATTGGGGTTGATTCTACTAGAAGAAACAGTCCAGCAGTAAGAAAACATAATGTATATAGCTCTGTATTTTACTGCTCAACGCATTTAGCAGTCATAGCATTTTACATCGACAAGCATTTTGCAGACCTTCCTCATTATTCCAGGGAAGGCAGGTGGTGCTAACTCCATGTTAATTTACAAAGAAATCGCACCTTTCTGCTCTTTTCATTTGAGTAAGAACAACATGTGGGGCCCAAAGGCAGCACAGGCTCAGATTGCATCTACCTCTGTCCCGGCAGCACAATGGCATCAAGACCTGCAGTCCCCAAGAAGGGCCTACTGGTGTCTTAGGTGTCCTGCAGGTCCACTCACTTTGGTGAGCAGTCAGACAGGGAACAATTAAAACTTGCACCAAGTTTTTGCTTCCTTCTCCATCCACAAAAGGTTTGGACAAATGGGCAGAGTATCACAGCTTGATAAATCCTCCTGGATATTTTCCTTAGACACACTCTCAGCAAGCCTAGGCAAAAGGGAAGCTCTATAGAAGGTCGGCTGAAGACACAATTCATGCTGCCGCCCCACCACGAGCTATGAAGCACACACACTACCCCTAAGTCCTCACAGCACAGTCTAGTCCAAAGGCTGATGTTCAAGACCACACTGTGACGAAGCAACAATCCAGAAGAGGGACCAGGATGCAGAAATGCCTTGGCTCCTGAGATGATGCATTTTTAAGTTGCGTCTCAGAGCGACTGGGTCAGAGCTGCACATAACAGGAATTTCCAAGTATACTGGGGTACATTTATTCAAATATTGCAGCACAAACTTCATTTAAAAAAAAAAAAGAAAAAAGCAATCTACATTTCTCACCAAACCAATATAAAATCCAACAAAACTCTCTGCGGCTCTTCTGTGGCTCTCCATCCCTGTATCCTTTCTTTTTTGACCTCTGTGACAATTGCTATAGGACAATCAATATCCTCCTATTGCGTATGTTTCTGGCTTTGTCAAATGAGGGCTTCTTTTCCAGCCATTTGTGTAATGACTGATAGAATAAAGGATATATCAGCAGAGCCACCCCAGCTCTCTATTTATTGTTGCTCTTCCCTCTGAAGGGAACTCCAAAAGATAGTGGAATGCAATACAAACTGTAAGCTTGAATTCCCGACTGTGATATGAATTTCTAATATTAGAAAGGAAATGTTTTGGCAGATAAATGTTTATGAACCAAAAAAATCACATCAGGGAATAAAATATCCTCATCAGTAAGACTTTAAATTGGATGTGCCCAAATTCTTAATACAGTGCACTGTTCCAGACTCCAAATTTAACAGTTGCCTTGCACAGACAGACTAAAAAGCCTGAGACTCTTAACTGGATAGGATTAGGCTAAGAGGGAAGAATGTCTGAGTTTTACAAAATTATGAAGGTGCTGCATAACATGAATGGGAATTGAAACTAGTGGGAGGTTGATTTATAACAGATAAAAGATACTTAATTATTTTATAAATTTTTGTACATAGCAGACAGTGAACTCTTCAACTTGCTGCCACAGAAAGCTATGGAAACAGACAGTATCCGTACATTCAACAAGGGTCAGATCAATTCAGGGACAAGAGGTCCATAAACAGTCTCAAGAAGGAACAGGCAGGAATATACCTTCTAACAACCCCTAATACAGTAAGAGTGTATGCTGAGAAAGTCGAAGGGGAATGAATGGCAAAGAGTGGCCAGGCTTGTATGCACTCCCTAACTAGCCTCTCCTAAATCCATTGCTAGACAGAGAGCACTGGGCTGTGAACTTCAGGTGAAGAAACTAGGTATAAATAACTCTGAAAAATACATAAAGTATAGTTCTTAAAGATAACAGAAAGTAACAAGAGCCTGCTTCACCTCATTTGCATGCTTCTCCATGTAGTTGAACGTGTACTCATCAGCATCCACCAAAAGAAAGTTGTGACCATGGAAACAAACTCTGGCTCCAACAAACAAATCTTGAGCCTTGAAGTACTCGGATGGCTCACTCTTAAAGAGCTCCTGCCCAGGCTTCTTAATGCGACCTCTTTCCAAGAACTTCCCACCAAGTATCCCTATGGGAATAGAATTGTAAATCATTAATTGTGGCTTTACTTGGGAAAAAAATAAAAGAAAAAAAAACCACAGAAGAAAACCGAAAAGACACCCCACACCAGTTGGTTTGTATTTAAATATCAGTTTCCATCCTTGAGTTTCTTGTCTCATAGCATACTCTCCCCTTCCCTCTCATTGCTAAAAGAACTGTCTCTGCCGGTGTCCACAGCAACAGTTATATTGTGCATATTCTGTGACATGTCTCATTTGAATGCCTGCCAAACACCTTCCCTTTTTTTCTTTTCTTTAAAACGGGACAGAAATGTGCCTCTTCAAATCGTTCCCATAACCCTGTCGCCAGCCTTGGGATTGACCCATGAGAAACATAAGAGACAAAATGTAAAATGCAGGCAATTATCCTTGAACAGTTAAAGCAAAAAAGAAAAAAAAAAAAGAATTCACAACTTAGGATAGCACAGTCCTACAAAGATCATGAATTCTGGTGCACTGTAATTCTAACTTGGTTTTGAGGGCTTTTGAATGTAAAAAAAAATAGGACTGACATGACACCATCTTCCACATACTGTTCTGCCAATCCAATTTAATTGCGATCTGTTATTTCCTTTGTGAGCTGGGTATGTCACATTATCTCTTTTCACATTATAATTACTTAATTCATGCCACTGGAAACCGTACACAGTGCTCAAGGGTATGTAAGATACTAAAAGGAACATTTTGCTTTCCAGTAATACCTTCTGGTGCACCACAAGACTGCATTGCATGTATTAAGCTTTCTAGAAAACAGACTGTCACATGTTTAGTTTCATCAGGATATGTGCTCTACAACAGCTCTGTAGTGCCTGGGGTTCATTTCCTGTTTATATCTGAGCTTCCAAGCCAAAAGGTAAAAAGTGTACTTCAGTAACGTTTAATGATGTCTTGCATATTAGGTAGTGATGCAAGTCCAATAAAAGGATGATGAACAGTGTAATAAAATGCCTCTTATAGTCAAAATTATAAATGAATGTGAAACCCAAACTACTTATTAAACCAGAGTTTGGATCAGATATCTGTCTTACTTGCTTTACTAGCACCATAAAAGCAAAAGACAAAAAATACACTATGGTAATGGTGAGGTCTAGCTTGAATAAAAAAACTATTCAAATCACTAATGTAACTCTAATCTTAACATATTTTTTTCATCCAGCTATTAAAACAAATATGAAATTCTAGGTTATATAACCCTGGCAACTATTTGTAATATTTAAACAAAATTGGTCTCTGTAAGATTGGAATTTCACTCTTTTCTCTCTATTTCCCTGCAATTGTGCACTTAGATTGGAAACTTACCTTAATACCTCTGTCCCCAAATTGTTTTTCAAATGTTACAAGTTAGACTATTTCATGTGGTATAAAGAAAAACAACCAAAAATACCTCATTGGATTAGAGATTTTATACTGAAACCTGATGAGAAATTTTGATGGAAATCTACAAGAGCCAGGCTCAAAGCACAAAATAAACACCACAACCAAAGACTCTCTTCCATTAAGATCAGATCAGACTTTGCAGGTGTTTGTACAGCTGTTGGCTCGGTTTTACACTGAGTAAAAAGGGAGTTGTGATCTTCTACATGGGGAGCCAAAGTTCTCATGCTTTGACCCCATCTCAACAAACACTTCAAGATGTCCAGCCCTGTGCATTTCAGATACAGTTTCCCAGTGTTATGAATAGTGTGAAGTACTTTTCTGCAACCTGCAGGTTGCTGGACGGTGAAAATAAGGGCAACTTTATTACTTCCATCACAGGACTGAGACTTGGAATATTTTTACTTGACAATTGGTATCAATTCATAAAAATAAAAAGGCAAAACCCTGTGCACAAAAGGGATGGTCAAGTTGTTATTTTAGAAGCCATTTACTGTTTTAATTTATCCCCTCTCTAAGATGTGCTCAACCTTACTCTTCTCCCACCCCATCCACTTCAACACTTTTCCTTCTCACTTCCTGTCCTCGCTCCCATTTTGCATGCCTTACTCCTTTTCCCTAGCTGCTTTTATCTGACCTCTGCAAAGCCTGCCTGTTCTTACCCTCGAAGAAACACATTCACTTTTCCTTCAGACATGAGTAAAATGAGCGAGGGATAGAGACAGAGAAGCAAAAAGAGAAGAAAGAAAAGAAGGAAGGTGGGAACAAAGAAGCTTCTGCAGTCACCCTACTTCTTATCCTGCCTCTTCAAGGCTGTTCTCACTGAACTCTCCAGTGGCCATTTCTTAGCCACATCCTTCCACTTCACCTTTCCACCACCTCTGAAAGCCAGCTACTCCATCCACTTTAACATCCCAAGGAAGTTAAAAACCCATTTACAGATGCCTTTCATATGCGCCTTAAAGCATTTGTTACTGTTGGTATACAAACTTGCCTATTTATTGTTTCACATTTCGTTTGACTAGCGATTTTCAAGGGGCTCCCAGCTGCAATCCCAGCATATATTCTCATTCCAAAATAAAAGGAAGCCAGGGAGCAATCTCTGTCCTGGCACTCAGGCTGTTGAGAGCCTGACCAACTGACCACATCTGCACTGCACAGTGTCTGGCTCTGCCTCTGCTCTGTGTGCTATGTGGTAAATCTGGGGTCTTAAGACAAATTTTTTATTTTTGTGCATTCAAAGTGTTAGAACGCATGTGAGAGCTATGCTACAGTCCAACAACATTAAACTGAGGGTATGTATCACAGCCCCTGGGTGCAGCAGAAGGACCTGAATTTCTGAGTGTGCAAAACCTCCTGGGATAGTGTTAGATGACTGATAAGGGTGGAGCAAGCCAAACCTGGTGCAGCCTTGTCCTTACTGCCTTGCAGGAGGAATTTCCTGGAGTGAAGCATCCTCCAGGAGGGGCCCCAGTCTCTCTGGGGCCTTGTCTAGCTGGAATGGTGCAAAGAAGAACCAGGAGTGATCAAACAGGCAATACATATGATTGAGGTCCAAGATTCAAACGATTCCCTGGACTTCTTTAACGCTGCAGCTTGCACCCTTAGCATCCTTTATGTCTCCAGATATAAAGAATGTCAATCAAACATGTCATTCACTAGTGGAGAACTGAGCTGCTCTTGATCCTCACAGCAGCTTTGCATAATAAATACATACGTAAGTGTATGTATCTTTAGCTGTAACAAAAGAAGTTGCATGAATTACAGTCCATTGGCTGGCAGGAAGCTACTAAAATAAGGATGACAGGACACTGCTGCCATAAGCAGAGCTGAATCTTGATGTTGCAGTGGAGTACGGCTAACTGGGAATGCTCCTTGAAGCCTAGGCAGGTACTCTACACATTTTCAAAACATTTCTAAGAGAATTGCTTGTATTTTAGTTGGGTGCGAGGTCCCTATTTATGCATTCATAATATAGTTGGATATCGGCAGAAATGCCATTAGAAGTCTTCGCACTGGAAAGGCTCAGGCCTTCCCAAAAACCTACTTGCATGCTGGGCACTCAATGACTTAGTAGCACCGCTGGCACAGAAAGAGTTCTCTAGGAATAGAGAAGGGTCTAGATATTCACAACACCTTCATTTTCTATGGATGCAACCTTCATCATAGGTCTGAAAAGGATTAACATCAGAAATCATTTTCAATATAGGCTTAAGTGTAGTGTTGCAAGAATTAAGTCCTTAACTGTAAGCTGAACGACTGGACCTCATAAAGTCAACTGCTGGCTCCAGACCCTGAAGCAAAAGGGAGTTTGAGAAGAACAGTCCTCTTTGCTCTAGACGGTGAGCTGGGATTACCAAATAGGTTAGTACCGAGCACAGTGAGCTGGTCACCATTGCAGGGTGTCCCTGATACACGATACTAAGGTGCTCTGTGCCAAGAAGCTGATACAGGGCAATTCAAGCAGTATCAAAAGAGCCAGTCACAAAGTTCCACAGGAGCCTAACATGGTAACTAAGGAAACTTTCTATTACTCTTTTCCCCTTGTCTTTGAGAGAATGTGATTTCCTGACTTTTTTCTCTCTATCGTTTTATCAGAGGCTGATGGCAGCATTTAAGTGTCAGTCCTTCAACTGCACCTGTTAAGAGGTGCCAGAGCACTTCTGGATGTTAACTGCTCTGAAACTGTTGCTGCAGATGTTTTGTGGGCTTCACAGAAATTCACTAATCTCTCCTACAGGATCATGCTTAGCCAAGGCTTCCCTGTCTCTTCAAGTTACAAAATTACTTTCTGACATCCTTCCCAGTGCTGTGTCCTTCCATCCATGTGCAAGACACTACAAGGAAATAAACAAATGCTTGAAAATCACAAAATCTTTCATATCCTCAGTTGGAGGCAGTCCACAACAGACAACAGTGGTCAAAAGAATTTAACCATGACAACATTGGGTGACCATCCTCCAGCAACTGGATAAATGTGATCAAACAACTGAGAAGTAACTTGAACGCTTAACTTAAATGCTTTAACTAATTTCGCACTTAAATGCTGGTCGTCTGGGTCTTGAAATTCAGTTCAGTATTATGCACACACACATGTACAGACACTAGCATAGGGCAATCTTCACTCTTTATATGCTGAACGATACACGATTCATGATAAAATATGTTAAAAAATATCACAGCTGTTTTGCTTTCAAGAGCTGCTCCTGTACAACGGATGCTATGTAAGTATCAGAACACCATAACACAATCTTGCAAAACAAAGGATTTACTCTTTCATTCTTGATGTCTTACATTTCCTGTCCCTATTTATCATCAGTTACAATACAATTTCTGTATGTTATTCACAACAAAAGCAAATGTTTAAGGCCAAATTTGCAAATTAAAATGTAATAAAAGTTCTAACGCATTAAACTTCCAGTTCCCAAAGGATATTATGAAGTACGGTCATACAATGAACAGCGCTATTCTGAGTGATGAAGATCATAAATTACTATGACATACAACTATGCAAGACAATGCAGTAGACCTGCTGATGTAATTCCCATTGCATTTAAAAAGCCAGATCCCTCCTTCTGCTAGTGCTGAGCCTGGCCACAATGTTGACCGTAAACTCTAATCAAATGAGCAAGGCATCTGGGTCTGATTGCAAGACATTACCTGTGTTTCGCTGTACCTGTTCAAAAATTGAAATGGTGTCATCACTCAGGAAGTAGGAAATAATGAATTTCCGATCCTTGTCAATAGGACTATCTGTGATGAGTTTTGCAAGAAAGCGCAGAATGTTACTTTCCATTCCACTTCTAAAAAGCAAAAGAAGAAGAATGAAATCAAAACCAGAGTATGAGAAAAGTTTTCATCACTAAGAGATGCATTCTCTTGAATTTTGTAACATACATTAATTGTGTTATTCCTGGACCAAGAAGAGAAATAGCATAAGATTCCCTACTTTGTCAAAAACCATTTTCAGCTTAAATTAACAGAAACAGCTAGAGTCAGCCAGAGAGAAAGGAATCATTTTCAGGGGAAAATTACTTCTCTGTCACAGGTCTAGAATGAATTTGTATTCAAATTCAGTTGCAAATCAAGCTCCCAGTTTCTTTACAGAAAATTTATAAAGGAAGAACACATTTGGTATGTATATTTTCAAATCAAATTCTGATTAGCAGTAGGTACTGGGATTATCTCCACAAAATCAGGCCCACCAGATGATCTTACTGGTTGGATATTTAAGTGATTATGTTTTAAATGATTTACAGTACCGCTATATGCACTATCAATACATTCCCAAGCCTTTTCCTTATAGCTTTCTTCTTTTATAGAGGTTCTACAGGTGAATCTCTAGCATGTGACTTTGCTTTCCCCTTAGGTTTCAACAACCATTGGGTGACAAACCATTTCATACTGGAAAATCAAGGATTAATGCTTTAATATTGCTACAGTAAACTGCATGAAATTCAGCAGACAAAAAAAAAATGCCAGAAAGTCAATCAGAAAAACAAATCAGTGTTGGACTGCTGAAGCATACAAAATTCCTGACTAATTCCTGGACTAAGACTTCCATCAAACTCCCACTGAAGACAGCAGAAAGGAAGGAGGTGAGGTAGAGTCAAAAAAAGAAATTTTGCTGAGTTCAGAGAAAATTGAAGTACCATGTTACTAAACCAGTCCTTACATACCTGTCATTTAAAAGTTTGATAAGATGCATATTTTTCTGAAAAAAATGACATCCCTACTTAACATTTATTCTCCTTCATAAAAATACATAATTTTAAAAATTGGAATTGATTTTCACTGAAATACCTGTCTTTCTCCATGAATTTCTTGAAATCTTTTTGGGGAGGCTTGAGAAGCAGACCCATACAGGAGCACAGAGAATCCTCTTCAGAACCAAATCCAGTATAAGGAGGAAACGTTTTTTCTGGTTTTGGAGGTGGTGGAGCCTTATATGCAACTGGGGTGAAATCCTCTACAACAAAGACAGCAAGAATTATTTATTAGTGTTCAGATGAAGCCGTTCCATTAAGGATTTAAACTTCCACTATGAATACTTATTAGCCTATTTCTGTAACAGAGCACTGATCAAAGTAAAACCAGGATCCCTCCTACTGTTACAGCACAGAAAAAGACTTCATAGAAGCCAACAGCAAAATTATTGTTTCTTCAAGGTTTACAGGATTTCATCTATAATCTTAAAATGTTTGACAAATATCATTAAGATACACAGGCAAAAAGAAAGACAAATATAGTTTCAAAATGGGCTAAAATAATAAATTAAAAATTCTAAATTAATTTTTCAGTTTTATCCTTTGAGACAACATGATTAAGTAAATACTTGGCTTATGAGTTTCCTGCCTTCTGCTTTTTGCCCGAGGAAAATAAATACATAAACAAATACAATTTTATTCATTATTTAAATCATACATATATGAGAAGAATTTGGTACACTGAAGCCAATAGCTTCAGTCCACATCTCACTTTTATCCAGAGTATTGGAAGCTTGTTTTATGCATTTTCCCAAGTCTCACGTTTTTCCTCTCAGTGATCAATGGTCCAGACTATCACAGACACATGGCAGGACCTCTCCTGACTCAGCAGAGACATGTCTGGTCAGGGACCTGCACTCATTTCCCACAGGGCTTGCTCCTAAAAGCCCTGCTGCCCTGTGGTCCCTCTTTATTCCACTCTCAGTGAAAATCTTCCTGTACCATTTGGCCCCTTGTTGCTTCCCTGTAGGGTGGCTCTTTCTCTGCAACACAGCTTCCAGCTGCCAATGGAGCTCATGTAAAACTTCAACAGAGTAATACAGTCTGATGGTTAAAGAAGGTTAATGAAAAATGCAAAAGATGAGAGGAAAAAAGTAACTTGTATATGGGAGAAAGTAAATGGGCAGACCTGAGGCAAATGAAGGCATAAATCATAGAAACATAGGACGATTCAGGCTGGACAGGACCTCAGGTCTTCAGTGTGGTCTCCTTGCTCAGGACAGGGTCAACCCCAGCCTAGATCAGGTTGCTCAAGGATGCGTCCAGCTGGGGCATGGCACCTCCCAGGATGGAGCATGCGCAGCCTGCCCAGGAAGGAAAATTTTTCCTGATATCCATTTCTGAGCCACTTGTGCATGTTGTCTCCTGCCCTCCTGCTGTGTACCCCTGTGAAGAGGCAGGCTGCCTGGTCTCGGCAGCCTCCCCGAGGCTCTCTTGATGAAGTCTAAGGAGTGCTGAGCAGAGGGTGATAGTCACTTTCCTCGATTTCTGGGCAGCCCGGGTTGCAGTTGGCTCTCTTTGCTGTGGCCCCAAGCCCAGCTTGCTGTCCCCCACAACCGGCAGGGCCCTTCCCACACCAACCCGGCTGCAATGAGGAGGACAGAGCAAAGTGTGGTCCAAGCGGCACAGCATTGCCACAGGGAGACGCATCACGTCCACACCTGGGAGGGCTGGAGATGCTGCCCTGAGGAAGAGAGTGCAGGCTGGGCTAGTAAGTGAAAGGCAAACTGGAAGGAAGACGGATCACAAACCACAGCCCAGGGGGCAAAGGGTGATGTAAGTGACCACTGTATAGAAGTGGATCCCATGAAATAAAAGTTTTTTCTTTAAAACTTAACTTTTCTACCCAGAACTGCAGAGAGACAAATAACCTGCTTTATTCATCACATCAGGTTTCAGCACAAATAGAGGAGAATGACAAAGCTGCTGTCACTTAAGACATTTTCTGAATTGGTTTGTGATTAAAATGTTTTAAACATGGCTATATCAGAAAATGAAAGTAACATATTCTTTTAAAATCTGACTTCCCTAACAGCAGTATGAAGTTGAAAAATATAGAGAGAATCCAGATGTCCGAGTTTTTCTCTAATTTAAAAACACAATGAGATCTCCCTTGGCCTTTACCTCTTAGAAGATTATAGTCTGACTTGAAAAGCTGATACCTTTACCTGAGTCAGTCTAAAAGTGGTCTTGCAAAACCATGCCAACGTTTTTCTCCATAAAAGCTACGTGTGCCTTTTCTGTGCCTCGGAAATACGAAGGCCGAGCCCCTATGCAACAGAAGGCCCATTCCCAAATTTTCAAAGCAATCTCCAGCGTGAGAGAGCGCGTGTGTGTAAGTATGCACCAAAACGATGAGAAAATTTCCTCTCGGGACATGTTCGGCGTGCCACACTATGAACTTGACGCGTGCCCTTCTCGTGGCAAATAAACACGGCGTATGCAAACGGCCATATGGGGAGGCAGAAGGAAAAAACCCCGACACCCAAAGGTGACCCCGAGCTGGCCCTGTCCTCTGCCAGTCGCCAGGCGACCACCGTGGCCACCCGGCGGGGGATGAGGGACACGGGCGCCGCCCGCGCTCCCGCAGCGCCACCTAGCGGCAGCGCGGCAGGGCCGCTCCCCTCCGCTCCCACCGCCCGGCGCCCAGGTCCCCGGCTCCCTGTCCTTCTAATTAGGGTCTTGGTGCTGTTGATAAACCTGAAGATTAATTTTTTTAAATTAAGCAATATGTTAGTCTGCACTGATATTTTTCTCCCTCGACGCCCAGAGGTTTGTAAGGCCGTATTTTAGCAGAAACAAACTCTTTCTCCTCGCACGGCTGCGAATAACACGCTTCCTGCCAAAAAGAGTTTGGGAAGGCAGGACAGCCAGTCATAAACTCAAAAGAGAAGCTAATGTGTTTACATGCAAGGCACAGTGCCTGCACATTAACACTCACGCACAAGGCACTGATTTAGAAATGCTAAAGCATTTCCTTTTGTACGTCCTTCAGCACGTATGGACAAAAATTAGATTTACAAACTAAAAAAAAATTAGATTGATAAAACTAAGAGGAAACCAAAAATTAAGAGGAATATAGTGTTAGGCCCAGAGAATATATTAAATTCCTCATAACTTCCCTCATATAGAAAGTTCCACCTAAACCTTAGAAGGAACTTCTTTACCTAGAGGGTGGTAGAGCACTGGAACAGGCTGCCCAGGGAGATGGTGGAGTCTCCGTCTCTGGAGACATTCAAAACCCGCCTGGACGCGTTCCTGTGCAACCTGCTCTAAGGTGGCCCTGCTCTGGCAGGGGGGTTGGACTAGATGATCTCCAGAGGTCCCTTCCAACCCTGTGATTCTATGATTCTATTACACAAGCTTGGAGTAAATGAAGTTCAAAGAGAAGTTCAGTGCTTTGGTTCCCATCCTTTCCCTGATGTAAAATGACCTTGCTTCAGTCAGAGTCACTGAGCACAAACTTCCAGCCTCATGTCACCTACAGTTCCCAGGATTTTAAAGGATTATGTATTCAGATTCTCTCCTGTGAACAAGGAAACTCAGGAAGAAATTGCTGTGGAGAAATACAGTCTATGAAACTAGTTAAAAACTCGTTTCTGCAACTTTTGAATAGCCAGCCAGGCGCAGTAGAACTAATAGCCAGACCCAAGCTCAAAACTCATTTCATCTTTGCTCTGACACGCACCATTAGGGTAGAATCAGACAGACAACTTGCACTGATACATAACATGCACACCTCCCAAGGTTATCACCCTTTCTTAAGAAAATTACCTCTGTCCAGTCTGAAAAAGGAATTAATGCTCTCTTCTTCCAGGTTGTATCATTTTCAATGTGAATTTAAGGTGAGCAGAGGGTAAATTGAAAGTCCAGGATTACAAATTTCTGCTTCCAGAAAGAGTAGCACAGATATTATCCCCATGGACAGTTTCACCCCTTACTACTGCATCAGTTGATGCCCAGCAGGAGGTGGGCTGGCACTGTGGTGTTTATTTCACCTAGTACATCAAACGTGTATCACACACTAGTAACTTTTTCTCATGACATCAAAACCTGAGTGAGATTTGAACAAGCACTGGGAACAGCAAGAAACAAAACAGTTCCAGCCACATCTTTAGCATATAAAGAATTTGAATACGACATAGCCTTCTTAGTAAGAAAAACTAAATTCCTCAAAAATAATTTGTTGCCGCAGAGGCAGCATTACACCATCTTGAATGAGCTTGTCTGCTTTCAGTTTCAATATACACTGATAGATTTTGATACATGTCCTAAGATTACTTTTGGCCCTCAGTCGAAGAACTGTAGGAAAGCCCTCATTTTAGATAAAAATATATTTCAAGGGAGAGTCAATTGGTAGATATTTTGTATTCGAGTGGTAACTATACTGAGTATCAGTATATAGCAGGCAGGCAACAAATTCTGCCTTCAGAGGAAGAGGACAGATACCTCTGAGCATTACAGCCATGAGCAGGAGAGAGAAGTCCCGCGAGCCTTGGACAATATAAGAGGTGGCAATAACCTGGAGGGATGACATTGCCAAAATGATGTTCCCTCTGCATAAAAGGAGATGTATAACAAACAGCTGAGAGTTGGGTTTTGTGAGAATCTGTTTCACAATTTAGGTAAGAAGTACAATAAGAAGGCAATACGACCATCTTCACAACTTCTGCATGCAGGATGAAAGAAAATCGAGTGTTCACAGAAGTGTCCATGCAGCTAAAACATGACAATGTTTGTTCTGATTCAAAGAAAATCTCCTTTTACTGAGTCTTACTTCATGGTTATTCCAGTTACCTGAGGACAAAAGGCATCTGTAAATGCACAAGTACATTTAGAAGCCTCTGCTCAGTCTCCACCACGTGTAGCGGTGAGGTTAGACGCCAGAGAGGCTCTGATCTCTGACGAGTCCAGTGAAAATTGGCAGCAGGCTTTAATGCCCCCACTGAGGGAAAAGCAAGAAGTCAGCTGTTATCCAGCAGCAGCTGCCTGGCCAAAAGCACACATGTACTGGCCAGCAGATCACCCCGCACGCTGCTCTGCCCAGGCAGCAGGTCAGAGAGGGAGCCTGAGAAATGAGGGGGTGGGAGGGCGAGGAGAGCTGGGACAGGAGAGGGATCGCAGGGTGCCGCGAAAAGGCGTAACAGGCAGGCTTGGGAGGTGCCGGGACATTGAATGAAAATCAGTAGGAAACCAGATTTTGCTGGTTTTGTTCCTTCAGGAACAATCTGTTATTTAAGAAAGAACGCTTTATACTCAACTCTACACTTTATACTCAACTCTGTGCTAAGATACTGTATTTAGTGAGAAGAACGAGTATCAGCTTCCTCCCACTGCACATCAGTCAGTATATTTCAAGTTACAGCTGAGTGACCACAACACCTACATGGCTATAGAATATTCTTCTCCTTCTCTGAGGCTGCACTTGCAAGTCTGGACAGATAATATCACATATGTTAAGGCATCTTCTCTTGCATTCGTAGTGCTACTAGATGACAGTAATGTCGTTAGCTTCCTACTGAAGGGCATTAGCTCTTGTTTAGCCATGGAAAAGCTCTCCTTTGGTTTTCACGAAGAGTATAAGGAGCAAAACAGGCATAACTAACATTGGAAATATATTTGATATCATAATCATGCATTTCAAAGAAAATCTGAACTACCTAATTACCTTAATTCTCCTAAAGGGCAAATTCCATTGGCAAGCAACTTATGCTGAAAGTGCAGAGTCAAACAAAAAAATGTTGTCCTCTTTAATAGCTTTGGCAGAAGAGTATAAATTGAAGGGGAGTAACGTGAAAACAAACTAACAAACAGCTGGATTGATGCTGTGAGGTGCTGAGCACTGTGCCTTGATGTAAGAACTAATTTATCCATTTGCTTACTCTTACTCAAGTAAATGGTCTCCCTCGGCTCAAACTGCAATTAAGCACGTTTCAGTGTTTAATTACATGGGAGCAGAATGCTGGGCACTTTGTGGGACTGAGTCCACTGAGGGTACCTTGTATGTCCACCAGACACAAACAAAATTTGTAACTCACTAAGAATAAAAGGTGAACCCTCACCCTTTCTCCCTCAAAACCTGCTTCTAAGCCGAAAACTACCCTGCTTCTGCTCCTCATCCCTTCCAGTTAAAAAATCATACCTACATTTTTCCTGTTTTCCCCATCAGGACTGAAAAGAATTTCACAGCACGTTGTGAGAATCTCTTAGCTCTTAGAAAGCGAGTATGTTCTGTGAACAAGACAGGCTGCATCAAGATGGATGGTTTTTTCGTGTTAGCCAGTCTCTTCCCAGTTTCCCAAAGGTCTCAGCTAGAGCACATCTTTGTGTGTTTCATGTTAAGGAGGCAGATAAACTGGAGAGAGCACTGAGGAAAAAAAATAAAAATTATCACAAATGGAAAAGAATGGACTATGGAGAACGAATGAAATGTTTCTCCTAGCAGCAAAGGGCCCAGGAGGGCAATAGGGTGGTAAGATGGTCTGTATTGGAATAGTGTTCAAATATGTACAGAGCTGTTATGAAAAGAGGATACTGAGCAGTTGTTCTCCATGTCCAACAAAGGTAAGACAGAAAAGGTTACTCAGTTTACACAAATGAGCTTCAGAGTAGCTCTTAAGCAGCACTTCTAACCATGAGGTTAGGACAAGATACCTCAGGAGGCAAAGGGATCTCCTCTACTGGAAAATGCTGATAAAAGGCTATACAAACACCCATCAGTGACAATCTATGTATATACACTATCCTGCCCCAGAACAATGGGATTGGACTAGATCACCTATGGTTCCAATTTTCTAGAATTCTGTACATCAGCAACTTGTGATTCCTCCTAACTTGCAAAGCACCTAACTCTAGCATCCAGAGACATAACCAGTAATTACTGACCCAGTGTCACAGGGAGGGAAAGAGTCTTTGCGTTTGTGTAACACTTGTTTGCATTGCTTGGTTGATACAGCATGGCCAGCTGCATTTCATTTATTGCCTGCTGTGAGTAAGAAATCCCCATTCACTGTTCCAGGATATTTTGCTCAGACAGAGGATATTGCTGCCAAACAGCGGCAGCGGTCTTGGCTGAAAAAATTCTCAGGGAAGAACCCCCTGTTTTGCATCTCTGGAGTTAGACTCACTGTTATTATAGATAATACCATGGTTATTGAATATGGCTTCCTCACACGTTGGCTAGTACACAAAAAGATTTATTTTGGTACAGACATGCCAAGCTATTAATAAAAAAGTCCTAAAGAGACATGTTTTGCCAATTACGAAATTCAGTGTTGTAATGGCAGCACTACGTCATTTAATTCCCCCAATGCAGCAGACAAGCTTTGATCCAAACACTACCCTCAATCTGATCACAAGTCAAGCTGAAAGAAATAGTCTACCCAGCTATTTTGTTTCACAATGTCAGAGAAAGGCCATAGTAGGATTCTTCCAACCATCTCTGAACAGTCAGACACTTAGCTATATTTATTGAATGAATAAACTGCCAGAAATTAACTAAGTTGTTTTTGCAGGAAGATGTCCATAATAGAACCATTAGCAAGTCTGACTGAGGGAATTCAGAGACAGATAAACGAAAGTCCCTATGGTTATACATTTATAAAATGCTTTTCCATTATGGACATAGTTGCTAAATGTTTCCAGAATTCAGTGCTGAAACTTCACAGGATACATACTCTAATGGTCCAGAATACACAAAACTACATTGTAAAAACCAATAATGTGATAGATTACTACCGTTGCATCAGAAAATCTTATTATGTGAGGATTCTGACATCCATATAAAATGAAACATAGTATAATGGGGAATAATTGAGCTCATTCTACTTACCCACTCACTATGTGCTCTTTATTATTTTCTGACTGCAAACACAGCTATTGGAATGGGAGGGGGAAGGAGAGAAGAAGAATTGGCAGTCTGTCCATATAACTATTTTGTCATTCTAGTTTTAAAATAGAGGCAGTCAGGAACAGAACATGTACACAATGTGTTATTTTTCAATGGAGTAACATATAAGAAAGCCCTTCTGGATCACCTGCAAAATTACTGCTTTGCTGTTAACAGCCTACAACAGATTGCTATTGCTAAAGGTTTTAACAAACATGTTTTGTCAGTAATAAAATTCAAAGACAGCTCTGTCAAACTCAGAAGTATAAAAATGCTCATAAGGAAAAGATAATTATCACTACTTACCAATTCCGTACTTTGTCCTGTAATATTCTTTAGTGAATTCATCACAATCACAGAGTATTATCTTCCTTCCCCAAACATTAATTACTGCCCCTATTTTCAGGTCAGTGTCTCTGTAAAATTCCTGATGCACTGCTCCTATCTAATAAAAGAGGGAACATTTATATGGCGGCTCTATAAATCTCAGAATCCCACAACCTTTCTTAAAATTTAGGTCATTTACTGTGTGTGTTTTAAAATACAACCTTCACAGTCCATTTGCAAGTATGCTAAACTACCATGCTAAACTACCTCACTTTCACAAACGTGGAATTTACATACAGTAAATCTCAGTAGTTTTCATTTGATCTATTCTCCAGTGGCAACACAATTTTATAAGTAACTGTTGTAGAGAATAACAACCACCAAAATTACAAAAGCTACTATAAAGACATTCAAAAGCTGGAGGCATTCAATAATATCTGACCTTACGATTGTCCAGAATGTACCGGCCTCTGTTTCCTACTAACTTTCCAAACACATTAAGAACAGTGCGATTGGTGATTGTGCCTGGCTGATACAGCCCGGTGGGAGCATGCTGCAAGAGAAGAAACCAACTCTTAAGAAATTCAGTCAACAACGAAGAAAGAGAACTCAAGTTACCTTAGAACTAGCAGGGTTTTTTACAGGCTTACTGTTATTGTAATATTTTTGGGGGGAGAATTTTTAATAAATTCTAAGGTAAGATTACACTACCAAACCTAAAAGCCAGTGTATATGTAAAAAGCCAGAATGTATGCCAGAAGAAGCATTTAGAATCTTACTGTGTATCCAAGAGTAAAGCCTCCTTTTTCTTGGAAGCAAACAGAAAGCAAAGGTTAGCACATCCAAAGTAACATATCCTTGTCAACATCTGCTCTAAAGGCTATTATTTTTATTGCTAATAATTATAAAAACATACAGAAGAGCAACTCAGGGTTGGTCCTACTGTGCTAACCGCTGCACAAATACAGGGAATTCAAGTCAGCATGATGCTATTGGTAAAACTGTTAGTATTTTTGTCTCTATTTTAGGTTTCAAAATTACAATAGAAATTTATCGCAGTAATATCAAACTTAATATGCAAACACATTAATTTTTTTCAAATTATTAACAAACTGCTGATGCAGGCTAACCAAAGTGGGTTACTTTGTCACACCACCTTCCCTGAGACCCAAACTTCTGACTGATCTCCTCTGCTGTCCTTCTCAAAATTCCCACTGAATTCAGAGGAAGAAGCCAGCCCTTAAAATTGTAACTTGCACTTCAGTGGTAGAAGGGGTCTGTTAACACAGAGCCATTGCTAAATCAGCATCTCAAAACACAGGATGCACAAGGTAAGAAAACTGCAATATTTTGCTGTTAGGTTTTTTACTATAAAATCTCATGTACATTTATGGTATCACAAATAGATTACTAGTATTAGAAGGAAAGGAGGGAAAAGATTCCCCAGTATTTTAGTCCATCTTTGTGTTGACGTTATTCTGTCATCAGGATCTGTGTGGAGCAATACAGAAGTGTATCCAGCTCATTAATTTTATAGTCATAATAGGTTACAGAGGACTCAAATCCCTTGAAGATTTCTCTGAGAGAAGCCTTCTCAAATAAGCACCTGATTAATGCCTGACAAAGCTTATTCATGTATTGCTATTGATTTTAACTAGCTTTGTATAAGGTCCCAAACCTAGGAACCCATTTTTAAGAAATCACTCTAGATCTGCTACAAAGAAGTAATGTTATGGAATACTAAAACTAGACCTTTCAAAAGGTTCCAAATACTAGTCATATGGATCAAATCTGAATTCACCACAGTTTCACATTAGTTTACCTATCAATATTAATTAATTTTCTGGATTTCCATTACTACAGAGCTTTATTAATACATTTACCTTAATAGACTAACATTGGAGAAAGGAAATTACAGGATATCTTTCTGCCTAAATTCTCTCTCCTTTTAATTTAAATATGACAAGCCTAAACTTATTTTGTTTCATCACTTATTTATTATATAAATACGTGTACAAAACCTAAATCATGTAATTATGATTAATACTCTAATAACACTTTCTAAATATCATTACAACCCTAATACAGGATTTTGAAAACAGGCATTCAATATTTCTTAACTAGTGAAAGAATTTGAAATAAGCTAGAATTTTAATTACTCACTTTTGGAAGCTTATCTCTTCTGAGGAAAAGTGGAACTGCATCCCGGCCTGAATTTACTGGTATAATTTCTTTTATATCAATAGTATCATCAGACAAATAATAGTGCAGAACAAGTTCTCGTGGGTCACGAAACATGGATTCTGGGTCATCCCACACACCGAAAAAACGTAAAACTTGTCCATCGTGCTCCAGAAATTGTTTCAAAGTGTCAATGCGCTCATAAGGGCGTAATGGCTTCATACTTTCCAAAATCTGCAGATAAAGAAGAAATTAAGAGAAACACCTTTTTAATTATTTGCTCTTAAAAGCAGGACACCAAACTACAGGGTACTATCTAATCATAGACTATGCTATTAGGATTTGCAAATAACACTACACAATTACCATACATGAAACACTATTTATGCCATTACCAAAGAACTATTTGCAGGGTTGCTGCGTCCCCAGAAAATATATGAAAACAATGTTGGAATGGTTTTGATCCTTGTTTTACTTGCAATAAGGTCCTTCAGATCAGAGAACTGTTAAATTATTTATAGTACATCTCGCATTTTCAACAAAATGCCCATGGTAATCAGATAACTACAACTCCAAACAGCATCATCCTGCCGGATTTACTTCCTTGAAAATTATTTTTTATAGATGATGTGGTATAAAGAATTAATTCTTTATTTTCCCTTTGGTGTTTTCTTTCTTTTAGCTTTAAAACATAGTTAATTAACTTTTCATTCATGTCATACAGCTGGCAGGTACTGGGTATGTATGTTCTCCTCTCAATATACAGGCACAGGTCTGAAAAGGAGTAGCAAATTTCAAACTCAAGATATATTCCAGCTGATGTGACCTATAACAAGACACTGGCTACAGTCATGGCTGCTGCAAAACCAGTAGCACTGCATTAAATCGAGGATTGCATTTACATACTGTCAGTTACAGTCACATTTATAAATGGTGACCTGAATAGGGCGTTTCTCCTAAGTCAAAATCCATCATATCCAAAGTGAGTTAAAGGTGCAAGACAGGTCTTCTAATCTACAAAATTCTACAAAATTGCTTCCGAAGGAGAATGGTGACAGACATCAATGAGACAATATAAGCTGAGCTGACTGAACAGAAAGAACTGTCGACTACGGGCAGTTCATATCATTGTCTAGATTTCTATTTATCCACTGATACATCTTCTAGCCTTAAAAATCTGTGAGGGAAAAGGCCCATTCTTTTAGAGCATCAAATCTTAAAATACGGAGAGTAGAACCAAGTTTTGCCTGCCAGTGTCCTTGCTGATCTGCAGCACTCTTTCTATTTCAGGCATCATCAGGCTACCATGCATGGTATTTACTGCCCTAGTACTATCTTTCCTCCTTCCTAACCCTTGAAGATGCAATGTGCAACCAAATACAGGCACAGAGACAGAAAACATCATCATCCATGGGAATTCATCTCCAGTAATACAGAAACATGAATCTAAGGGTCTTTCTACATTTTTCATTGGTCTCATTTTCTCTGCCACTATATTACTTCCTTTCCTTCGTACTTTCATTTTCTGGCCATCTGCACTATTAGGAGTCTGGTGCAAACCCATTTAATTTTGCTCAAAGCAGTCCAGAGCAATCCACTCTTAATAAATAAAAAAAATTACCTTCCACAAATTAGTCACAGGGAAGTGAGAGCATAAAGCAGCCAGAATATGCTGAATAACTTTTCTGTAATTTCTCAACTGAGAATATGCAGACATAGATTTCACTAATTTTTGGTCTTCTGATGCTCTTATTTCTTAAACGCCTTTTTCCCTTCTCTAATCTCTTTAGACACACATGTGCACAACACTTGGAATGTTTTGCTTGTGGATTTTACAAAAAATAATAATAATAATTAAGCAGGTTATGCAGTACCATATATAATGCTGACACAGTCTGCCAATATCAAGACAACTCAGCATGTGTTAATACATACCTGCTACCTACAAGCCTGAGTAAGGGAAAAGC
Source organism: Rhinoptilus africanus (assembly GCA_013400135.1). Classification (NCBI taxonomy): domain Eukaryota; kingdom Metazoa; phylum Chordata; class Aves; order Charadriiformes; family Glareolidae; genus Rhinoptilus; species Rhinoptilus africanus. The sequence goes on from VXBO01002295.1 coordinate 301,261, forward strand.
AACCCACGGCCAGCCTGAGTCACCACTATACAGAAACAGGAGACACATTGCAAATACTACTCTTCACTGGGGAACTGCAAAAAGCCTGAAAGCATGAATGAAGTGAAACCAACATGTTGGCCTGAGAGTGCCTCAAAGACATGCAAATGGTCCTGCCCATCTCAGTGATAACTGCTTTCCATTTTTGCTGCTGAGAGCTGCAGCAGTTTTCTCAACAGAAGGATTAAGTTGAATGCAACAGCCACATGGAGGGTTTGTTGCTTTCAGAGTACTAGGCTGGATCTATCACAACAGGCTGCATATCGTGGGCTAACAGCCCTAACAGAGTCAGGCCAAGAAAAAAATACAGTGCCATTTGCACTCATATTAATCAAGAAAAACAGAAGTGAAAGAAATTGTCATTAAATCATCTCCTACAGAAAACATCACTCCCATCATTACTCCCAGAGAAAAGACTCCAAATCCTGCAGAGAGGAATCCACATCACTTTTAGGAACTGCAAGATTTTTGGAGATGTGTACGCATTCCCTCATAAAAGAGGGAACTGCATTGAAATAAAGTCTTAAAACTGCATAAAACAAGTCTTAAAACTGCAGAGCACCGGGTTCTGTGTGGCAGCAGAATTTGCTTTGCACACGCAAAGAGCTGTTAATAACATGTTGGGTAGAGATGAAAATTGACATGTGAATAGACCAAGTGAGTGAGTCTGCAGGAAGCCATAGATATGCTTGAACCACAATTCCAATTAGATCTTTTTTAAACACTTTAAAAGTGTTTATTATCTTTAAATTATCTCAAGCAAAATCATAAGTAAAATATACAATTGGTCCATATTTTTTCTTTTCAGTTTAATGCAGAAAGGTTTATTTTATTTTTACTAATTCATTTTGTTCTGTTTCAACAGATGTGTGAACACGAGGAGAAAATCAGTTATATTTAGTTCTTCACTATGTTAGTACAATGAGCCATATAATAAAATTTTTAAAAAGCAAGTTTTGTTTCGTGATTCATTATGTTGAAAAAAGCTACCTCCACATACTTGCTATTTGCTATTAGAGAAATATTTTATATAATGCATATTTCTCATAGAAATGGCACTTTTATTAAAATCAAGTTTTCACTATTGCTGCCTCATCTGACCTTTTGCCGCTTTTTGGTGTATGGATCATCTGGACGATCTGCGGGAGGATTTAATCTAACTCCCATCTTCCGCAGGAAATTTTTTGTAAACTGATCACAATCTATAATCTTATATCTTCGGGCATAAAGGATTACTTCTATGTTGATATTAAAATGGTCTATAGTATAGAACTGATCTTCATGAGGAGGTGGAAGCGGAATCCGACTCCGTCGAACAATAGATCCTGTAAAAGAATTAGAAAAAATCCATGGCGTGAATACCCTCTGCTCTAAGGATCATGTTACAGACTTACTAATTTTCTATGCTGATATGACCAAAACAGATGAAATCGTATGGGAGAAACAAAATTGTCACTCATTCAGAAAAAGAACTATTAGGTAAGAGGATTCTTTCTATTAGAAATACTTTACACTGATCATCTTCTAAAACCTCAAGTTCTAGTATTTGACTTAAATTAATACAGAAAATTAGCACCCTCTGGAGCAAACAGTAAACCACTGAAGTAGCTCCCCAAGTGTTGCTGGAAATGTAACATGTTAGTATTTTTTCAATAAGAACAGCAAAGACACTGCTCTCCTTAAGATAAGAAATGTCTTTTTTACTTCTGAGAAACAAAGCAGCACTCGTTAGTATCATTAATTTTTCTTTACAAAGAAACACACAAACAGTTGTGCAAAAAAACATGTGGCAGGGCTGTATGGGAGGGACTAGATTTGTCTGTGCTCTGCAGGGTAAAGACAGCTATATATAGCTAAGGTTACAGGGGAAAAAAATGCCCTACCAAGAAAGAAAGTGTGATCTATCAAGCACGGAAGGAAGTGCACTCAACTGAGCCTCCTAAAGGAGCAAAATGAAAGCAGAGATAACTGAGATGAGTTGGGCTGATTGCTGGGCTGCCGTAGAGAAATTTATATATTGATCCATCTCCAAAATACAGAGCCAGGAGCTCATAACCCATAGTCTAATAGGAACGCTATCCAAAAGCAAAAGAAAGGGAAAATAAAAAGAATAAAGAAAAAAGAGAGACATTTAAACATTGTTAAAGTAAGGACACACTTAAGTTTTCTTCTTGATAGTCTTTAAATGAAAGGACTGTTATTCTGGGAGCATTGTATTTCTTTACATTCACCACATTAAAAGAGAAGGAATCTGCTATGTGTCTATCAGCTGAAAACTCACAAATATATTGATGAATTTGGTAATGCTTCCAAAGTACTCACTGATGAAGATTAAGAGACCTTCTCTCATATGGAAAGGTTCACAGAGCTATGTCTGTCCAGCCTGGAGCAGAGGTGGATCGAGGGGGCGGGGGGGAGGTCTCTTATCAATGTTTACAAATACCTTTACCAGAGGGAATGAAAAAGACAGAGACAGGCACTTCTCTGGACAAGAGGCAATGGGCAAAAACTAAAAGATACAAAATGCCACCTGAACACAAGAAAACACTTTTTTACTGTGAAGGTGATGAAACACTGGAACAGGCTGTCCAAAAAAGGTTGTAGAGTCTCCAGCCTTGGAGATACTTAAAACCCAACTGGGCACGGTCCTGGGCATCTGGCTCTATCTGATACTGCTTTGAGCAGCAGGGGCTGGACTAGACAATCTTAAGCTATCCCTTTCAATCTCCACAATTCTGCGATACTATATTAGAAACAACTTATAAGCTATAGCCTCATTAGGTTAAACAAATATGTAACACCTATGTTAAAGAAAGGTATGCATCTGCATGTATGACAAGCTATGATTTATTCTGGATGAAGTTATGAGTTCAGGAAAAACAGCAGATGGGCAAAGCTGGGACTAAACTCTTTTTTTTCAATATTATGAGAGAACAAAAAGGACAACAGTGAAAGTTCTGACACATCAATACCTCAGTACAGTTGTGTGAAAATGCTCTGCAGAGGATAATAAGATGGTTCAGTCTTCAACTTCAGGCTCTTTGCTGTGCTTACCAACCCAGACACCTCTGTAGCACCAGCTTTATAATGTGGATATCCACTGGTTAAGACCAGACAGAAACCACCAACCCAGACTATTATAATAATTCTTTGCTACTATAGGGTCCCAACAAATTTTAAATTACAGTAATTACAAAAGATGAGACTTTAAGACAACTACAATAAACACACAAAAATTCCAAAACTAAAAATAGTTCCTGTACTAACCTACTACTACAATAATAGTTTACTAGACACAATTATCTAAAAGGTCTGTCTCATTATCTCTCACTACAGAGATGGATCTCTTTCCAGTGCCCTTCAGCTGTGCATCTGGCAGTGTTTCCCACTGAGTCCCGTTTGATGATTTTCCAGCACTGCTATTTTGTTTGGGGGGTAGGTGGGGGTGGAGGAGGGCCTGGGGAGAGAGAGGATGAAGAGAGGCAGAGGAGGAGGGAGAAAGATAATGCTGATTAGTTTGGTTTGGTGTTTGAATGGCCTTATTTCTGAGTTAGTCCATGGAAATTCTTTATTGTTCACTTTATTTCCCTAGGGACTAATCTGTATGCAATAACTTCCACTACTACATTATCAGAGTTGTTTGTTAAATTCTAACTCCTACAATGAAAACACACCCTTAATTTTTCCGGGGAATAAAGCAACAAAGCAGATTCACTCCACGCTCACATATTTAAGACCCGTTCAGCATCCTGATGTTTCACATGTACCAAATCCAACGTTCTGGTTACTGACCTTTGACTGTAAAGTAAATTTGAATCTCTATCTGCTTAAACATACACATATTTAAGATGCATCCTCATGGAGATGTAACATGGTAATTAGCACATTTTAAAATGATGCAAAACTGCATTGCATTACCATTAGCAAAACCACGTACTTTAAAATATGTTACCTGATTTTTGGCTAATCCTTTGGTCACTCCTACAAACATCAACAAATATTGTGCTAAGTCAGAACAGTCTTTTGCATAAATGTGGAACAATGCACATCCTGTTGAATCATCATTTTAGTAAAAAAATAATGGTTGACAATTTTCTAATATGCAGTGTTTTCCAAGGATACATTCACCTCAGAACTGGTGAATAAGCCTTCAGATAGTTTTCATATCAGTTTTCAAAGTTTATTGCACATACCCATTTTGTTGTGAGGGATAAGAATTTCTTTCCTAATGGAAAATGTCTTGTAAAGATAATATCTGTAGCAATCCTTTGCTTTTATTAGGTATCACTGTGCCTGATCTACACATGCAGAGAAGACATTTTATATTACTGAATTTCAAATTCAATAAAACCTGATCAGTTGAGTTTAGTACTCAGCATTTTTTAAATTGTCCTTCTAGAAAATAATTACATTTCTACTTCTAGGAATTTTCTACAAGTTGTCATAGGAGTATCTGGGCACGTGCAACACTCAGGCTGCTCAGGACAGATGGCTATTCTTGATGTTTCCTTTGTCTTTTGTCAGTTTATTGAGCAGGCTATCCTACTGCACCACCACCGATATTTTAAATATTTGTATCTGGTCAGAATAAAGCTTCCCTCTACTATGCTCTTGTAAAGGGAGCTGGAGTACTGCTATTCTCTGACACTGGTGGTGGCATCGCATTCCCACACCATAATTTGTAGCGAATCTTCTTTTCTCTCAGGGTTTCTGATTATATGGCAACTACAGCAGCAGCTTAAGGAGACCTTAAGAGTAGTGAAGGCCTTTTGACTATGGGGCAGCTCATGAAGCTGGGCAGCAAATGATTTGGTCTCTGCTGCTACGCTGCTCTGCCAAAGAAATAAAGTGGTATCAAGAACTGCCTCAGCACAGCTTTCTGACTCCCTCTGCACTAGCCAAGAGAAAGCAGAGGAACAGGTAATACCTGGAGTTTGTACACTCTTTGACTGCTTGCACAGAAAGGAGAAGAAACAACCACTACTATTCCTGCAGCACAAGCAGTTCATCCCAATAAACAAGGGGGCTTCTTACATTCACTTATTCACTCATCTCAAAACATAGCAAGGTCACAATTTGGCCACTATCAAGTATGGCAAAATCACAATTATTTCAAGGCCTCAGGGGAGGTCTTAAACTCTTAGTTAATCGGTTATACTGGAGGAGCTGACTTCAGCTTCACTTTCCCGCTTGTACTTTCCTCTTCAGCCAGCTGGCCTTGGGAAGCCAGCCAGCAGGCAGCTCCACTCTCTTCTTCAGCTGGCTGACCTTGGGGAAACCGGCCAGCTGCTCCACTCCACTCTGGCTTGCAGGGCCTGGATTGCACTGGAAGCTACAGTCAACCTCATGGGACAGAAATGACCTTTTGATAAGACAGTATCAGCCAGTCACGGTCCTGTTAACTGGGAATTAGATCTACAAAACGCTTGCACTGCCATATCTAGCCTCACTCTCTGTGGGAGAATTTCTTTTTATATGGGAAAAATAATGAGCATTCTGGCTCTGGAATAACACAGTGAAGTTTGTTATGTGGTCAAGTTTACTGTCCTTCTCTTCACTCTGTACTCCCTTATCTTAGTTTTTGTGCACTGTGATTGTCCTGGTATTTTTTTTTTATTCTGGTTTCTCAATTTCAGCTTGGTCTCTGCACTCCTTTGTGTTTGGCATTGAATTTCTCTGCTTGTATAGATTTCTTCTAATGCTTCTAATAATTTCCAAAGTTCAAACTACAGGAAGGCAGTTTCCAAAATTAAATGAAGTTTAAATTTCAGCTATTTGATAGCAACCTTATCTGTCCAAATCCACATCCAAGTAAAGCAGCCGATTCCACAGTGCAGTTTTTAAAGTCACTGAAATACATTTCCCACAGATCATTTACTGTGTCACTCTGAGATTTTGATCAATGGTAAAAGCACATTTTCTGGCTTTTATTTTTTTCTGAAGACAATTTGGTTTAGTTTTGTAAAATCATAATCGAAGTTAGAAATTCTTCTAACTTCTTTGACAGCTGTTCCTTCACCAAATCTTCCTGCAGTCCATAAGCCTTTCCAAGTTTTTTTCTGCAAAGCCACAAGTGCTACTCACAGTGGAGAGTACAGTGGGAAACTACTACATTTCTCTGATCCCACTGTGCCCAGGGACACCCATCGAGCTCTCATTTGTGGGTTACAGCACAAGCACTGGTAATCCTATGGCCTCAAGGTATTAACCAGCCAAGCAAAGAAGATCTACCTTTGATCTACCCTACCACCTGCCTTTGATCTACCTCACCACTGCTATATCTACTCTGAAAGACGACTCCTGAGAACAGCCATTTGAGCTGTCTACTTTACATCTTTTCTGCTGGGGTAGACATCCAAGTTAAGGTCACCACCACCTTCTGCCTTCAACAGTTCAATTCCACTTTTTCCATCATGTTTTTTTGCTGGTTATCTTTGACACAACCCCTTTCCTGCCACTGCAACTCTCCAATTATTCACACAAACTGAGCCTGTCCTGCTCCTGATGCTCCCACCCTCCTTTCCTCACCCGCATCCCCACACCTGTGCTCTTTTGTTCAATGCAGTTTGCCTTTCAACAACCCAAGATCTCCTTCAGTTGAACTCTCCTCTACAAACCCCTAGCCTTTTAATTAACTGCAACGTTTTATTTCAGCAGATGTGCAGCAGACAGCATTATGGTTAAGATTCTGAACTTCAGTTCAGTTCCTCATATTGTTAATGACCTTTTCTGCATGATCATGGGCAAGATTTTGATTCCTTTGTGCTTCAGTTTAGCAGCTTCACAATGCAGACAGTTATGCTTCTGTTGTTCTCAGGCTTACAAATTCCCAGTCAGGACAGAGAATTTGAATAATGTAAGAGATACATATAATTACAATAAAAGAGGCAATGAGCCAGATTTTAATTGAAAATAGAATAAGACTAGCAGTTAATGGTTTGGGATTTCTTTTTAAGAAACACCGCTTTTGCATATATTCAACAACAAGTATTTAGTGCCTTTAACATAACAACTTTGTGGTTGTTCTTCAGTTATGGAGGATGAAGTCACTGCCCAAGTGCATGTGAGTAAAGAATCCTCTGATAGGCATCTCCACCACCTTTCTTCTTCTACATCATATTAATCTCTACGATAATAAGAGTATTTATGTAGATGTTTATGATAAAGTATAGGCCCCAGATCTTCTCATCAACTATGAAGCCTAAACACATCCCAAATAGTCCTTGGGCCTTTCAATCTATAGTATCTCTTCCTTCTTAAGCACAATCAATATACAGAGCTTCCTTACCAGACCAGGTACCAGCAACAAATAAATGAAGTGCACTTTTGAAATCCTGGAACATTTCTTTTTAATCCATCAGTTTAATATGCTGTGTATACTCATTTATCCCACATAAAGTACTCATACAAAGCTGTAAAGGCCTTCAAAACATCCTTGCATGGAAGACTGAGAGAATTCTTGTTTCTCTCTAACACTATCCAGTTAATTTTAGATCCAGTACCAAAGGTGACTCCAAAACACAAGATCCAGCCAAGGAAATAGGAAGAAATTGTAGCATTCCTGTCACCACAGGATCATGACTAGACTGCCAGGAACATGAGGCCTGAAGGAGCACAACCCATACAACAAAGACAATGAGAATGACTCATTGCCATAGCTAGATTCAGAGGAATCAGCTTTGAATTTGCTTTATCCTGCTCTAACAAACCTGGCTTCCATCTTCCTTCTCAAAGATGTCGCCTCTGCCTCTCAGTTTAACTATACATCCTTTGTCAATAGTCATTTGTTCTAAGCCACAAAATCCAGAAACAGACGGTCCCACTCCCCTGACACACAAGTCAAGGAAAATCTAAACCAAATGCTGTCTCCAGCTTCATGCATATGAGTGCAGGGAGGGGATAAGTAACTTGCAAGTTCACAAGAAAAGAGATCCAACATGCTTTTCTTCAGGTCTTGAAAAAGCACTCACCCAGGTAGGAGTAGGATGAGGTTCCTCTCCTGCTGAAGAGCCAATAAGATTTCTGGCAATAAGAAACACTCAACAAAGGGAGAGCACGGCCTGAAGTACTGGTTTGAGAAAAGATTCCCAGGTAATTTTATCCCAGATCTAGCTGTAATAACCCACGTAACACTTTTAAATATTATCCTACTCTGTAGACAGAGAAATTGATAGCATCTGCTCATCTTGGGAAAGAATACGGTAGTTAAAAGGTTAACTTATTTTTGAAAATTGCTGTGCTAAGATCCACCAGAATGTACAAAATATCTTTAGGGATTGGGAGGCGCAGTCATCCCAAGACATCCTGCTTATCTGGACTATATCCCTTGAAAACTTTTTTAATTCTGGCAATGACCCATAAACACCAAGAAGCAGCAGCTGTGCTCCCCTTCTGCAACAGGATGTTGACCACTACATCATGTTTTCGTAATGTAAACCAAGTCCATTAATACTCCAGTAAATCAGCCTAGTAAGCCCTCCTCCAAAAGTCCTCAGGCTGGCCCAAGTGCAGTAATGTGACACTGAGACTAGGCAGCTTCTTAACTTAAAGGTGTCAAGGAAAAATTACCATGCCAAGGGCATTTAATCATAAAAGAACCAACAGCCAGAGGCACAAAAAGCACTCTCCTTCAACAATGGCAGAAATACTGCAGCAGCTAATGAACAACTACAAAGCTGCAGCTAGAGAACTTACTGTCAGTGCCAAGATGGGAGGAACCAGGGTCAGGAATGGAGATCTAGAACACAAATTGTTTTTGCAGAAGTGACATGACACTGGTAATAGACCCACTATCATATGATTTCAAACAGCTATATTAGGGAAAAAATTGTACGTGTGAGCACAGGAGGAGTTTCTGCCTCACAAAACCTACATCTTCAGAAACTGTCAGTAAAAAAGTTCACCTTATGATCCATAACAAGAAAAGACAATTATAGCTCTTTACTTACAGCCCATTTTAACTATAAGAAGTAATTTTATGTATCCGTTAGAATGGAACAAGACAGTACTGAAGAAAGATACAAAGGGGAAAAAAGAGAGTGCTATTAAAAACAGATACCTTGAGTGATGCCACTATTTTTCACTGGAGGTTCAATCACTTGAATTGTATCATCCTCAAGATAGAAGTATATTTTACAATGTCTGATTCTATATAGCTCTTGATTTTTGTCAGGCACTTCTTCCTCAAAATAGGCATCAAAAGACAATACCTATTAAAAACAATAAATAAATATAAGGCAGCAAAATCTTCAATGCTTTTGCAAAATACATCAATAAAATAAACTCATATAGATTATAACTAACTAAATATATGGATTTCAGAAGGTAGATTTATTTCTCACAAATGTAAGAATAGAAATCCACACAAAATCACATAAATTTAAAGTTCTTTGGTTGGCATTTTTATTATCACAACATCTAAGCAGAGATAAAGAGGGAAATCAAATACAAAACTAGCAGCAGGCTGCTTGGAAAAATCTTACGAACAAAGCACTTTTGATAGCACAAAGAGCTACCAAGGTCCTGAAGCAAATTTTAGACTTCAATGAATTGCTGGAAAATAAAGCGCATTATGACAGTAATGGCTTTACCATTGAGGTAAATGGAAAGGAGAGTTCTTTTAAGCAGATCCTGCAAGCTGTCTAATGAATAGTACTGAAGATTATCACAGAGAAATGATGTTTTTCAGGAGTCATTTAGAGCTGTGCAATACTGGAATTTCAAAACTTACCTGGTTCTGCAATTCAGCAAGTGAGGAAATCTCAGAGAACTTACCAACTGGTCTTCACAGTCTCTTGCAATAGCAATAACGTAAGAAAAAAACCCCTTCATAGGTGAGGTGCTCCGTGACCTTTATGTCTGGAGATCCCAAAACAAACTCGCCAAACCATTACACAGTTTTGCACTTCTTGGTATCATTTATAATGTTTAATCACCAAGACCAATTCTAAGGGAATGTGCAAGAAGTATCTACTTAGTAATGCATTATCTAGCAGGATGCTTGCTGTGGTAAGTAAAAGCAAGGAGGCAATAATTAAAACAAAGTTTCCATCCTGCCCCCCCAACACATTAGCACCAAATAGGTGCTAATCCATACTTCATTTTTTGCAATGATTCTATTTAATATATTCAATTACCTTTATTCTTGAATCATTAGACAAACTGAAGCATTGGAAAAAAGACAAGTTATCTGTTCCCTATGTCTCAGTGAGCATCTGGCAGACCATGGCTTGAAAATGCTTGAAATCTAGTGAGCTAGCCAAGATCCCTACATGACACAGAACAGGCTGGTTAATAGTCTGTATTCCTTTGGCATGTGCCTTCGAGAATCTCAGAGTACTTCCATGTACCACCCCAATAAACAAATACAGCCTCTTTTTTCTACATCTGAGGAGAGAGAGCTAGCGGCTTGCTCGGGAGCACACAAGAATAGCCACCTTGTGTCCTAGTCAGGCTTCTCAATAGGCCACTCTCCCTTCTCTCAGGCAGGGTAACTGCAAGATGAGAAAAACTCTGTTTCCACAAACTATTTCAAAGGCTAAGATCCCACTGATTGGGATGCATCAAACAATATCTTGGCATTTTTGGCCATTGACACATTTTTGGCATCAACTCCCCAGCACTGTAAGCTGCCAGCATTACAGAAAGAAAATTTAAATTATAAACAAATGAGATAACTGTTACCTGTTAAACCTGACAGCATTAGATCTTCACACAAAAGAATCTAGACACTATATTTAACAACCAACAGATGAAATAGTTGAAAATAAATAAAAATGCAGTCTGGCCATATATAATTTTTAACTATGGATTTCATTGTTTCATGTATCAACCACATAAACACTGAATTAAACATCTGACATACAACCAAACTAACACAAACAACTCTATCATCCTTTAACATCTCTTCTTCCTTCCATTTGTCTAAACATTGGTGTACAGTGTTATTTCGGATGACCCAGGTATCCTTCCTGACCTCCAGTTACTATTGTATATATCTCTTGAATACTCCCGGGGACTTAAAAGGTACTGTGGTGGAACCACTATATCCCAGTCTGAACATCCTGGTGTTCAGCTGATAAGGAGATGAATTTTGTTCCTTGCCCAGCTGATGATAAGCCATGCAACCAGTAGAAACTTTCTTAGATGCTGTACCCTCTTCTCCCTATTCTACCAGTCCCACTATAGTACAGTCGTTTGACAAACATATTGTTCAAGTGCCCTATTTGATTACTAATTGTTTTTAATTTTGTCAATGACCTTTTCTGACAATGGTTGTCTCATGAGACACCAGCCAGGTGAAACAGTTTGTTTTAATAGACCTCCAAGCACAACTAGGTCCTAAATACTGTATTTATTTCTTTCACTGAGCATACACCTATGTCCTGGTTTACTCCATTCAAGGAGTTTATGCACATTCTTTTATACTTAAACTTTATTCTCTTTATACCCTTATCAACACACTACTGTATGAAATAATATGCAGCAGCCAACTGAAACTTTGCAGATCAAAAGAGATGATTCAGGAAGGGTGAGGAGAAGGAACAGAAAAGAAGGTTACTTACTTTTCATTTTAAAGAAAAATTAATCTTAAAAATACTTGAAATGTAACACTTCCTAACTCACGTCTCATCTGCAGCACATCGCTATATGCAATGTTTCTATCCCACTCTAAAACATTAAATGTCACCTATGAAAACCAAAAGTAACAAATGTTGAATAAACTGTGGCATTATGTAAAGTTGGCATAAGGTTACCCTGGCACCTGTGGTAGTCAAATTATGAACATTGTTTCAAGCCCAGGAAGCTTTGTGTGTGGATTTTATCGTAGAAGAAATTAAATCTACATCTGCTTTCTATTAGGCATATGAAATTGCAAAAACTATTTCTTACTTAATAGTGAAGTTTTATGCCTGTCTACTATGGTACTGCTGAAAGTTAGAAACCATAGAAAAATCACAAGAAAGAAGACTACATTTAAAAACATAAACACCTACTCAAACCATTTTTCATGTAGTCCATTTTGCTGAGTCACAAACTGTAGCCCTGGAGGACACGGCTGCATTCTAGGCTCCTAACTGGGGAAGCTAAATTAGCTGGGTAGCTACCCCTTAGCTGTCTGCAATTAATACAAACACAGGAGCCCTCCAGAGGCCAATTCCGAACCTGCAAATTCCTCCCCTGTATTGCCCTGTGGAGGAATACGCTGATAAGAGAAGGAACGTCGAAAGGCTAGCTAGTTCACTTCATCAACCACATTCAGCGGCAGGTCCCCACTGTGTCCTACCTAATCCCTCTACTTCATAAACTTGGGTCCAAGTTTAACTTGGCTAACTTGGCCTAACAAGTTCAACAAAGCTAATTTACATATGGCACTGAGAAGCCAAAGCACACCTCCTCGTTGAAAGAAGGGTGCAGATAAAGCAAGTACAGGATTGGCTGAAGCCTTAGTGCTTTGGCGCATTAGACAAATTCATACTTGAGCACACTGCTGAAAAATATGTGAGCAATACTAAGGACTTTGGAGGTAATGCTAACTGAAGTCACATGTATCTGTTCAAGCCTTACATTTTCTTGCAGTAGTTCTGGTCTGTCAAAGAGAGGAATGCATAATTTTACTGCAATTACCTGCATGGCTTTTCTTTTAAAGGAAAAATTATGAGATTAGCTATTCTTTCCACTATTTAAATACTGTAATCATTTAGTCATGCAACATTTCTTCAATCTGCTGAATGATTTCTTTTTCTGGATCATTTTTTTCTCTGATTGCAGGCTTTTTGCTTCAGAAATAAAACATCACTAAGTAGAATTTAATGTAAATTTAAACATAGAAAATAATAACGGCGTGCTACAAAATTCACATCACCACATATTACAGTTATTTGATAACTCTCTAACTTTAAAGGTGTCACTACATTCTAACAAAATAAATTAAAAAAATATTAATTTTAAATTCCTGTGTCTGTAATGGACATGATCTAGCTATATTACACATGAACAGGTCACACAAAAGTCAACAGGACTTTGAGCAAGCAAACATGATGGCATCAGTGAATTCTAAGCCAATAGCACTCCACTGTGGTTAATGGTTCCCGAGTGCACACGCACATTCTCTCCTGGACTGGGGCTCACCTTACATTCATTCTTACCATGTTGCCAAATAATTCCTTAACTGTCACCATTTTCACTAAAAATAAATATATCAACCACTCCCTTTTTTATTATACTCAGTAGGAGATGTATCTCAATACATAAATATTTTTATATGTTGCTGTATGGCATGATATATGTTTATGTTAATTGTCCAATATACCAATATGATGGAAAAACAGATGTTACCACTCTTTTTGTCTATCTATCTAGGAGCACTTTTTTTTTTGCATAAACAAGATAATCTTCTGAGGTATTTGGCTAACTGAATTTCACCTTTACACCATCTTTGTCATCTTGTAGCTATTCATAAAAAGCATACAAATACAGATTTCTACGTACCTGCTTGTCAAATGCTACCCAAGCAGGAGCATCAATTCCTATCCCTTTAGGAAACACACTGTATTCAGGTTTCAGCTTCTGACCAGGTAACGGTTCACCTCCTATTCCAGGTTTATCTTCTGCAACCAGCATAGGAACATTATTGCAGAAACCCCAGTGCTGTGACTTGTGGAACTTTTCTTTCCCTATCTGTCAAAAGTTTGGAAGAAAAAGATAAAAAACTATCTATGTGTTTGTTTTTAAATCCGTAAGAGTTAACTCTCTAGGCAAAAGGGATTAATCATGTAAAAGTTTCTCTATAATTACTTTTAATACAGAGTCTAAAAACTGGTAATAACTGGAATGCAGCAAGTGAAGTGACATATTTCAGTGGTCGATTTGCCAGCCTTATAGATGAAAACGGAAAAATATTCCAGTAATTTACCCAGTCTGAGGGACAGGATGATAGTGGCTGTTTCCCTCTCCCTCCTTCCCTTCAACAAGGGTTGAGGCATGTGACAGAAAGAAGCAAGTCACCCACGAGGACTGTTGCAAAAGGTAGAGGGGAAAAGCCTTTTCTATAGATTGCCAGAGGACAAATGGAAATGGTTCAGGCATACCCAGAGAACAGCCTGCTCTCATTACTTATGTCAAAGATCTTATTTACACTTGCATCCCCAAGTGCAAAATAAATAGCTCTGTACTAGTGAATACACTTGAATTTTGGAAGGTTGGATCTGAATCAAAAGACAGAATATTCATTCCATCTGGGCTTATTCCAAAAGAAAGTCTCTGAAGTGATTTCTTTATATTATTACTATTTTTTTTTAGGCAGTTCAGGATGGAGTTAAAAAAATATGCACAACCAACTGCAAAGAAACCCATCTTGCCTACTTGCATTTCTTGGCTTGGGCTGGAGCCAATCTTGAAGTGATGCAGAGAAGCCTCTGGCCTCACATGACTATCAGTCCTGCCTGTGGAAACGTCCCTCCTAAGGAGCTGCCTGCTTTGCTGGCCAGTTCCCTCGAATAGAGGCAGCCGGTGTGAGCTGCACTTGGGCAGCAGCCCCCTCATGACCCCACGCATCAGTGGCACAAGAAATAGGAAAAGTCAAGAGAAAGCTCCACTAGCCCCTCTTCCCATGAGCAGCAGTTCTGTCTCGTTAGCTTCTCTGTCTCTACTGTCCCTCCTTTCCTCACTCTCTCAAATCCTTGAAACACTTTGCCTGGGAAGGCGGAGAGGGGCCACTGGGTAATTGCACCCCAGCACACCTGGTAAGGGGAGACAGACACCATGGCAGCTGTGCCCTCCTTCAGCCTGGGACCGGGAGAACGTGAGGGAAGCTGTGGCTGAAGAGGGAAGAACTGATGTTGGGGGTGAGCATAGAGAAGGCCCCGGGCAGAGGAAAAGGCTGGACAGCAAAATTTTCATAGTAGCACCAGAGCAGGTATGTCAGCAAAGTAGCAGAGGTCCACAACTGCCTCTCATTAGGAAGACAGCAACACTACCTATCACACGCATATATATTTAAACCAATATTCCCCCAAAAGGTGTAGACAACTCTAAGTTACTATTAAGAATCAAAAAATGGCCAAGAAAAACAACAAAGAAAAGGAACAGATCATTGGTTTTCATCATGGCAACACTGAAGTGCTCCAAGATAATGTAACACGCTCAGCACAGCAGTTCTGGGAACAAGTGCAGTCACTGAAGCAGTAAAACCCGAAAGCAATTGAGTAGTTATTCTGCCAATATGAAAGAGTGAGGAATTTGAAGGGCAGCTACCCAGCTCCATGGCTCATAACATTCAATATGCACATAGGCAAGTTCCTGCACGCTGAAAGTTACAATCCAAACTGTTCACCTGCCTTGCCGTGCTCTAAATCCAATAACACAGGATGGAGATGGAGAGCTGCCCTTGACATGAACAGCACAATTACTACCTTAGCTTAACCTTTGCTTAAAATCCTTTTGAATACCACTTGTGTTCTTTTGCAAGGACAGTGGTAAGAAAAATAATAACTTCCTATTTTTACAAATTATTATTTTTAATACCATAATAATGAATGGCCATACATTGCTTAGGTTAACAAAAGCTGGGCTAGCCAGCACCCTGTGAAACAGTCATTGCAAAATGAGCTAAGGTTCATACACTGGGGACAGTAATGATTGGGAGTATGGTAGCACTTCCCCAAAGAAGGTATTTAAAAGGTAAGTAATATTTTGAAAAGAGGTGAATAAAAGGGCACATGGCAAGTATCATAGTTTAAGGAATAATACAAAGGAAAATAAAGAGTACTCCTGAACCACATGTTTATAACTCGAGAACAAGGGTTACTGAATAAAAGAGAAAATCAACAAAATACTGAAATACTTGTTTGTGTAATGATTAGTTAACCCGCAGGCCTCCCTGCCACACAGCATTATTCAAGCCAGGAATTTGACAAGATTAAAAAAAGAGCTGCATATTTGCAGGAATAATGCCACAAATAAAATATTTCATATCAGCCCATTTTTTTGAGCTGTGATGTAAAATTACATGCTATGGTGCACAGCAGTGTAAGCACTGACGTTCAGGCATTAGGTGCAGATCTTCATTTGGTTATCCCACCCTTCCCTGAAGAAGTGAACACAGGTACTCTCCTGGCACGGGACACTGAAATGTATGGTCACTGACGGCGTCTGGCACACACTTTGTAATACATTTGCACTTAGGATGGTTTTCTCCCTCTCCTTTGGGCACTACTGAGCCGCCCTTTCTTCTTCTATTACTTTTTTTTAATAATTTCTTTCCTCAGTAAGCTGATAAAGGGTTGGGGAGAAGTCAAAATGGGAGGGAGACTTCTGCCTTTATCAGTTCAAATCTGGAATAACTATAGTCAAGCTGAGTTTCAAAAGGGAAATTTCTAGGCAGAAACATCTGATTTATACTGAAGGTGCTATAGAACAGATCCACTTTTTGGCATGGCAAGTATTTAATTATTTTTCCCTTTATTGCCAAAGCATGAGTTAGGGAGAAAGGCATAGTTATCAAAGTAGTGAGGGTGGTAGTTTTCCTGAGCAAAGGAAAGCTTTTCATGTCCTCAAAGCTTCTTCTAGAAGCATTTGCTGTTCATCTGTTTCTGGGTTTTGGTGAGCTATAGTGTGGTCAAGTGTTCATCCAGCAATCCAGGTTTGCCTCTGCTGGGAATTTTCCAGAATTTAGGGATAAAATTGCAACACTGTTCACAATTTGATATGAAAAATACACAGCCCAACAGCTGCAATTCTGTTAAGAATCTTTTGTGGCATTCTTGTTCGACAGAAAGCCTATTTTAGATTCCTAATCATAGAATTACTTATAAGCCCCTTCTACATGAAAAACACCTAAATCCATATGCAAAATAATATCTTCTAAAGGTCTGTACAGCTATTTCTTAAAAAACCAAACCAAAACAAAACAACAACAACAAAAAGAAAGTTTAAGAAGAAGAATAATTACAATTGAAGATCACAAAAGAGAAAAATGAGATAGATTCGGGAATGTCATTCATGGCTAATGAAGTCAGACCACTTCCAGCCTAAAATAGTGATAGAACATCATGTTACCGCCGCAGTAATATTAAATGACTTCTAAAAGAGATCTGTGAGAGGGCACGGAAAGAGCTCTACTGTGTCTTCTGTGCTAAGGCAGCTAAGCTGAGCAGGCTGTAGATCTGCTGAACAAAGCTGGCCATTTTCTGTGTGGTGAGCCTGAAATAAATATTGAGGATACACTCAATAGTGACTAATGCAAAGGTCAGGATCCTCTGACCGTAGCTATTGGCTTTGCAAACTCAGCCACTGCAGTCCTCGGGGAACACTGCCTCGTGCTCTCTCCATCTTGCTCTTTAATACCCTGGTACAGAATCACAGAAAACTCATCAGGGAGCTGCACATTTCAGCTGAACCAAACACAACTGGAAATCTCTTCCCACGGTGGCTGGAGTGATGAGGGAACCCTGTGACACACGCTATCTCAGGAGCTACATGTTTTTAACCAAGTCCCATGAGGAGTTAATGGCAGGAGCTGCTGGTAGCAGTCTGTTTCTCTTCCCTGTATCCATTTTTAATTCCTACCTTGAGAACAGCAGCTACACTGTGGAGGTCCTGCTCAAATCCTGTATCAGGACGAACTGTGATGTTTCTGAACTACTCTGATACACTCTCCTGGTTGCTTCCTTTAAGCAACAGGAATAAATGCAAATGCTTCACACTGTGCCAGTCAAATACATGTAATCTCCTGCCCTGTGGAAAGTGCAAGTCACCACCAGACTGAGATGAGACAGCAAAAGTTCCTGCAATACTTAAAAGTAGCATCTCTCACAAAGTTAGCACTCGCTGCTTAGTGAAAAGCCATATTTCAGCTACCAGTTCTCAAATCTTTTATCATCCCTGGCTTTCTGCAGAGGTTTCAGTATCTTCAGAGGTTAAGTGGTACTGTAAAAGGAGGATTACCTTAGGACATTGTTCCCAGCAACTGTGGTGCCCCTCTAACACACCCCAGAACAAGGGGCACCAACACTAACAGCCTGCATCGGTACAGAACAGACATGGTCCTGTTTGAGTGGGTCCAGAGGAGGGCTGCAATAATGATGAAAGTGCTGGAGCACCTCTGCTATGAGGACAGGCTGAGAGTGCTGAGGTTGTTTAGCTCAGGAGAAGCTCCGCTGAGACATTCCAGCAGCCTTCCAATACTTAAAGGGGGCTTATAAGAAAGATGGAGACAGACTATTTATCAGGGCCTGTTGCGATAGGACAAGGAGTAATGGTTTTAAACTTAAAGAGGGTAGACTCAGACCAAATATAAGGAAGAAATTTTTTACACTGAGGTTGCCCAGAGAGGTGGTGGAAGCCCCACCCCTGGAGACACTCAAGATCAGGCTGGATGGGGCACTGAGCAACCTGATCTGGTTGAAGATGTCCCTGCTCATTGCAAGGAGGGGTTGGACTAGATGACCTTCAAAAGTCCCTACCAACCCAAACCCATTCTATTATTTTATGATTGTATTAGCTTGGTCTCACTGCCTGAGCTGGTACAGCCTGACAGAAGACAACAGACAGATATAACATAAAGGGTCCAAAATGCAACGCTGACGGGCAGCTACAGGAAGATTTAGGTTTGGGGGTTGTGAACAGAGACCTGGGGGAGTGGGGCTGAAGGGCAGGAGGTAGCAGAAGGGGTTCAGGAAAGAAGGCCAGGGCAAGGAGAAGGGAAGGCACAGCAAGCAGGCTTACTTATAAAGAGGTCAGCAAGCACTCTGTCAAGAAAAACTAATGTCCCATTTTGTCATCAGTGATTACAGAGCAGCAGGATTACTCAAGCCAGAAAACACAGAGACAGAAACAGTAGCACAGCTGAGGGCAATTCCAAACTCCTGCCATAAACAAGGAAGATGGGGAATTTTTGCTGCGCCACTAAAGTTTGCAACAGAAACTGATATTCTTAAGGATGTATTTTCCCCTGGATATCTATAAACTCATTGTCCGATTCTCTGAGAAATGCCATGCAGAATTGTTGCACAAAATTTTCTCTCTGGGAGGGATTTCAAACCTCAGGCACAAAAACAGACTGGTCAGGTGGCACCTGGTAAATCTGACGCACACGAATATGCGGTCCTCTCCACGAGCTGCTGATATAGGGCAAGAATATCAATCTGGTATCAGAAGGGGCAGCTGCTTGGACAATGGAAGATGGACCAGTAACACTAACAAAGGAAGTAACGATGCTGTTTCATTGCAATCAGTGTCATTCCTAACACAGTGCAGACTCCAAATGCACAAGCTTTTTCCTGAAATAACAGAGTAAGCCTACGATATCCTTCATTTCCACACATGCAAGATTAAACACAGTTAGCAAGATTTGTGATTTTCTGTCCTGACAAACAGGTGACACACATACAACTTGTACGAACAAAGCTGAAAGTCTCGCTATTGCACAATTTCAGTATCAGTTGGGCTCTGCAGACAGAGGCTACAGTACATAGGTCTCTCCACAGCTCTTAAACACTGGCTTCAGTGGCAGGAACAAAAGAAAAGAGGAATTCTCCTTTTCAAAGGTATGCAACAGGTACTGAAGTTTTCAAACAGGTAACCTAGGAGTTACTGTTTGTGAAAGTAAAGTAATGAATAAACTCCTGAATCCAACAGGACGGTAAATGATGCGTGAGTACCACATTCTGCCACTGCTAGGCAGACAAGGGCACTTCTCTAAGGCTGTCAGGACAGAGGAGCACCAGCCTTGTGGAGGGACAGAAGCACTCCCAGCAGACTCTGGCCTCCCCAGCCTCGGCGAAGGGGAAAGGCCTGACTTCTGCCCATTAGCCAGGTCCCTGAAGAGAGCGCCCTCGCAAGTGGGCAGGAGATGGGCTAATCTGTGCGCGAAATAAATAACAGCCTGCTCTACCCTTATATCTCCTGATTGCCCACATGTGAACATGACAGGAAGTGCTGATGAGCAGCTTATCTTTGGACTTCTGTTCAAGGAACAGGAGTTTAAAGGAGATGAAGGGGAGGTATTAGATGAGTGGATTTGTGTGTACACCAACTACTGTAATTTTGATTTTAAAGAAATCTGAAAAAATAGGGGCAGTTCCTTTTACTCTCTGTAGACAGAAAATATTTTGTGCTCCTGACGCATTCTGCCAATCGTCATCATTCTCCACCCATCAAACCACACATCAAATACAGCACTGCTTGTGCTATGCCTACCCCTGCTCTTCATTCATCAAAAAGGAAACATTACCTTACATTACCACAGGAACCACCTCTGCTGTTTTAAAAGTGCCTATTACCTCCCTGTGTTTCCCTCCAGTCTCATTAGCTGTGATGCCTAAGCAGCAAGATTTTGTCCCAGCCACACAGGCCCGCAGCAGCAGCATTGCTCTCAGGAAAGCTACTGAATCGCGCACCAGTCGCTTACAGTTAAGGGAGGGAAAAACAGTAAAAACCAGCCAGCAGCTGCTGCCTTTTGCAGTGCCGGCACCAGGGGCAGCTGCGAGCTGCCTGGTCTCACTGCTGTTGCTCCTGGATGGAAAGGAAGTAAATGTTCCTGTTAGAGCTAGCTAGAATTAATAATAATCATAACAGAGAAGTAATACAAGTGGCTCTTAGATCCAGAGACATAAGCAGTGTGGAAGGATTCTTCCTTCCCATTTGCCAGTGCAGTCCCTGCTGCTCTCAAGTTAGACTCTGCATCTGTAACCATCTTAAAGCTCAGATTTTCTGGAGACAGTCCAGCCACCTTATTAAACACATCCAAGGTAGACAAAACGCCTAGGTACCCCTCTTCCACTGCCTTTCGTGGGCCTATATATGAAGCAGGTGGAAGCATTAGGGGCAGAGAAAAGAGGATTGTAGCAGTAGCTTGAACAGTGATAAGAGTGGAATTAATACCCATAATTATAAACCAAGGGCTGACAGGAACAGCAATCCCCTGTCCCCTGATTGTCCTTCTTCAGGGCATGCTTTGCTACTGTTGTTTTTGTGCAGTAAGAGGCGTTGATGTCAATGCCCAGAGTACTAACATGTGGAAATACTTCTTTCTTTTTCAATTTATCTATAGCAGTGATACTTTTTTTTCCTTTGAATATGCTCCTCTTGGCCTCTTATTTGTGGAACTATATGAAAACAAAATTAAATCTAATAACCAACAACTAAGCAGAGATCAGAAATGCTTTTCAAGAAAGGTGAGTCAGCAGTATTACCTCCACTATCTCAAGGACTGTCAAAAAGAGCAATTTCGAGCCCTGACAATGGTATAACCACAGTTTTACAATGCTATCTTGTGGCAATCGTGTCTTGGTTTTCAAACCTTTAGTTCTCATAACACATATATGCACTATATGTACTTCAGCATGGGATGTTCTGGAAAAAAATCATTCCATCATACTCCAAAACCAATAATACCTATCAATTAAGTTAAATTAAAATTTGAGGAATGATAACGTCTCAGATAACACTGAGCTGAGCTACTCTGCTTCCACCCAGCAGATACCAATGGTACACACCTATTTCAGTGTTGCCGATATGCCCACTCAGCAGCTATCTGAAGCATTATATACACAACCAACCCTTTGCAATACAAATTTGGATTCAGAAAGAGAGTCTTTAAGTATTCACTGCCAGGCCCCCTTTTTTTTTCTTTGTTTTTCCTTCTAAAACAATGACACACCGCCTGTTGTTTGTAGGGATGAAGTTGCCTGAGAGATTCAAACTGCTTTGAAGTTGGGCTTTTGCTGTAAGAGGTCCTGTGTGTGCATGCACCAGCGCAATGCTGACACACCAAGTGAGGCTGGGAGTGCACATATTTCTATGCAATTTCACATTGCCTCTACCAGCACCTAGGCAGATAAAATTGCCTCTATTTTTCTTGGGTTTTTAGGAGCTGCCAGAGGTTTTACGCTGGACCACTCACTCTCAATCCAAAGTGATTCATAGCTCATAAACTAGGCTCCCAGATATGCTACCAGCATGGACAAGTCTAATATTGAAGGGGTACTGATGCTTGTGGTATCATTGGGATTAACACATGTGTCTTGACAAATCATTTGCAAATTGTCCCTGAAATACATTATCATCATCTACACCCTCCCTCATAGGCTGGACCAGACTCAGGAGCTAGCAAAGCACATCAGCAGTCAGGCTGCAGAAATGAGGGCTCTAATGGCCACAACATGTTCATAGTGTGAAAAAAAACAGATTCCTTTCCAGATATTTCAACATTATTAAGAAAGTCTACTCTTATTTCATCTGCCTCCTGAAGGCACCAGCTACAGTGCCATGCCCAAACCCTCCCTTACCTCCTGCACCGTTTCACAGTACAGATTGTATTCATCACATTTCTAGCCATCCTTGATGAACAAGTTTGAAGTCATGACGGCAGCCTTCTCTTTTGTTTGCTATTGCAGCCCTTGATAAAAATACCATCTTATATATTCAGACTGACATCGGTATTCAACAGCACTGGCAACTCTGAAAAAACCACATCAGCATCCCTAGCGTTCCCCTGCCCTCTACAAAGACTGCTTTATTCAGTGGGTACCTGTCTCTCCCCGTCTGCCTTTGTTAAGAGACGGCAACAAGAGCTCAAACTGCCCCACGGCAGCTGCCAGATCCCTCAGCCCAGACACAGCTGCAAAGCATTCTCCCTCCCAAGGGAAAACCAGAGGAGGTTCGCACACCCAAAACCACCTCGCTTTCCCCCTGCCGGGTAAGGATTTGGGGAAGGAGAGGGGAGAAATGCCTCGCCGTGGCACCAGCACTCGCTCGCCACTCCTGGAGCCGCCTCCTCAGGGAGGGCCTGCGCCTCACCCCCTCCTGCCCGCCCCACCGACAGCCAAACCTCCTCT
>VXBO01002296.1:0-44079 GCA_013400135.1 Rhinoptilus africanus
TTTATATTTGGAAGAAGAAAACCTGGATTTTTAACAGGTTTTTTTTTAGTAAGATATTGTCGAAGATTTATTTTACCAACAGTTTACTTTGACCCTTCCTGAAGAAGAATCTTATTAGCGACATAAATATTGTATGGTGACAAAACTAGAACTGCAGTGTGCCATCTTTCCCCAAATGTTTGAAAGCATTGTCAGCTCTTGAATTGCTGTCATATTTTTTCAGTTGTTTTTAGTACCAACTCAAATTTGACTTAGCTTATTAATATAAAGAATCTCATTGTCTTCGGCAGGGCTTGTCAAATGAATAAGAAACATTGTCTTTTGTCTAAAATTTATTACAACCCCCCCAATTATTTTAATTTGAATGAGGTGAGAATCTGGTAACTATTGAAATATTTTCAGTGCTGAATAATAAGGAGCATGATAATTGAAATTTGGCATAGAAATAAGTAGCAAATTTTACTCTTCCTTCTCATCTTAAATTGGGAATTTGAATGTTGGATAGCGTAGAAGTAGACAACAAAACAAATTTAGTAATAGATATTCCAAAAGTACCATTTCAAAAAGGAATACTTAAGTAATACAGTTAACACTTAATATATATTACCACTTTCATGTTCATATATTTCGTATTATCTAGATGTTGTAGATACCTATTTCAGAATTTATATATCATAATTTATGTATTTTGTAAATTTCATTCATACGTATGTAACAGTTTGAAGGATGGTGGCAGATAATGCTAGAATTGTTTGTTGAATTGTTCTTTTTTTCTGCCACAAGACTTCATAGCCTAAATATGAGGAAAGGCTCCGTATTGCTCTCTGAAGGTAAGAGCAGATGATCAGAGGAGGGATTGGGACGAACAGTAAGCCTAGTCAGAAGGAGTCATAAAGCAAGTAGCATGTGGGGGAGAAGAATGAGTAAGACGGTAGTGGCTGGGCAGGAAGAGGAATTGGAAATAAAGACATATTTGACGAGGGTTTTTTTCAAGACAGAAACCAGATTGGCTAGAGAGGAACCTGGGATGAAATCACAGTGAATGAAATTAATGTGTCCTAAGAGTAACTGGACCGAGACCAGGAGTCAAAGACAGAACAGGAGGCTCTGCTAGCTCAGCTTCAGGAGGGCTGGAAAGAAGTCATGGGTGCAACAGAAAATGTTTCCTACAGGGACCAGCAATAGAACTATGTTTCCAGGGATCTCTTCCTGTGACTGCTCAGGTGAACTACATCTTTCATTTTTTTTAACTGCTGCTCTTTGTTCACTGTTGCAATGTTTTCATTTACTTCATTTGCGTAATTACAAAGAAATTGAGCAAGTCTGAAAGTTGCAATCCTGCTAACAATTTATGGAGGAGCTGATACTCCAGATGAAGGGATTTTTGAGGATTATTTTTTACCTCCAAAAATACCCACAGAAGTATGTTTTAACTTTGAGTCCTTGGCTCTACAAAATGCACCATTATTTTAGGGTTGCCTCTGTAAATGAGGATGTCATGGTTTGTGCAGTTGGTTGTTGCTTGGAGAGCAGATTCTCCTCCTCCATCTGCCAGAGGGTTCTCTGTGGTGGTGGGATAGTATGTTGGTTTTTTTGGAAGCCTAGGGTCTGATCTGCAGGAGCAAATCACAGCTGAAATGGTGGTTTCAACAGCTAAGGCAGGAATGTCAAATGCTCAAAAAATGAGGTTCTAGGTGCTTTGGACACTCCAGGGTTAGTTTATGTTTTTCCTCTTTCTGTGCCTCAGGGCTTCATCTAAAGAAAGTGTCTGACTTACATCTGTCCCCAGGGACACCACCTCGTGCTGTAAGGAACACAGTCAGCAAGGACTGTGAGGTGGAGTGATTGTTCTCTTTGGGGGAAACTGGTTGGATATCTTTCAAAATGAGTGAAACGGGGCTGAAAAGCAAGCAATGAATTCTGGTAGCCGCGTGTAACAGCTTTAAAGTCCAAGGCTAGAGAAGCCTGTTCTCTTGAAAGGTAAATTCAGAAAGTAAGAAACAGGGCTGTATTTAACTGAAGTGTAGATATTGATCATTTTATCTTTAAATGAGCACTGGCCTTTAGTTCTGTGAACTAAAAGAAAGCAGTGGTCCTCTGTGTAGTATGTGACGATATTAGTTACACGTTGCTTCTGAAGGCATGCATGCAAGACAGCTGTGCTAAGGGTGTAGTGGCATTTCTTAACTAATTTTGTCATTTCCTAAATCAAGTATTTTATTTGACAACCTTGATCTTACTGTAATGGAAATACTTGTATTTTTGTATACAAATATGCGCTATAAAAGTTTTACACGCAGACACCTTAAGGTGTCAAAACCAAGGATCCTTCATGTCATGTCTCACTTGCTGAGATAACTGGAATGCTTTTGCAGAGCATGTACCCAGAAACAATCATATTCTTTGAAGGTACTCTGCATTTTCGTATGTATGTCTAACTCTTGCACTCTGAATTATCTTGTGATTCATAATGCTATTATGTTCATATATATATATATTTATATTTTAGAGACAATTACTAGTGTATGGTAGTCAAATTGCATATGCTAATATAGCAGTCGGTGGTAGATTTCAGTATCCCTGTATGAACCCAAAGAATATATAAAATCAAGATTCTGCTGTTTTAGGAAGCTTCTAGTTTGTTACAAAGTTACAAAATACTTAAGGTTAAAAAAAAAAATCATTGCTCTTCTTACTTTTGACTTATTCATGTAAGAATCAAATTCTAAACAGTGGCAAAAAAAATTAAGTGTTGCTATTTGTTTTCCTAAAGACCTACCTAATGTCAAGGCATGCATGGGTTGTGTATTGCGCTTGAGAAAATAAGTGCATGTACCTACAACCTATGCCATCTCTCTAAAAGGAATGAAATACAAATATTTAAACTCCCACCTTGTTAGCACATTCAGTACGTGTTGCTGGCACTGTGAGCATTTTCTGATTGACTGTATCTGGTGTAAACGTCATCAGTTTAATAAACTTTTAGTTGTTTGTTGTGAATAGTGTTCTAAACACTGCTTCTCTCGTGATCAAACTTAGACTTTATTGTTGCACAGAGCCTTAATTTACTAAGCTCTTGATCAAGAAATGTTGTTAATTTGGAATAGGTATGTAATGAATGCTAGGAACCGGTAAACAATAGCAAGGAATTTAAACAAGCCTTGAATGAGAACTTTAGAAATCCTTATTGTCCTTGTAGCTACTTTTAAAGTTATTTTATTCAGTTTTCTGAGACAAAGACGTTGACCCCATTGCAAAACTAAATCTGAAAGCCTAAGTATTCATTTTTTTTTTCCCCATACATTGGTTGTATATTGAACATAGGATCAATCTTATATAAACAGATCTTCTACAGGATCACAGATCATAAACCTTTACGAAACTGTGTGTTTATAGATAATAGGATAGACAAAATATACACCAATCTAAAGTTTAGCAAACGCAGTTTGAATGAATTGTAGAAAGTATCAGTCTATTTTTCAACGTATATGCCAGGGTCTTAAACTCACCGCTGGGCCAGCTAAAAAGGTAATGTCTGATTGTGATATTACTGCGAGACAAATGGTAGTATGCTACTCGGCTTGAAAACATAATGGCTTTATACTATAACCTTTAACCCTGAAATGATGCTTGAGTGGACCTTAACTCCTAAGTGAACATGCCTGAGTAAATAAAACTGTGGTTTCACATAACAGAGATATACATTTTTTAGATCCTTTGCTGATTATATTGTGTGAAGGTCAATCTTCTGCCCCATTTCTGAAAGTCAGGTCAGAATAGAGATTTTAGGGTCACTTCTTCAAGTATCTAAGCCATTACAATGCACTAATAGGCCCTGATAGCTCATTTTATAAGTTCTTAGCATTAAGCTGGACATTGTTTGGACTCATTTCAAATCCTGCATGTACCCTGCAGGGTTAATTAACATCTTTTTAAACGGATGGTTTTTAGTTAGTTAGAATTAGAGTGCTTTGGTTTAGTTTGTCACTTATTTACTATAATTTACCATGTGTAAAGACACAGAAAGTTTATATTCACTCAAGTTCTGTATATTGTTTTGAAATTGAACTGTTAAATTTATTTTAGTCTGATATAAACACATTAAGAGTGTAGCATCAAACGTGCAGTGGTAGACACAGTCGAATACCAGTATAAAGTGGTTTGAAGTAGAAAATATTGGTTACCTATTCCAACTATATTTTGCCCAGTGGAATTTCAGATTACTGTTTCCTGCTCTGTGTAAAATGCCTTTCCATGGAACTTATGTCACTGCTATGAATCTTGTTTAAAGGATGCTGAAATCAATTAATTAACAATTTAATTAGAATGATAAAGCAAACATGTAATTAGGCAGCATATTTCAGTTTTCCACTGAGGTAAACAGAAGCATATCAAAAAGGACATAATGACTTCAAATTGAAGTAACTGTTTTTGAGAACATTTGAGCACAGCAGATAGTATAGAATGAACAAGATTGAGACAGGAAAAACACAAAATATCACTGCAAATGAGAAGTATGTTGACCTCAAAATCCAGAATGAAGAAGCCCCCCCAATATTGGATGCTTTTGAGAAAAATGTATTTTTAATAAATAGAAGTATGCTAAAATAAGTAGTATGTTTTCAAACAGGAGAAACTGGAGTAACATTTTAAATTGTAAAACTAGTCTTTCCTTCAAGAATATGCTTCAAATTTAACATGTATTTGTTTCAGAAAATAACTTTTATAGATTTTCAAGCTTAGTTAGCACTTGTTTGGGAACAGGCTTGGCATCACCTGTCCCAACCTTATGTCTGGACTAATGTAAAATCTTAATTGTGCTGCTAGCAGTAGCTCTCTGATGTGTAGGGATTCAGGATGCAAATTGAATTTGTACTGCTCATCAGCAGGTAAGTTAATTATTCCGTGCATCTGGACTGTTCTGTCACAGTATGTTTCCTTTTAGATCGTGTGAGAAAGTATTTAGAACTGTAGTTGATAATGTATATGCTCTGTCCTGTGAATTCATAGAACTATTGCATCAGATTGATCACTGCGAGGACTTCTTGCTTTGCAGTTTACGTGGCAGAGTAATGCTGGAGATGAATAGTTATGTCTTGTGTGTCATATTTATGATCTGTTCTAATTTTTTCATGTAGACCATGCATCTCTCTTTTCCTTTGTTCCACCGTTTCTTATGCCTGCAATCACTTGTCACACTTGTTCTGCTGTACTTCTATCTGCTTTGCTGTTCTGCTTTCATTCTTTCAGTCTAAAAGGAATCCTGATTCATCTCACACTCTGGAAAATTTCTTAGTTGAAATTTCATGTTCGGAGACTGCAGTCATCCAAAAAAACCATGTACTCAGTGTTATATGTATGTATGGAGAATTAGTTCCAGCATAGTGCTTTCTGTGTGTAGATGGCACACTGCGGTAGTGGATGGCTGCAGTAGGCTCACTGGCAGACTTTTGAACATTCAGAAATGGCTTATAATTTCACAGGTTCTTACTGTTGTATGGTTTCATTTATAAAGTTGTCATAATTAGAGAATTCACCGGTAAAGGATTTTTTTCTTAATGTGACACCTCAAACCTAGCTGTATTCATTTTGATTAACGTACCATCCATGAGCTTTAAAAAATTCCCAACACAAACACAACTATTTTCATGTGCATACAGCCTTATTTGATCTTTTTAAACACACTTGAAGGTGTAAGTACTATGTAACGCAGGGGATTTTATTCAAGAGCTCCCTCGTTCGTTTCCTCTACACTCCCCATAGTCTACTTGTTGTTCCACAATAACTCTTAGTCTGTCCCCCCTTACACTTGCTGCAGGGGTCATGGTCAAGAGTTGGGAGATAGATCAGGACTGTAGTTATCTCAGGAAGGAGAGCGCAGTAACACTGATGTTCAGAGCAGCTTATCCATAAAGGTGTAAGTACATATTTAGAGTAAGAGAGGGTTTTTTGAAGGAATGTGGATTAATGCAGGTGAGGACTATAGATGGGAAAGTAGAGTCTGTGCTTTATCTTGGCATGGTTTTAAAACTTGTTAGCTAAGTGTGTTCTAAAACAAAATAGGACAGCAACCTCCAGAACATATTAGTGCTCCTCTACTCAGTTGACTGCAGCTTTGAGAGAATTGACTTTTGATGAGAATCTGTTGAGAAATATGTTTGAGTTGAGGTGCTTGTAAATGATAAGCTAGACACTTACTGGTATTGTTCAGTCATACCCTATGCCGACCTAGCAGCTTGTTGCTGCTTAAAGGAGGTTGTCCTGTTTTATCTCTTGTGTCACTCACAGTGCTTGATCATCTACTCTATTGTTATGCTTTAATTTGGCTCTAAAGCTTTTGATACCAATCAGTCAGTTGGATCAGTTGGTTATCTAATGGAAAAAATAGCCCACCTTGAGAATGATTGTTGTACTTGGTTTGGGGTTTTTTGTAGGTTTTTTTTTTTTTTTCCAGATTAGCAAACCTATCTCACAGTCCATATATCCTCATTATCACAAGATCTGACACAAAGAAAGTCTCTCACTGTTTATGTCCAGAAGAGGGAGGAACCACTTATTAAAGTTGTTGTATTGGTAAGACTGAAGTAGGTGCAGTCTGAAAGCTATATATAATAGATATTTGTTCTGGAATAGAGTTTTCTGACTTACTTTGGGCTGGATACTACCTCAGTTAACCAGATGAAAATGTTAGCCAACATCCTATCTCATTATAAAGCAAGCTATTATATCTCTTTTAGCTTTTTGGGTCTAACAGTGTATAAAAGGGCACTAAAACATATTTTTATTTGTTATTATGAGAAGCAAATGTAGCTATGAGTAAATAAAGGCAGCAAGTTTGTGTGGTAAGAATAAAATTAGATCTTTATATGGTCACTTTACAGAGTAAGACTGCAGTTTAATTTCTTCCAAAGCAAGAAAATTAATAGGTCAAGAGGGGAACAGCTAACTTCCTGAAAAGCGTGAGATCAGAGCGTGTAGGCCTCTACAAAAGTCTTTTATTGTTCTCTGTACTCCCCATCTTAATATTCAAGGAACAAGAGCTAAGAAAATATTATGTACGCATGTTCAGTATTTTTCAAAATGAGCATCTTGGCTGTTGCAGTTTTAGGGCACAATGAACACTGATTGCCTAAAAAATTATTTTAATAATTCAGCCTTTTAGCTTGAGATTTAGGGCAAAGTGTTTTGAAACCATTACATTCCTTTTCATTTGTTGTATAACCTAAAATGGATAAACTCATTTATGCTTTGGGGAGATGTAGATTAAGGTATACTTTGTGTCCGGGATGAGGTATGGGACAATAAGTTTAAATCTCTAATTGTTTGAAATTATTATATTTATAAATCCCTGAAAATATATCTTTAAAATAATGAAAAAAAGAATTCTGGCTCATGCTACTCTATCAAATGCCTCATAGACACCTTCAAAAAAAGCACCTTCTTTACATGTAAACTCTCTCTTTTTAGCATGACCGTGCAATGAACATTCAAGAAAGAGTAGCTTATAACTGATTAAACATTTGTAGTCTTTCCCTCTTACTTTTCCCCCCAGAATCATGGTTTGGAAAATGCAGAGTTGTAGACTCGACATTTCTGTATTTCATTGCTCTTAATTTCTCCATCACTTTTATACTCGTTCGTTTCCATTCCCAGCTCTGTTCTCAGAGTTCCATGATCTTTCCCCCCCCCCCCCCCCCCNGGAGAGGAGGGCTAGAGGTGTGTTGCACTGGTAATTGCTTTGGGTTTAGGAAGTCTTCTCATTATAGCAAGGGCTCAATGTTTGCATCCGTCCTTAAAGTGCTGTAGGTGATCATTATCCTGTATGTTTCAATTTATAGTGTTCATTGTGGTGTGATTAACTTTAATTCTTCCCACTCCTTCTTCTCCCCCCACCCACTCCAATAAGGCTTGGAGGGTCTCTGCTTCTCTCAGGTGTGTGAGCCCTGGCATTGTTCTCTTTGTTGACTCTGAACAAAGCTGTTACAGAATTGCAAACTTGTGAGTCATGTACTAATGTTTGTTTGTTCGGTTTCAGAAGAAGCTGTTTATTTTAGTAGGCAATTTTCATGTGTGATGAGGTGAAATGTCGAGAAGGCAGCCCCTCATCAGTGGACAAACAATTCCTAAGAATTTAGCTAATGGCCCCCCTTCAGTGCAGAGAATAGATGGCAACAATTGTACTTCCAGACTAAACCAAGAACTAGTTGTTTGGCTGCTAGGTGTTAATGCAAATTTGTTCTTCAGCTCATTCAACCCTAGGGCTCCCATCCTTTGATTTAATTAAATGTAATTGGTTACATTGCTCCTCCCAGGCCCCTGAGGTGTTTTTGTTTATTGCTCACTCTTCGCAATAATGCTTCAATTCAAGGCACAAAATGCTCGATAAATAAGAGCTCTTTGTCCTGTGTTGGATTTGCAGGGAGATTATTCCCCTCAAATAGTTTGGTTTTACTGTTAAAAGTGAATGACTAGTGAAATAAACTCGTTGGGTGGCAAACCTAGCATATCCAGAAGCAAGGAAATAAGAAGGGTAAATTAGATGAGATTAGAACAAGAAATGAAGCTGTAATGTTAAATTAGTAAGGGATTGTAACTGGTGCTGTAAGAGCCATTGACACTTTTAAATGATGCTTCAATTAATAGGATTGCTATTGGTGCATTAATATATTTTGAGGGTTACTTTTTCAAAGTTTATGATTAAATCGCTGGTATATTTTGATTAATGTAAAGTAATGTTTTAAATAGCAAATGCATCAGCTAGCAAAAATTGACCTCAGGAAAATATTTAGCATGTTTTTCTAACTGCCATTAATACCATATTTGGTCTGGATAATCATGTTATTCCATTTGAGATAAAAAAAAATACTATGTTTAAATGCTTTCTTTAAAGGGGAGGTTTTATTTTATTTACATCTAACGTTATCTGTATGCAAGTGCATATGCAGTGTATTTCCTTGTTTAGAGATGGCAAATAGCCTTAACAATTTATACTGTGAAAGTCCCTCTGCTGCTGTCCTAAAGATAACTTCGAAAATTTTACATTTATCAGTATCTTCACTTTCAGCATTTAAACACTTTTGCATCCAAGTGGTCTTTTATTCCAAGTGGCTTTTTTTCCTTCCCACAGCGCTCAGAGAAAAGGCATCTTCTCATCCATGGTGCTTCTGTCTTTATTCAGGCTTTGCTTTCTCTCTTGAGAACAGATGTACGGGACATGGCTTATTAAGGCACCTGGCTCTGTAGGCGTTAGTATGATAGGATCACTCGGAGCAGCTGGCGGAGAAGAATGAAACTCGGGAATAGTTTGAGTGTGATTTCACAAATACTTTATGCCCCTCTAAAATGGTTCTGCTGCTGAAGATGAAGACCGCCCTTCTTGTCCTTGCCCTCACACTCTCATTTCCATTGTGCCCCGTCACCACACTTGGGCAGTAAAAGAATATGAACAGCAAGGGAAGAGGCAGGGCTAAAAGTTTACATCAAGGGGGATGGCAGAACTAAACGCTTGGTGCACGTCTGCTGATGTAGGCTTGTGGCTTTGTGCTCTCCCTTCATCCCGTCACCGGACCACTGAGGGCCACTGGAGAGCCAGTAAAAGCTGGAAGGTGGACCTGCCCCCACAACGTTATGAGTGGAATTGTGCCTACTGGTGGCAATGGATGTTTCAGTGATTCTCAAAAGGAGGTGTTCTCTTTTTTTAATGGTACATTAGATTTCCCATGTGCGAAGTTATTTTATTCTTGAGCATATGGTATGGCTAAACCATCAATCTGTGCTTGGAACTTCCATGGAGACAAAACAGAGAGCAGATTGTTAACAGTTGCTAAATCAGATTTCCCTCAGCATCCTGTCTCAAGCAGGGCTGAAATAGGTGAGAGTCAGGTGAATTCATGGCAACATCAGTGTGAAGCAGTGAACCCGGATGCAAGTAGATGATCGATGTGAAGGAGGATTCTGCTATTGAAGGCCTGGGAAAATGAATGCTAAATATTTAGCTAACTAACCAAAGACTGCCCTGAACCAGAGCATCTCAGTTACTAATTTCATCAACTGGCTGATTGTGAAATAATATTTTGTTTTGTAAAAGTTGTCCCAAGTCGTGGCAAACAGCTATTGCTGTTAGAGGAATTGTAAGGCTGACACAAATTTAATGCTTTTCTGAAACCACTGGAAAAAACAGAGATGCCAAGTCACAAATGTGTTCTAGCTACAGTAAGATGATAGCACCCACCTGTCTGACAGCGTATCAGCCCTGGACTTAACTCTAAATGGACACTCATTTGAAAAAAAAAAAATCAGCTATCAAACACTTAAGCAAACCTGTGAAACAAGATAATCTATTTCACTGTTTTGTTACTTAAGCCTATTATTTGTGGATATTTTACTTGGATTTGAAAGTATTTACATAATTTTTTTTTATTTAAATATCACCAGAAGGTCATTTTAGAAGATCTTGTTAAGTAGAAAGAATAAGTTTCATAGTGAAAAGGCTCAATTTAAAGTTATCACAATGTAATAAGATGCCTCTTGTGTATTATGTAAGACCTGCTTTCACTAGGTGAAGTGTATTTATATTAATAAAATAATATAGAAAAAAATCATTATGTGGCTAGAAGGCCCTATTCAGAAAAGGTCTTCAAATTTCTATGTGGGGTCAAAACACTTTCAGAACTATGAAATGGAACATAAGTAATATTCCTATTCCTGAGCTGTTATAGACTAGACAGGAATAAAATTCTTAGAAATATAACTGTACTTATAACCCACAGCCAAATAATGGCATTCATTCAGCAAAGAAAAAGAATGAATTTCTATTCAAGTCATGGCTAATCTGAACAGCACCCTAAAGCCTGGTACTAGAGCATTGTAAAATGGCATGAACCTACCAAAGAGAAAAATGGGTGGTGTTTTTTTTCTCCTTGGAATTTCTAGTAAGTATGTCTTCACTAAAAAGAGAATATTTATTATATCAGTCAAATCAAAATCCGTCCCGTATATGAAACAAATAGAATATTTAACATGAATTGTAACTTCAGGATATTAGGATTATTTTTTTTTTAATTCAAATCAGAAGCATGAATAGTTCACGTTGTCATCAAATTGAAGCAAGATACCTGTCATCATGAGTTAATAATTTGGGTTCAGTGCTTTTCACTGGAGTCCAGTTGTATGTGCAAATAAGGAAACCATATGAAGACCACATCAAGAAGCATAATTACTGCTGCTATTTAGATATGACATGAATGTTCTTCTCACTTTCAAGTTAACTTTTAAAAGCTTTATTAAAAATGTTGACTTCTATGGCAGTATACTGGCTTCAGTGTGGTTTACCCACCCACCATCCTTTTTCTGGGGGTGTTCCTACTCTGACCGCCTTCTAAGCGCGTCTCCAACAACATCATCTTCTGTGTCTCTTCTCCATTTCTCTTCCTCCAGTGGCTGCTGCTCTTTCTTAAAATATGTCTTAAGCAGAATGTTGTGTGCTCCTTTAGTTGAATTTGGGGGGTGAATGGGTTGCTCCCACTGTTTTCAGAGGCGGCTTGGGCTGCCTGGAACAATACAGATCATGGTTTTGTCCCGCACAGTTCTTTCCTAGAATCTTTTCCTTACCAGAGTCTGTCCCTTATACCCATGGCACTATTCCAGTACAGTAAGGGATAACCTTAAACAGATAACGTAAATAACAGATAACAGTAAACAGATTCTGGAGGATATTATCTAGACAGGGGCAAGGTGAAAGCAGAAGTTGTTTAAGATCACCGTGTGTTATTTATCAATTTTAGTGGTAGTTGCATCACAGGATTGTGTTCCAAAAGTGGTACGGTGAAAATAGCTTGAAAAACATATTACTGGGACAAGTCCTTGTGTAATTGCTATGTTTTTCTTTTTTATGTATTTGCACACTTTACGGAACAGCTGCTTATGCAATAGACTTGTGTTGGTCTGTTAATATAATATAAATCATTATGATGGAAAAGTTTTTGCCTTAGTAATTTGGATTAATTTTTCATACCTAAGGAGGGAAATGAAAATCTAGATAAAAGAACACAGCTTTGTGTCATAGGCAGTATTAACTTAGAAATAATGTATAGTTGGTTTTAGTCTTGTTGTGAAAAATTTTCTTAGGCTGAGTGCTGTACAACAAACTATTAACTGGCAAACATACAAATGTTACTCTGACGTGTAGAAGCTATGGTGAAGTTTGTCCCATTCGTGGTAGACTGTCCATTTATGAATCAGAACATAGAGATTAATATCACATTGTGGCCTACATCTGAAATATAACTAGCATGAACTCACTTAAGGATGGAGAATGGTGGGGGGCGTTGGAACACAGTTAAGTCTGTGCTGGAATATTAATTGCAGATTTCCTGAGCTGCAAGTATTTTGCTGTGGGCTTTGTTTTTTAGCTATAACATTGCATTAGTGGGAATCCACATAGTGTGGTGATGAGCACAGTGTAATGTAAGGATTAGATAGGAGCTGAAATAGAGCCAACTGCTGGGCTCTGTTGATACAAGTCTGCCAGCAATTGCTGTTCCTATACTACTCAGTTGTAGGCCTGGATTTTCAATAGACTTGCCAAACTATTTGCGTTTTGTACATCAGGGGGGAAGCAAGTTTGTTGAAATCCTCATATAAGTCGCAGATTTCCTACTTCCACCTTCCCGTCTTCTGGAGAAACTCAGCTTTCATCTTCTTTTCTTCTTCGGGGTTTGAAGATACAATCTGTCACTGGAAGAGTATTTTACTAGCATCATCATTTGTGAATATTCCACCAACTCCCCCCCAGCGAAGCAAGGAAATGTTGTTTTATTGTCTTTGCTCTCTGAGGTTCTGCTTTGTGGAGATGGTACTCGGAGGCATTCCTGTTCTTATATTTTTAATGAGGTATATTAAATTGTTATGGGTGATGCTGTTGCCAACAGGAAGATGATGTTTCTTGCTCTACAACAGAACTTGTTAGAAACTAATGCCTGGTACTTCAAATCAGGTTGCAGTTGTGTATCTACTATGTCCTTTGCTTGGCCTAGGAATGGTTCCAGGGGTGTTCTGAGATGTGGGTATGGTTATGGACCATCTTGCTCTGTTTGCCAAGGCAAGAGTAGGTTTTATCAAATTACAGTTTTATCAAATTGCATAAAGGCAGAGGGAATTTCTCCTGAAGTCTTTGGAATGGCACATAATACTTATCGAATTGTTGTATGACGATAGACCCTAGATTTACCATGCCAGATGGCAAATGCCAGCCTGATTTTCACTGTTCCATCTACTGCTTATTTTGTTTTTCTCATTGTTTTTCCATGCGCAGAGTTTAACCCATTGGGATTTGGAAATAGTGTACAATTCAAAGAGTTAACTTACAGCATTTTTGTTTTGTCACATCAAGAGTATTTGGTGTGGATAAATTATGTTCTCCGATAATTTACTTAAGTAACTCACTTGCAGAGTAATCCATTGTTATGGGAGCTATTTTGTGAAAATCTGGTTAATAATTGTAATATTTTTATGAAATAATGAAGTTGCAGAGAAACACAAAGTATCTGGAAAATGAAAGAAATCAATAAAGAATGTTAACTAACTTTTTTTCCTTCTTAACCCTGTAAAGTCTGCCAGTTTTATATAATTTAATTCATTCTGTTAGGTCCCTCTGCTTACTTTATATAAAACTAAACCCAATGCAAATGGTGTCATTGCTGCTTTCACGCCTCTCCTTCTCAGTGCTCCCTTCAGCATCTTAAGTCTATGGTAACATTTTTTAAAGTATTAATTATATTCTTTAAGTCGAAAGAGCTGGAAAGTTCTGTATGTAAGGTTGGTGTTATTGCTATCGCTATGTTGTGATATCAACATTGCTCTTAATAAATTCTTTGTAAACGTAAACATCATTAAGTCTTTTGAACAACTAAACATTAACTCATGAATTTACATAAACACTGCTAATGAACACTTATTATTTTGCATCTCTGCAATTTAGTAACAGATTTTCAAGACAATAGTCAATTTTGTAATCTTAATTTTATAAAACCAGTAGTATTTTTTTGTCCCCTTAAACCATTTAATATGTAAATTAGGTATTCTCAAGCTTAATGTTATTCATTTTTTATAAAACAAATACATCATTAATCTGATTAAGTTCTTGGACGAGAGTGCTGTCCTCAGATCAT
Source organism: Rhinoptilus africanus (assembly GCA_013400135.1). Classification (NCBI taxonomy): domain Eukaryota; kingdom Metazoa; phylum Chordata; class Aves; order Charadriiformes; family Glareolidae; genus Rhinoptilus; species Rhinoptilus africanus. The sequence continues at coordinate 14,169 of VXBO01002296.1, forward strand.
TGTGGATCATTTATTGTTGGGCATACATCCAAAAAAATAGATTCAAGCGTGGCACTTACAGTCTAGGTTTAGCAGAACTGTTGAAACCCTTAAATGGCATTTTTAGAAGAATGGAAAAGCAGTGCTTACTTGTAATGGCAAGCATTATGCTAAAACTTAGCAACACTTCTTATCCTTAACTGCAGCTCGCTGATAATAATTCAGAGCTTAGAAAGTATGTTGTTCTTTGATGCATTTTAACAGCATAATATAATAAAGCGAGATTAGCGTATCCTAAATCCTGTCATTATTGAAGTGTGTTGGTCACCGCAAGACATATTCTGCCAGCAGCACTAACCACTGTACAGCTGCAGACCCCTTTTTTCTGAACCCTGAAGTTGACCGTGGCTTTCACGTTAACAGCTGACTTCAGGTCATCTTGAACACCTACAAGAAATGGTTAACAAGAATACAAATTTTGCGTGTGTCCTTGGGAAAATCCCGACTTTTCACCTGTAATGAAGTCATGACTACTTGGTATTTTCTAATCACTGCTGTTGGAACTACATTGTTCAACATCGCATCAGATTGTAACATTTGTTAAAATTGCTAGACAGGACAGTTGCGTTCTTCTGTTTTCCTCATGTGGCCTATCCCTCATTTATGTGTGCTCTAATACCTTTGTTAGGGGCAGGAAATCTGACTACATTCAGCAATAGTTGTGCAACTTCATGGGATTCAGAGGGCTGCTTTAAAAGAGAATAAATTAAGAAAATAATAATTGGTGATGTTGGTACGCAAGAAGAAATACCTTTTTAAAAGTTTTTGGTGAATTTGTCTTCAGCAGAATAAGAGTTGTAATGTTTCTCTTAGTAGAACAAGTGGGTGCAACTCTGAAAACAGAATTTTTTGGTGGATAAAAAGGAACAATTTTTCAGTAACTGTTCTATTTCCACACTTAAAAAGAAAACCTTCCATGTTCAACAAAAGATGTATAGCAAAACTAAGTTTATATCGACTTGAAACAAGAATACTTTTTTTATCATTAAGTGAAGATTTACCATTTAAGTTTTTTATGTGAGGGACACAGGAGACTTCAGGTTTCAAGTGGAGAGTAAGTTCCATTTATTTAAAATATTCAGGCAGTTACATCAGTAGTTCTGAAATCATACAGGAAAAATTGTAATCATCTTACACCGTGCAGGCCTAAGGATCATACACGATTTCTAAAATGTTTCAAAAAATTTTTAAAATAATAATTTGTAAATGTTGTGTTTGACTAAAATCTTAGTCATTCAAAATGCTAACAAAATTAACCCATGTCTGGGACTACATCTACGTGGAAATTGTACCTATGTATTAGAGTAGCTGGCTCTTCTTTAAAAATAAAAGAATTAAGTGTGCTTTCTGCGATGCCTGTATATTATCTTTTTTTTTTTTTAAATTAAGAATAGTAAAATCTCCTTTTTATTTCTCTGTAATGACAGGATCGACTAATGAAGCTACTTAAAATGTTTATAGCGAAAACTGTGTTCCAAACGGTTAATCTTCTAAGAGTGGGTTCAGGGGACATTTAATATTTCAATTTGCTGCATTTTGTCTTTGAGACTATTTTAAAACTAGGACTAGAGCTTATAATATTTTAAGCACTATTATGATATTAAATACTTCTTACTGATGTAGGTGCAGTACTGCACATAATTCAATGTCACAATGTCACTGTAGATTAAAAAGATGTTCTGGCCCAGGGTGAGTGCTTAATAAAATTTTATTCTTAGATTGAAATATTTATGATTTTAAACAAATACATTTTTTCCTTTGTCATCTTGGAGAAAATATCAGTTCAGCATAGATAAATATATATATGATATTTTAAGACAGAAATAGATGTTTTTTAGATGGGTGAACCAAAAAAACACAAATAGAAGGAATATGAAGTAACAAAAATATTAATTAATCCCCCAAGTAGTTCTTGGCTCTCTAGTAAAGCCTATGGATTTTTGCCTGCAGATCTCAGTTTTGTGACCAGGAGATATTTTTAGTGTCTACAGAAAAAAAGAACAAAAGCTTTAGGCTCTCAGGCATTCCTATATTCTCCAGTTTGCTATAGCACCATGTCCTCTTCTGTATGAACCATCTTCCACTTCGAGCAGTCAGTGGTCGAAGCAGGTTTCGTGTGCTCCCACACAGCTAAAGGAAGCCTCAAGGCTTGTCCCACTGGTACCTGCTGAAGCAGCAGCAAATGAAGTTCCTTTCCCCTTGGTAGAAGGGGTGACAGCCACAAGGTTACATCCACTACATATGTGCTTTTCTTGGGTTGTTTTGGAGGATTCATGCATCTGGTAAATGGAGTCTTTTGAGAAGTGTGAACTAATTTAGGCTTTTCAAGTGTGCCGTTTCAGGCTGTGTTTATTTTTAGACAGCTATCACTTACTGATTGTGCTCAAAGCATCACTTTAAAAAACATAATGCCTACACTTTGGTCTTGAGGGTGAATTTTAACAGTATGACTGACTACTGCCAAAAGATTTGAGCCCAGTTCCTTCCTTTTGTTATTTCTGATGCTTTTTGATCCCTAATGAACAAGTTTAGAGCTTGTTTCTTTGAATATACTATTACAGAATTAAAACAGAAATAGTAATTTTACAATTTTTCTGTGGTCATTGCTGTTCCATAGAAAATTGAGTTTGGACTTAAACTAATCTACAATATGAATGCTTTGCAGTAGGTAAGTCTGTTTATGGAGAGAGCTAGTATGAAACAGCTACCGCTATTCTAGGCAAATTCCTTAGTTGACACACTCTCATGGAGCAAAATGCAAGAACCTCAAATGAAATAAAGCAAGATCATCCCTTCCCAATCTCTCATGCATCTTTGGAAAGCAGGATAAGTGAGTATCTTATTTGCTTTGTCATTTCCTCTGTCCTGTTGGACTGTACTTACACTTTCTTTGCTGTCTTGCAGTATGATGAATGTGAGCTGCTTTGTAATACTTTGTGAATATTTTACCTTTACTCACCTGTTAAGATGTTAATTTTTTTTATTAATATATTGGCTTTGTTTATATGGCAGTTAATGAACACGAAATGGAAGAGTTTCTTGAGACAGACTACCATAGTAAACACTCTAGGGACAGTGCTGGAGCTGTTGTTTAGGAAGATTTTATCTCTTAATTTCTACTTAAATTGCAAAAATTAACGCATAGGACCAAGATTTGGAATGTGAAGTTCTGTGAGGGATCTTGTCAAGTAAAAGTGATGTTTCTTTTTTTGCAGGGAAGAGGATTGCCTTCTGTAACTCTAACAACTGTCGCTTTAAGATCTGTTGGTCTTGGTTTAGCACCAGCTCTTTCTGCTTCTTAGTGACTTGCAGTGTGAGATTTTTTTCAGGCTATGTTGTTCTGTTGCAGTTTTTTCCCCCTCTTAATGACTAGATCCAGAATTATGTAGAAGTCTCTGTTAGAGAAGAAAATACGAAATCTTCCCCAAAACTTCTGGTGAAACTGAACCTTTTGACATTTATTAGGGCTCTAAATGTTCTCCAGAACTGTCATATCTCTTAAACTCTGGATTGGAAGATTGGCTGAGTTATATGGATGTATATTGTAACTCTTCTCAATTTGAACTTAGATAAAATTGGCACAACATTAATCATTAAAACCTAAGGGTCACTTTAAAGTGCGTGGGTTTGATACTACAATATATTGGTTTCCAATACTTTCCTATAAACTGAATGTCAGAAGGAAATGCTTAAAATGATAGCAAATGTATAGGCATGTAGGTGCGGTCTCTTTCTGATGATGTAAATCAGTGATATTGAAGAAGAGCAATTTAACATTTTCCTGGAGCAAGGTTCTTAGTTTGGAAATTTAATTGTAGGTTTTTCATTAAACTGCTCTTTGTTATTTCTGTAACGGTTCTGTACATCTCTTGATTTGTAGTTTAACAGGTTTAGTCACCACACTTGAAAGACATCACCTTCGCGCTGAGGTCGTATAAGAATAAAAGGTGGCTCGTGCAGAGCAGGCTGGCTATGACAGCGAACAATGACTCTTGCTAGCTTACCATTCAGTTGAGTTCCTAGAGCCTCTATTTGCTTTCCAGCAATATTTTCTTAGATACATGGAACAAATTTGCCATAAAACAGTTTTGTAATGGCTAATCTCCAGTATAGCCTCACAGATTATGCAAATTACAGCAAAATTATTACTCTCTGAATTTTATGTTATACAGGAAAATTACAGACACAAGTTTAAAAGAAGAAAAGCATGTTTAAGTCGACATGATATATGATGATATAATATGATTTGTTTGTTGAATGCACAGTAAGCGGGCATATAGCATGGACAGCAGAATGATACACAGTTCATGGGTGAGAAGGGGTTTTGTGTTAGAAAAGCTACATGCTTTTTGGTATAAGTCTATAAAATTATAAAGGAAACACATGTTTGATTCTGGTATTACAGTTCTATTATAACTGTCTTATCAGTGTTAGGCACTGTGGCCTACTTCTAGCTTTTTATAATAAAACTTGGTTTCAGTGCAGCTGCATGTTAGAGCCCTAAGCAAAGAAACCAGTTCCTAGGGCATATCTTGTCTAATAACTTACTTTTACACACAGAGTGTGCTCATGCTGAGGCTCCATTGCATATCAAAACTGAACCTACCCGTAGGTACTACTTAGAAAATTATGTTTGGTAACTTATTTTTGCTACATCTTTAAAATTTTTTTTTCTTTATCATAGCAGTGACTTCCCATCCAGTACTAAAGAAATGCCTGTTGTAATCCTGGCCTGTGAATAGCTTGAGGTTCAGCATTCTTTCCTCTTCCGTGTCCTTTCCGTGTCTTCTCTGTCCATATCACTCTAGAGGAGTTTGTTTTATAAAAGGCAGCGAATAGTGAGGAGTTGATCTTCTGAAATCCCCCATTGGATCTTTCTGTTCAGAGAACTGAAGTCCAACGCTTAGCATTTTGTAAAGTTTAAGGACTGTATTTATGTAAGGTTGGACAATATCTGCTGCACTTGGGGGTGAATTTGCATGAAGAGTGTTTTGAAGGAGATGCAAAATCTTACCTTTCCTTCTATATATATCTTAGATAGATCTTTTATATATCTTACCTGCCTGTTTATATATATGTGCATTAGTGTGATTTGAACATCACACCTATGTTAAAAACTACATTATTTCAGTCACTTCCTCAGGATTTTCAGTTATTACTGAGGAGTGTGCAATTTAGGTGTCCCAAAAAATAGGTTTTCTATATTGCTTTACAAGTATGACTGCACAAAATTTAAGCAATTTTAATATGAAAAATTTCGTGATCTTTGGAAAATTTTAAACTGGTTTTCAGTGTGAAAATCTGGTTGAATACTTACAGTAATTTTAAATTGGTCAGAATTTCAAACCTGCTGAAGCAGATGCAGTTTTGACATTTATTTTCACAAATTGTTTTCCCATTTGTCAACCTGTTACACTGCAAGATCTTCACTGGGTCAAGTGTCAGTGCTTCTGAGCCTGCCCTTGTTCATAACAGCCGAAGACAGCTCTATTTCTCTAGGACAATGAAGCACATAGTTTTCAGGATAAAACTTGCACAAGCTTGCAATGAAGCATTTGTTCTGCATGGTTCTTTAACAATGGAAGAAGCTAATTTTAAGAGAAATGATTCTTCAGTGTATACCGGCATCAGCTTTTGCAATCACCTATCAACAGTGAGTAAGGACAAGAAATCACATGCCCATGAAAGACACAATGTGAAAGAGAACAGGAAAAAAAAACCAGCCCCAAAGTAATAAAACAGCAATATGACTTAAGCTGGAAAATGGAAATAAAACTTAAAAACTAGATTTAGGAATTAGAGCATATAAGTATAGACAGAGATACATACTACTACATTGTATGCTAAACCTCCTGTCAGGCTAGACTGCAGCTCATTCATATGGTTCTTTGTCCACCTTCAGCTGTTTTATGGCTCACCCTAATCTTGGTGTCAAATATAGTAACTATGAGACTGCACAGTTAGTACCAGATCATCTGGCTAATCTGATTTTTGTTTTGGTAGGGTTAGTTTTCAGCTGGATCAGCTCCTGAATCCAACTTGCTGTGCAGTTGCTTGGGAAATGTTGAAGTACGTCAGGAGAGGGAAAGAACAGGGCTATGCTGGTTTAAGAGTAGGCCATGGTTAGCCTAAAATAAGTACAAATAAAGGTTTGAAACTCAACCCTTAATTGCAGAAAATTCAGTACATAACATATTTTGAACTTGAAATTTTTGAGTGGGATGCAGTTTGTGCCATTACTTGTTCTTCAGATGTGTGCTTTAATTATAAATCTTTTATAAAAGTTTTGCTGGTTTTTCAAAAAAGCAGATGAACCCAAACTCAGTATTTAGGTTTTTTAAATGTACTTTATCTCTGCACAAAATTATCTGATGTACTTTTATCAATGAGATGCAAATTATTTGATTGCAGCGGTATACTTCATGTTTATATAATTTATTTGTTCATAGCATTTGGGCTACTAGTTTATCGCGTATCGGCAGTTTTCTTCCTCTCAGAATGATATTCAATTCATGATCTTTTAGTTCAGTATCATTATGATACCTCTTCTTTCTGGAACAAAGAAATAAGCTAGCCCACTTTTTCTTACCCATTTATGAAGAGCTGCGACTAAGAACTTGCTGCTGCTGAAGGCTCTCACACTGTGCATCTCTTCTTCTGAGCAAACTTTTCCGCAGTCCTTTTCCTGTTTCCAGCAGCACGACAACTCACGTGCTGAAAAATGTTCTTTCATGAGTTGATGCAATTTACTAACACAGTCGAAAACTATACAGTTTTCTGCAAATTCCATAAAAGGAGACATCCAACAAGCACCAGCTTGTGTGAACAGAGTCTCCGTGTCTTATAGGACCACGTGGCCAGGAGGATGGCAGGGGGCACAGGGAAGAGTGGACGTTCTCTCTTTGGTGGTGTTATTTAATCAGCTCACTGAATCAGACCAGTGGGTTTGTTGTTAATCCAGAACGCTTAGTTTGTGGTATATTGCAGTATTCTGGGTGTTTCCTGTGTGATCAGGTATCTTACCCTTCCTATCTAATGACATGAAGTAGCACGAAACCTCTGTCTCACGAATAGCTATGCAATGTATTGTAGTTATTTTGAGGTAAATAATAATCCCATTTTATAATGAGAAAACTACTTGAGAGGGTTCCAATCAATTCCTTTTGTGGAAAAGTATATGAAAAGTTTTTCCTTAAAAAAAAATGAAATGGTTTTAACAAACTGTATTCAAAGTTCAGATTTTACTTCTTTAGATAATAAACAATAATAAGTTTTACAGTAACCAGAAGAGATGCAAGACAAAGTAAACATTCTTTGGCTCTAAATACAGGAAGAGGCTATAAAAGCGTTATAAAGCTAAACTTAGCATGATGTTGGTAGCAAGTAAAGGACTAAGTTTACAGCTGTACAATTTCTCATATATTCATAGCAACATTTCTCTTGTCTGCGTAGGAGCAAAATATCACCTGCAGTATTGAAGACCGTCATGGTCATCTATTCTCACTTGTTTTACACAAGTCAGAGAGTTTGACTTGAGTTTCAAACCTATGATAACCCCTGATATTGTGGTCAGAGAAATTTTACTTAGTCACAGGCTAAGGTACCGTGGCTCAGGTGATGTTAGATATCTGTCTGAGATTTGATTTAGAGGTTGAGCCCTTAATAAGGCATTATTAAATACAAAAATCCTTGATGAATTGGCATATAGCTTTTAGAAAGATGCATACTTTTTATTTAAAGGCTCAAAGAGATGGATAATCAACTACTCTTGCCATACAGATCCTTCAAATAGTTATTTTTTTAATTAAAATGAGAATCTTGTTTCTAATCTGGATTTTTTAGCTCTGTCTTTGCATTTGGATGTTTTATTACTTTGTTTCTAGATTAGAGACCGTTTCACCTTTGGGGGTTTCATTGGCATACTTTTACTATTAATCCAGTATTTAAATAAGAATAGATGCTATTACAAACCTTTTCTGTCCTAGCTGATTCTGTTTACACTTAGCATTTGAAATTTAGCAAGATAGCTTAACCTTCACCTATGCAATATATCCATCATTAATTCTTTTTATTTTTATGAATATATTTTAAAATTGAGGTACAGTTTTTGCTAAATCTCACAGCACTTTGTATTAAAACAGCAGAGGTTCATCTTGCATCTGAACTCTCATTAAGAACAACAAGAAAATTATGTTCAGATTGCTTAACAAGTCTTACTGATAATTGTTCTCATTTTCAAGAAAATAACTAGCAGCTTTGGTTTTATTTTTCTTTTAAAAAATATTTGTAAATACAGTGTTTGTTTTGTCTCTTCTTTCTTCCTTTTCCATTTTCCTTACTACTATATGTAAAAGAGATATCCTTACCTCCACCCACAAGAATCCCACTCTCATAGAAGATGAGGAGACAGAATAATTTGTGAATGGCATCAACACCTGAAAAACTTTTTTTTTTTTTTAAATAGTCAATACAGTAATTTTTTGACAAAATGTTGTCATAATTTTTTTTTTCTTTGACTGGAGGACATCCATAAGGAACACAGTGAGTAACCCAGTAGCTTTTTTACTGTGTTCTATTAGACAAGATGTTGTTATTATATAGTAATAAAGACCAATACTGCCTGATACAAAAATGTATTCCACATTGCAGAATAAGCCTAGTGAAGGAATTTGCTTAGTTTTACTTGTTTATCTTGTACAAATTTGTTTGTGAATTTGTAGTTTGAAATCTGGTGGAAGTGGGGATCATAATGCATTTGGAGACTTGGCTCAAAGTTAGTGTTCTACAGAGAGAAGCACACAATATACACTGTACTTTTAACGATGTATTATTTAAAGAGACATTGCAAGTCTTTTCTTTAAATGCCTAAGAGAAAATTCTCCCTTGCCATGCTGAGATGATAGCTGTAACCCTGCTGTGCATGTGGATTTTTTGTTTGGGTGTTGTTTTTGTTTTTTCATTTTCATGACATTCATAGCAAAAGACATACACTGCAATGAATTCCTGTTTGGGCCTAACAACTGTTCTCTGAGCAGAACAATATTTACAGTTTTCATACCAGTTTTATCAGAAATCATGTTTTGCATAAGTTAATTTCCCCTTACAGATGTACTTCAGCATACTATGTCCTAAATTTATTCCTCCTAAAAAACTTCTCTGTGTATTATTGGTTGCAAAACATTTTTAACTAAGAGGAAAAAAATGCAAGTAATGGTGTTTTTAAAGAAAATATCAGACTCTGTGATAACCAAGGATGTGCTCAAGTGGCATGAATACTTCAGTTCCAGATGGGTCAGGTTTAGGGGTCAAGTTGTGAAGAGAAAGCCATCACACACACTTCATCAACACTGTGGAATGAGAGACCAGTGCATTTACTGAGCAATGGATTTCCAGTGAGCGTATAAACTAATTGGTGGATGAACATGCCCCAGGAGCAATGATTTTAAGGTCATAGCAGGCTCAGTGAATTGTGCTGACTTACACTGTGTCTCACTGATAGCTGATCTTACCAATGAGCAGTTTAGAGGCATTCAAGCCTGAACTCTCTTCCATGTGCCTTGAATGGCATGTCAGCGGTCACTGTTTCTGACATCCTTTATATTTGTCCAGTCAGCTCTAAATCTTTAGGTTGGGCTTCAGCGTACTCAGGAAAGAAAGGAGAGAAGCAATTATTTTCAGTCATTGAATTCTGAAGATCTTAGTGTTAATTATGCCAAACACGGTTGGTTCATCAACAAACTAGAAATGTTAAAGAGAAAAGAGAGAGGGAACCGGTATTTTTAGTGATCAAAAGTATCCCGATTATAACTTTCTATTTCTTAGCTTTTACTTAATTTCTTCTCAATTATTTCATATTGCCTTTAAAAACATTAGTTGAGTAAATACTGATTTTTATATGATGTGGCAAATTTGCCAGCTGAAAAATTGCTGTAACGTTATTTAAGAAATTAAATAGTGGACATCTTAGTCATACATCCCTTCCCTGCTAGTGGTACATTGCTTCTCATGTGAAACATTTTCTTTTGTTTTGGATAAATGTTTACTCATTCTTTGTCTACTGTGAGTACAAAACAGAACCATGCAGAGGTCCTCTTAAATTTGCAATCAATTAAGGAATGCTACAGTAGCTCTAATTCCCTTTTTTTTGGAGGGGAGAGGAAAAGCTAATTTGCTTTATGATTGTTAAGCCTTTGCTGAGAGTGTTTTCTTTAATCTTAATTGTAATTAAGTAGTTTAGAAACAACTTTGTTAATTTTTAGATAAAATTTAGCAGAAGGTCTATTCAGCATTGTCTGTGAGCATGGACATGTGTTCGGTGATCCTTATAAAGTAAAAAAAATAAGAGTTAACATGCTCTCGGCCCTAGCATTTAATATCTAATAGTGATGGCACTCATGTAAGATAATTGTTTAACCTGAACGTTTAGGAATATTTAGGTATAATTGTTTAATTCTAAGTATGTATGTATAGATTTATATATATCTGTATGTGTGTGTGTGAATTAGTATGTACAAATATGTGCATTCCTTGAGAATGCGGACTAAAAATAATAATAGAATTATTAGTTTTTGAAGCAAACTATATTCCATAGTGTGTGAATATATATGAATCTTCTTCATCTAGAAAGTGATCAGCAGTCAGGTATTCATCATAATTGTTTTTAAGACAGAAAAAAGCTTGATTCCATCATTTGATGTAAATAGTACGATTTGCGTAAGGGAAATAGCTTGCTATGACCTTCCTATACAAGCTTTGTTTTCCTCAAAGCCCTTCCTTTAGACAGTAAGGAAGTGACCACAGACATTCCTACCAGTATGAGTTAGAACAAGAAGTAGGACTGGTTGATAGTCTCGTATACAATATTAAAACTTTATAAAACTCACATGCTTGGCTTTTACTACAATAGCTATGTGCTTGGCATTTACTACAATAGCTATATGCAAATTTGTTCCCACTTCTATGCAGCTGTATACCTGTATAGAGCTTCATGCTGCTGAATGGAATTCCTAATTTACATGATTTAAGTTTAGTTCAAAAAGTCATAGAACCTTTGGAGTAGTTTCACAGTTGTTTAGCAAACGTAGACCTTGAATATTCTTGGCAAGTTTCCTTTTCAGATTAACAGGAAACAATCCGAGTTAGAATCAAATATGGAATTAGTTTATATCCTTGCTATGTGTATTAAAGGAAGCAATATTGTAATTAAAATGCAGATAAACATTGCGAAAATCTCACATAACTGTAATAGGATGCCCTCATCGTATGATTTCACTTCATTATACTCTATTACTTTATCCTCTTGCTCTGTCTCTGCAGCTGCTTTGTTGGAGGATATCAATATTCAATTACAAAAATTAAGTAATCAAATCAAATTTCTTTTATATTTTCTACAAATGACATGTGAAAAAAATACTGTTTCTGAACAGGACCAGAGCACAACTGCTTCAGTAACTCAAAAGAAAAATTGCAGATTTTGGGTATTATCATAGTTCCCTGGTGTTTTGAGAACATGGTAAATTATTGGTGCTTATGCATCATCCTTAATATATTAAGAACATTTTAATGTAATGGTAGCTGGCAAAACCATGAGAATTATGGCTAACAGTCTCTTTCTTATTCTTAACTATTCAAATAAGTAATAGCATAAATGTCCCTATTTGACAAAATATGAGTATTTTTCTGGATGCTGTTGTATATTAGATGCCATTTTAACTTTCGGGTCTGTAGTGCTACTGTTGGTGTTGTGCTTTCTTGTTGTAAACCAAAACCAGCATCTGTGTGGTTTATGACTTTTCTGTGTAATGTTGATAAAGATGGATCAACTTGTCAAATCGTTGTGGGATCACTGAACGTCACAATACAGAAATAAAGAAAACCAGTGCTAACAGAATTAGCAACAAAAGCAGTGTAAATCTTAATACTGAAAATGGGAAAAGACTAAGATATGAGAAAAAAATTTATCAGCTGGTAGAATTTTAAAATTCCTGGATGGTGAGTGAAAACCAAGGTCAGGATTACAAATTGGCCACTGAGATTGTGGTGTTTAGCAACTCAGTTGGTAACAAATTTATCAAATGTAAGACAGTACAGAAATAATGGGCAAAAAGCTTTATTTTTGATAATGTGCTAGCTGTTATGAGGGAGTGTAACTCAAGGACAAAGTAGGACTCAGAAGGTGGAGAGAGCTTAGAGTTTGCTGATAGAGAAGTTCATGTGAGTTTGCAGATGGAAGTGGTGAGAGAGAAATGTGGAGAAGACTTTAAAGGATATTGCCAAGAGGGATATGAAGGATTTTGTGGAAATCTCCAAAAAGAACCTGGTAAAATAATAAGAAATGAATACTTCGCTATGGGGAAGAGCATTTTTTGTAGAGGTTCTTATGAACACAGAAGAGAGAGAGAGAGAGAAGAGGCATGACCTATGGTACAAAAGTCTATGGAGAAAATGAAGGGTGAAAATAAAGAAAAAAATCCTTTCAATGTAAGCAAAAGAAAGTTATCCTGGTAAATGTTATTCCTGTAGTATGGAAAATACTGGAAAGAAGTAATTGATGAAGAAATAGAAATAGTTTGATAGGATAAACAGAGTGACTTGAGCTGAAAAAAAGGAGTTGTAGCAAGAGATGGGGCACATAGCGCGGTATGGTAGGGCACAGAGCAAGAGTAGTAATTATGCTTATATTTGCTGTGTTGAGAAACTTGAATCTTAAATTACAAAATGTTCCCTCCTTTTTTTCCTCTTTCTGTTTAAGTATTTTTTCTCTTTCTTTGCTTATAGTTGACAATACTTAAATCGGTTGCTAACTCCTGTATGTATTTAAAATATGGCTCTTGTTTCTCCCTGTGTTCTTTCCACAGTTGGTGTTTGTTTATTTTTGCTGGTTGTCATTTGAAATGTCTTGGTATCAGTTTCCAAAGGCTTCTGTGTTATTTCACTGAGTACACTGTGAGAACAGATGTGTTCACAGTGTTTTCAGTAGTGAATAGAATCCTCCAGTGAACATGTGCTGCTGTTTTTTAAAGAAGCTACGTGTAATCACAGAAAATATTACAGCAAGTAAATGGATGGCATCTCAAAGCCTGAGAGGTGTGTATGGATGCAGTCCATCTCCAGGTGTACTGGAAAAAAGGAGGAGTTATTAAAAATCTTTTTTCTTCATGTTAATGAAATGGTAATGTTAGATTTAAGATAAATCCTTAGATTTTCTTATGAAGAACTCTTCTGTGCAAAAATGTTAATATAATTGAAAGACAGCATTTATTGAAAGACAACCAACTTAAGATAGAATTGTACATGGTGTTCTTTTAGATGTCAAAAAAGACAACTGGAAATAATTCATAAACACTTTTATTCCGTATTCTACAAATGTGTTTTTTGGTGTTGCCTTGTTCTTAGTAAGTCTTCTCACTCAGTGCTATGTCCCACATTATATAATCTTTCATTTTATCTTTTCATTCTATCAAGGCACAGCATACCTACTTAATCCATCAGAAATCCCTTTCCTTATCAGTCACTCAAGAATGGTTATACTGTACAGTATGACAGCATTAGACAGCACTTACCTTCCTAAACTACAGATTACTTGGAAAAAAGGTATTTTTTTATGTTTGAGGATGCCTTAGCTTTATGTCAACTTCATCCTTTGTTTTCCTTGTTTCCTGCTTTTTCCAAAATGACTAAAGAAGAGGCATCAAAAGTATCACAAAGATACTTTTCCTGTACATACCACTACATTTTCTTAATAGTTATAACTTCCTGTATTATTTTTTTGCAAACTTTTGGATATTCATGCCTTCCTCCATTGTTTATTCAGCATACTGATTTTTAATACGTAGTCAAAGTTTTCTGTTGTTTAAGCTAATCTTTGTTGATGGAGCTTCGATAATACTTTCAGATGTGTCAAAGATCAGAGGCCTTGTACACCTTGACAGCCTCCTTGAATGGAGTTTTTGACACAGTAGATCACAGCTGCCCCTTTGGAGGCCTTATAATATATTGTGTCATGTTTTACTGGGGAGCTGTTAACGGATATTTGACACTAGATATTCTAGGATTCTCAACGGATAATATACCACATCTTACAGAAATATTTGCTATCCTACAATCCTTATGTTAAGCCAGATGAGAATTTTAGTATTATGCCTTCAATATCATGATGGATTCTAGACTGATTATCATGAATATTTAAGGAAACTTACATAATTTTGACATAAAAGGACCAGTGCAGTCTGTCATGCTTGTTAAGGCTTCTTACTGAGAACACTGCAAGTATTTTTACAAAAGTTAATATATTTGATGTCTATTTTAGATGTCTCTGTCATCATTTTGCTATGGTATCAAGTAAGAAGGGATGTATAGTGATGTCCCTTGTATTGTTAGAAATTTGTTTTTCCAAAAGAAAAATGTAGCAAACATTTGGAAACCCTTAAACAGCACAGACTCAACTGGTGGCAAGTTGGGTTTTTATACATATGTACTTAATTTTAAGGTTTTAAAACTGTGCAATAGTCAAAATAGAATCTTTCCTTTATTGTGCAGTCATTGAATGAACATACTGGGTTTTGCCAGTTTTTAGTAAAGTGTGATAAGAAAAGGGTCTGAATGAGAAACTTCTAAAAGCAGGGAAACGCTCATGCTGCCGTAGAGCACTTATTGTTTGGAAAGATCACTTCTTTCTGCATTTCTTTCTCATCTAGAGAAAGAAGGGTTTGTTTTTGAAAAAACACTCTACCTCATTTTTGGCTTTATTCAGAGCCAAAACACTGCCAAGGACAGTGCAGAAGCATGCTTAAACCATGTAGACAAAGAAAATTTAAGGCCATTATAAATTTATGTTAATTTAATTGAAAGATAAAAATAAAGTGAAAATTAGGGATCAGTGATATCCAAAGGTCACTTTATCACACTGTTACACAGATCATTTTACTGATACTGGCACAATGGGGAAGATTGTTGATACACTGGTGTCTGTACTTGTGAAAAATCATTGCAGTTGAGTAGTCTTGATCCTCATTTATGTTCTGTAGGATGCTGTCTTGGGGCTGCAAGTCTGTATTATTAACTAAAAATACTATTATTAGTGTTATCCAAAGTATTATATTGTTTTTGCACAGTGCTTTTTGGGTGGACATTTGCTAGTACATCTGCACTGCCTTTGCTTGCTCTTGATTGTCTTGTTGCTGAAAATCTCCCAAAGGCTTCTATTAGCAGGTTTCTTTATTTATATTGAATCATAGAATAGTTTGGGTTGGAAGAGACCTTTAAAGGTCATTTAGTCCAAACCCTTGGAGTGAGCAGGGACATCTTCAACTAGATCAGGTTTCTCAGAGCCATGCCCAACCTGATCTTGAATGTTTTCAGGGATGGGGCATCCACCACCTCTTTGGGCAACCCGTGCCACTGTTTCACTGGCCTCAGTATAAAAAATGTCTTCCTTCTATCTCATCTAAACGTACCCTCTTTTTGTTTAAAACTGTTACCCCTTGTCCTATCACAACAGGCCCTACTAAAAAGTTTGTCCCCAGCTTTCTTATTAGCCATCTTATAAGTATTGAAAAGTCGCTATACGGTCTCCCTGGAGCCTTCTCCAGGCTGAACAGTCCCAACTCTCTTAGCCTTTCTTCATAGGAGAGGTGCTGCATCCCTCTGATCATTTTTGTGGCCCGCTGGACCCGCTCCAACAGATCCATGTCTTTCCCGTGCTGAGGGCTCCAGAGCTGGACACAGGTGGGGTCTCACCAGAGGGGAGTAGAGGGGTAGAATCACCTCCCTTCACCTGCTGACCACGCTTCTTTTGGTGCAGCCCAGGATATAGTTGGCCTTCTGGGCTATGAGTGCGTTGCTGGCTCATGACCAGTTTTTCATCCACCAGTACCAGCAAGTCCTTCTTGGCAGGGCTGCTCTCAATCCCTTCACCCCCCAGCCTGTACTGATACTGGGGCTTGCCCCGACCCAGATGCAGGAACCTGCGCTTGGCTCTGTTGAACTTCATAAGGTTTGCGTGGGCTCTCTTCTCAGGCTTGTCCAAGTCCCTCTGGATGGCATCTTGTCCCTCCAGTGTGTCAATTGCACCACTCAGCTTGGTGTCATCTGCAAATTTGCTGAGGGTGCATTTGATCCCACTGCCTGTGTCATTGATGAAGACATTAAATATGGTAATAATTAAAATTAATAAATGATATTTTTTTCTCTGATGCTGAAGCACAGCCTGAAAATCTTCATCACATAGCAGATGTCTGGCAGCTGAACTATAAACTCTGCAAAATAAAGTATTGTACTGGAAACTGAGGAACCATAAAGCCCAGTGTTGCTACATAATCACTGAGTTGCATCAGTGGTGTTCTTGTCTTCCTAATCCTGAAAAATAACTTATTTTCCCACAAAACAAGGAAGTTACAGAGCTTTTACATGTTCTGTGGATTGTTTTTTTTCCTCTTTATTCTGCTGTTTTGTTAATCAAAATAAAGAAGTCGGTAATCTGGCCCTGGAATTCATTATTTATATTTGCAAGTCATCAGATCTTGTTTTAGTCTCTGTTTTTTTCATAGCTGTGAGCCATTCTGGCATGCCTTTAGGTTTATGACATCCTGCTGTGTAAGGATGTTTCAGCTGTGGTTTCTAGATACCTTTTTATAGTGGTTTTCTTTTTTAATAGTATGCTAAATTATATCATGAGCTATTAAGACAGGTTATGCATTTGTTAGTTTAAAAACATCTCTAATTATTTCACTGTGCTAAAATATTACTGCATATATGCTTCAGGCATGATTTTTTGCTAACAACCTATTATGTATTCATAGGAGCAACAATACCAATTCCTACCATTGGGAATATGATTTAATTTGGCAAATAGAGTATTTATATCATTCATATGTTGTTTAGAGTAAATATATCTATGAAAGCAAACACAAGGATGAATATAGTATATGTTCACATTCGGTAAATCTTTTGTTTTACTTCCATTAAGGCCTGAATTAGTCGGGTACAAATGGAAAATCTGTAGTAGCTTTAAAGTAGAATAAAATTGGTTTTGATTTAGTTCAAGTTAACCATCTCATTTAAAATTAGCCCAGAGGTCTTGTAAAAATGCTAGTAATCTAAACATAATAATGCACATTGCCCAATTGCTTCTGTATATGATATAGGTTCAGTGCTGTAATGCTTTGACAGCCCATTACTGAATGTAATGAACAGCTATTTTTAAACAGAAGAAATTCAAGTTGACAGCTTGGCAATGAAATTCAGCTAGTGGCATAATTTTTGTCATCTTTGCTATACAGAGTGGATTTCAGATTAGTTTAAAGAAATTTGTATCATAGACTTTCTGGAGCAAGCTTTTTTTTTTTTTTTTTTTTGCTTCAGTTTACTAAATACTTTTTGAAGTGCTTGAACTAAAGCTGCATTTTGTCAAATTCTGAAACCAGCACTCCTGTCAGGGTAGAAGGTGCTCTGTGAGAAGTCAGTGATTAATAAAAATAGGTTGAAATCTTGGAAGAGAATGTACTGGAATTGAATTTATAATCACAAACTCACTCTTTTTTTTTCAGCTTTTAGTTTAGTAAGTGGAAACTGTAGTTCTGTAAGCCCTTCAAGAGGGATTTAAGTATGAGTCAATAGGAAACTAAGAGAAGGGACAGAGAAAGTAGCTGTCAAATTGCACGTATTTTGTGGTGGAAATCTATAAATTCAGGCCAGGCTCCCATCTATCATTTTCCTTATCTCGGTTGGCTAGTGCATTGGGAAGCGAATAAGATTCTGGTTTCTTTCTGTATGTGTGAAGTGTTGTTTGCTCAGGGCTTTCTTAAACAGCCTGTGGTAACAGCACTAAGCCTACACTGATGGATGGACTCAGAAAATTAAGCAGTGATTTCACAGCCATCCCAGTCCCCAGTTCTTGTGCTTGAGACGAGGAAAGGGATTCTTCTGGCCTGGTCTGCCTTTCCCGGACTTCTCTATGGTGTTACAGTAACACACCAGTTTATAGCCTATCTGTTTCTGACTCTTCTCAGTTGAGGTTAACGAAAAGAAAAAAAACAATCCAAATGGTTCCTCTTGGTATCATTAGCAAGTACACCGTAGGGCAAGGAGGAGGACACTCCTTTTGCAGGGACTAAATCCTGCTGTTCCTTCCTGTTGGATTGCTGGGATCCAGCAGTGCTGTGATGTGATTCTTGGCACATCTAGCAGCTCTCCAATTGGGCTTAATCAAACCCTACTGGATTGAATGCCATGTCGCCCTTTTAATTAGTTTCATGTTGCCATTCATTTTTTTCCTTCAAGTTTCTTTCTATACCCATCAGCCATCTTTCCAGAGCACCGTACAGATTTCTCTTTAAGAGCTATATTTCTCTTCCATGTTCTGTAAGTACAGTGAAGTAAAGAATAATTCTTTTCACTGCAGGTTCTTAGGAAAAAAGATATGATCCCACATTCAGTGCTTTTAGTCATATGTATGGCATATACATAACTCCAATTCTAACCAGTTCTAAAAATCATCCCATGTTGCGCTTCCTTTCCAAAACTATTGCGGTAAACAGGCATAAAACCTCCTGTGGTACCTCAAGGGAAGAGAATCTTCTAAATGACTTCTTTTTCTGCTGACTTCCATCTCATTTTCAACTGTTAAATCCAGTTCTCTGTTGCCAGTAATCTCTGGTCCCAATTTTTATGCCTTGTTAACACTTTTCTTTCTGCATTGTACATTACATCCAATCCCTCTGGAGTAATCCTTTTCTTAAATCCTTACTTGGAAACAGTTCTTGCTACATGCTGTGACCCTTGTTTTCCATCTTCTGTTTCTGAGGTCTGCCTCTGAATCCTGGAGAAAACACAATATACTGCATTTTCATGTTTGGGTCTGCTGTTTTTCATGTTGTTTGGTTGTTTATAGAAGTGGTATGACTATATCTTGTTAGGATGATATCTGTGTATCTCTCTCTGACATACCTGATTCAAGGCTGTTAATGCTTTGTGTAGTAGCAAGTCTCTGGTGCAAGTGGATAGTTTGTATGAATCCCAAAGTATCCTTGACCAAATTGGGGCTCAGAAATGCTAATGGTGTTTTAACTTATGGATTATTATCCTTACTTATGTATTTTTGTGAATTATCATTCAGAATGCAGTGCTTCCTTTCAGAATGAATGGAATATAGCTGTTCCTCTCTTATTTTGAAGAGGTTGGTAGTACTGACATGGGGTGAAGGAGTAATATCAAGATACAGAGTTCCCAATGATTTTCCAAGATACCAAGCAACTCCTTAATTTATTTTTGAGAGGTGCTTGTATGTTGTTGTTTGGGTTTTTTTCATATACAATTTTGCCTGCTGATCTCATAGTGGTTTCCCTCTGCCATGACAAACCTGCAGAATACTGTTCGTTCGTGCAAGATTACTTTCCACGACAAACCCACATGTGGTTTGTTGGAAAAGAATGCTGAGGAATTCTTGATGAGAAGGGGCCCACGACACAGCCAGAAAGCTCATTCTGCAGAGTTACAGTTTATCAGTTCCCACAGGGGTTGGGAAGAAAGGGCAGACTGTTACGGAGCTATATAATAATTAAGGTGGCATGTGGGGTTGATTTAATAGGATTGTCATTTAAATTATCCTTCTGTGAAATGCCCAATAATCACCAGCTAGTCTGTATTCCCTTTTTTTTTTTAATAGAAATTTGTTTTAGAATGTTTTGAATCATCTGAAATTTAGAGGCAGCCAGATTTTAATTTCTCATTTATTTGTATGTGCAGGTTGGCTGACCCAAGGGAATTATTATGTGGAAATGATGACAAGGCAACACAAAAGTGACAAGTTTTTCTTTCTTGACTCTGTCTGTTGTAAGCAGTAGGGCTCAAACTCAATTTTCTCTTAAATGTTTGGAGATCTCTCTGACCTCATAATATAATGAAATCCCCATGTTATATAAAGAAAAATTTGCAATGCATCTCCCTGTGGTTCTCTGTGGGTTAGGTTTCTACATCATGTGGAGTACTACAGTGTGTACTAATTGGCACCCTTGTTGATAACCTCAATTGCAAGAGTAAGGATTAAGAACCGAATTGCAACCTCCCTGAAGAAACTCTTTAAAAAGAATAGTTAACTGGAAAGCTCTGTTGACATCCTGCATTTGTCTGAGGTTCTCAGGGGAATGAAACATATAGTCCTCCCCCTTCTATTCAAAGACATGAATATACAGTGTTTTTTCAGGAATGTATAGAACAGGCTACCTGGGAATGAAACCACTTATCTCTGAGAGATTCATAAATGCAGAAGTATTTTAATATATGGCTGAATAAGTGGTTTGCTGAACCTCATTCTTAAAATGATTCTTTGCTTCATCAGAGTTTTAAGTGACAATGTAGGGGAGACAGTTCTACATACCTGTTAATCTTGCTGAACTCTTTTCACTAGAGATCTGTAGAGATTTTGGTCTTGAGAGTTATAACGTATTTAGGGGTTAGAGGCCACCTAGTAAAATACTTTGCGCATTGTGGCTCCTGGAGTAGTGGAATTCTTAAACATGTCCTTAAAGTAAATTACATAAAGTGTTTTTAAAAGTTTTATTAGTATGACTTAAACAGGTACGTCTTTCTTTCAAAGCCACCAAAGATTGACCAAGATTGAGGAATGAATGATGTGATCAACTCCTAGAGCAAGACATCGTTATTTTCATGGTGCTGAGCAGCAATACCTCATGGTCAGTGACTGAAAGTATTCTGACCACACTTCAGTTCTGCATAATAACAGCATGTATCTGTAAGAGGCTGTGATCAGAGGAACTTAGCCGGTGATTTCTCTACTCCTTAGTAGGCACTACCTTGATTGAGTGGCCTACCTCTTCCCCTCCACCCTTCCATGCCAAGCACCTACATGTTCATGGAGTCCATCTCAGGATGTGAACGGCTTAGTAGTAATTTACTCTTGAGTGTTGATGTGTGAAGGGAAGAATCTAAAGCGAAGGCCAAATGAATAAAGAATCAGAAATGAAAACTTCTAAATTAATTAGCTTGGTGGTATAATATCTCCTAAGCTATTGAATGTGCTGAAGCATTTTTGGGACTTAATTTGCTCTTTTCCTGTGAACTCTTCCTTTCTAAGTCGAGCCTGTGTTACTCTTCAAAAACTAATACTCCAGTTATGTCTGCTCTTGTGAAACAGGTTCTCAATCATTCTTTTCAGCATCCACTGTAATCATAGCACAAATCCCTATTATGATGGGCACGTAACTCACTTTCTGTCGCTCTGTAAAGAGCAAATACCAACACTGCTTGATAGCTCAACAAACAGTTGTGCTGGAGAAGGACTGCTGTCAGTCTGCCTTATGCTGCACTTCTTCCAGTCTACCATGAAATAACTTTACTGCTTCATTCGGCTTTTCTAGTTTGTAGACCAAGTGTGGCTGTTACTCTGCAAAAGTAATTGTGTCTGCATTCTTTTAAGAAAATTATTAAAAAACCTGTGGCTGACTGTAGTTATTCAGAACAGGGTCATACTCTGAAGCAAATATTGTCAGTACAAGGAAGTCCATATTCACAAAATATTTTGTATGTGTAGTTACAATGGAGTTTTGCCCTAAGGAGCACTTGGAGGCCTGCATTTGGCCTAGTGTAGTTCAGTTCTTTTCCACTTTTCATTTTGTTATTACTTCCCCTTCTTTTCTTACCCATGAATAACAACACTCATGAAACACTTTTGAAAGCAATCTGTATGTCTTGAAGTACCATGAACTTCTGAGGAACAGTTATTTTACTTACCCTGACTGCATATGTATATTTTGATTTTACTCAAAAGAGAGGAGTGAGGGACCCCTTATAAAAGCATTGTAAGTCACTAGTGGTTTTGGTTTTCCTCACACTTTCATCTCTGAGTAAGTTAGAAAAATGTCTTAGATGTCCTTAAACTGATAAGGATGCTGACTTAGAGCTGCTAATAACACAACAGGTTTCAAACTCAAGGCACAAAATACAGTTCTCCTATTTCTACTCTGCCTGAGAGCAGGAATGAGTACTAACAAACCTGCTTACATAGTACATGGCCTGGAGGCTCACTGGAGTAAAAGGAGAATCACCCCGTTTGGCTGGAGACCAGCCAGCTTCACAGGTTTCCCTGTGCTGCAGGAGCACTACCAAAAGGAAGATGTTGTCCTCTCCTCAACACAAGTGTTCTCTGAATGCATATACATTTTTAAAGCTTAGTGCTATTTCCTCACACTTACCTTTTCTTCCTGGCCACTGACTGAGTTACCAGTGCATCAACTCTTTTTCTTTTTAGTAAGAAATAACAATCTATTAACTAGATTTCAGTTGGGCTTTTGGAAAACCATTCTGCCATTCATTAGTATTGGATGAGAGGGTAGAAGCGCTGGGGCATTATTCTGAGGATTATTCTTTGATAATTTTTGGCATCGTAGCATTCGGGGATTTTTTTTGACTGATTAATTTTAAAACAGTAAAATTATGTGTGTGTTTAGGTGCGTATTACGAGTAATGTTTCTTTTCTTTTTCGGTGGAAATGGAAATATTTGGCCAGTCTGACTGACTGACCGTATGTTATAAAGCAGTTGACATTACTGTTGCTTGACCAAAATTTTTCTCTTGAATTCCTATGCTCCCCTGCCCCTGCAGGAAGAGTGAATGGTTAATGCCTTGGTTATAAAATGTTTGAATCAATGCTCAGAAGAGCGCTATATTTATCGTAACATCTGCAATGGCTCTTTGTGCTTTCTGATAGTCAACTATAAGTTTCTTGGAAAATGCAAAAATTGAGACAATTATTTATCTACATTCTGTGAAACAACTAGAAGTGAAACTTTAGAAACTGTTTTGTAGTTGTCTTTATAGTATTTTGTGGATGTTGAATATTCATCTGTGTTTGTTGCAGTGATTATGTTTTGTGACCCAAATAGTTTGCCATGCCCTGAAGTTTGCGATAGTTTGCTTTATTTCAAAATATTTTCCATTAAGATGATTATACAATGTATGCCTTTAAATTTTGACTTTTTTTTTTTTTCTGTTATGATGTGGTGATTTCACTGTGTGATAACAGTATTTTTAACAATGCATCATGTTCAATTAAAGCAAGATACTTAAACCAGTATGTTTTGCATGTTATGATGCTGAAGTTTCCCTGAATTGCTTCTGAGCAGAATCAAAACATCATTTTAAAAAGATCACACTGAAAAAAATAACACCCAAAATAGGAATAGCCAGCTCTCCACCACCCCCAACATTTAATCAGCAGCCTTTTTAGCTGATAGAGTCCTAAGTGATTCTCTTCCCTACTTAAGGCCATTCTAGATATGCTCACTAAGTGGACCTAACAGTACTAGTATATTTTATGTTAGCAAGTCATGATAGAAAAGTGCTTGAAGTTCAGGGGGCATTTGTCTCCTTTCTCACAAATTCATTTAAGTACCAGTCTTGCCATAGCTTTAACTGGGGCAGACAACCATACAAATGACTTGAGATAAAATGAAAATAATGGACTGAGCTAGGTGCCGGGGGTGGTAGTTACACTGCATGCACATCAATAAGCATTGAGTGTTATTCTATGCTAATGTAAGCCTGATGGATCAGCTTTCGCTTTTAGCCTAGAGGACCATTAAGCACTAGAAGCTGGGTCAAACTGATATAGTAAGGCAGATGTACCCTAACGGTTGGCAACAGTAGTTAACAAGCAGTAATTTGCTATGTGTGAGACTAATATTGTTTAAAGTCTTCATGATCAGAACAAAGATCAGAGAAAGGATAATACTTCTTTGTTTAATTTTCTTTTGTAAACTCGATTCATTTTGGAAAAAAACCCACTAAGATGCAAACGTGAATAAAGCATTAAGCAGTTCTTTTGGAAACAGTTAATGTATTACTGTATCTTGCAGCACATCAAAGCATTGCATACGATTTTCAAAAAATGTAAGGAAATTCTCATAGGATTATGTTGCGTAATTGAAATAGATGATGTATTATTTTATTTCAAATTAAATACAAGTCATTGCTCCTAAATTTTCTTTATAGCCCTGAAAGTATTAAAATAAAATGCAAGTGACTGAGTTATAGAAATATTCTGAAGGTAAATTAGAAAAAATACCAAGCTTTATGTAGATCTGACTCTGAAAAGAATTTTGTCCTTGACATCACAAGAAGACGATAATAAAGAGTTATCTTTATTCTGTTTTGCTTATACCTAGCACTGTGCCTCAGATACAGATACTATTTATCTGAACATACGTCTAAATGTAGAAGAGTTATTTGTTTTCCATCTGTTCTTTGAAATATTTTTATTCACATTTTTTTCTCAGATTTTATTGCATGTGTAGAACTGCTGTATGTAGAGCTTTTGATAACCAGAATCACATTGGCAATGCTGATGAATATTTTAAAAAATCAATATAATGTGTTAAATAAGGTATATCACTGTTACATTTCAAAGGCATACTGAGAAACTAGGCTGTAGTTGGTTTAGGCTTTGATCTTTTTGCTTCAGTGGTGTAGCCTTACACAACCTCAGTTCAGCTTTGTCCAGGCCTATTCACAATTTATGCTGTCAGGGCCACAGTTTGCAGTACATATTGCATTTAGTCTGTCTTTTATTGAGAAAATTTTTTTCTTCCTTTCTAGTACAGCACAGCTTGGTGGGGGAAGATGAAATGGTCCGTTAGAGTTACACCCTCCATAAATTTAAGAGACTTGCTTTTGCTTGTCAGGAACTAGGGAGCCCGCTCACATAACAGAAATACTGTAATATTGTCAAGTCCACTGGATAACTCAAATGATGGCTAAAGAAATGCGTGGGTTGAAGACAGGGGATTTTTTACTGTATCTGAGTAAGAAGGCATGGTTCCAGATTATCTGGCCATCAAATCATCTTTGTGTTGTCTGTGTAATACAGAAATAATAGCTGTTTCCTATCTTAGATCTAGAAATAGATTTCTCTATTTCAGTCATCAATGATAATATTACCAAAAATTTGTAACAGACGACGTAAGGTTTAGGGACAGAGAGAGTGTGCACGCAAGGCTAATTTGTTTTCCTTTCCACTTACTTGAGAACTTCTAGTGTTGGGGTTTTTTTTGAAGCTCACAAAGGAAAGAAGTTAGCTCTAAGTGTATCTTGCTTCAAACGTCCATTGGACTGTTAGCCTTTCCTTTAGCAATTTTTTTTTTTCATAGCAGGACTATTTTTAACACCTTTTTTTTCTTCATGATGCTTTTGTGTGTGTGTGTATTATTTTTGGTTGTGTCATAAACTTGTTTGAAATTCAGCACATATTGAAGAGATAAAGTTAAAGCAACAATATTTCTTTTACTCCAGGCAAAATTTGTTTGGCTTTTTTTTTTTCTTTCAGTGCCTGGCTAGCCTTGATGTTTTATGTAGAGGCATTGTTAGAAGTTGGTTTGATGTAGCATAATCTTATTGATTGAAATGTGTTTACTTTCCTGACAATGAAAATAGGAATTTATCATTTAGCTTCCACTTAATTAGAAGAATATTTGTAAAAAATGAGAGTCATAAACCACACCTCAATTCATAGAACAGAGAACATAAAAATCTAACATAGTTAGGTTTTTTTGTGGTTTGGGCATTAAAGGAAAAAACGCTGTACTGAGATGGGTATCTCTTAATTGTTGACGTCTTCTTGTAGCAGGAGTGGTATCTTGTACTACGTGTAAAAAGCTGAGAGTAACTCATTGCAGAATGGAAGTAAAAGCCCAGAAATAAGATATTTTGACAAAATTTTGAGAAAAAAACAAACCCAAAGCTTATTATTTCCTATTATTTTTAGGGTACTAAGAAAGGGAAAAGAATAATACATACTGAAGAGCTGGACAGCCTGTCTGTGGTATTGCAGGATCTACAGATGTTTTTTGTGGAGGATCTATTGTCAGTGCAAAAATTTCAGTAAGTCTTAGATAAAGGATGAAAATGAAAGGGATGTGCATAAGGGATTGGTATGTATCACAACTACAGGCCTTTTTGCATTTGCTGAAGCATAACAGCAGCAAGCAACAGTTTCAGAAAATGTTTCATGTCCATTTAACTAAAGGCAGGATCAGACCGCAGTATTTCCTGTCCAAATTAGCATTAGAAGAGAGCATCGATCTTGAGTAGATTTCTGTGAGAGTTCAGTGAAAGGAAAAAATGTAGATTATTGGCTTTGTCCCTTTCTAACTAAAGCAGCTTGGCAAACATTGTGTTAATCTTTGAAGAAACCTACAGCAAAAAGGAGAAGACCATTTTGGACTGTTTAGCATCTCAGGAGAATTGTCGGCAGAAACTTCAAATGATCTTTTATCCACTCAGGCTGGCTTATGCTTCTTCACTTGATCCCTGATAGATTGACTTTTTGGCTTGACTTCTCAGCTGAAGTCGGCTACCTTGGCAGTAGTTAGCAAAATCAGCATACTAAGCACTGGACCATCTATTCAAGACGACACAAATTGAGCTGAACCTGAACTTATTGTCCACAATGTTGGAGAGAGTTTGGAGAATTACCTCCATACTCTGCTGTCTTAAATAACCTCCAAGAATGCAGCCATGCTGTAGAATTGATAGACTTTAAGGGTGAGAACTGCCATCACAAGAAACAGAGGGACTGAAAGCCTGCTGTCCCCTCACTTGGGTAGGTCCCAAACGTTTACTGGAACAATTCGAAAATTAAGAAAGAAATTGCTCTGAACAAAGATGTTTTTCTCGACTCAGGTCAGATCTACTAAGGCATATTCAGATTTTATTCCTGAGTAAGTAATGAACTTAAAAAGAATTTAAATCAGACCCTTCATGGAATACGCCTATGCGACATCTGCTATGAAGAGAGATGCAGTCATTCTAAGGGGGAGATGATACCAGGTGAGCTAAAACCATTAATGATCTCAATTCTTATAAATTCAAGCAGGGGACAGCTTGCCTAGGAAGAGGGCTGAGATGCTACAGGTGACAAAGCTTATTAAGATTATATGTACTGATGGGGAATTCCAGGCATATACCTAACTTGTCATTCCAATATAAATTGGTGACTGAGTGAATTGACTCTGGGTCAGATCTCTCATTCATTATCATGACCTGTTGTCTTGGTGATTGGCTGGGAACAGACTCGAAGGCGACTAAGACTTTTAGGAGTGACATAAAACTTTGGAAATTGCATCCTGAATTGCCCAGAGAAAGGAAAAGAAAGTGAGAATGCTTTGGATATTGCTTTGGAAGAAAAAAGATTAGAGAATAGGAAGAGCTTTCATTAAGGTGTTAGGGTTTTTATGTTGACCTGTAGTATTAACAGATTTTGAAATTGTGCAAGGAAATGTGGATTAATTCCTACCATTTACTCTGATGACTTCCTAATGGTTTGGTTTTAAGGAATATGAGTATGGTTTTGGAATGGGTGAAAGTTTTTTATCTGAGACCTGTACATACTTAAGGGAAACCCAGGTTAAGAATCAGGCTTTCTCCACTGTTAGTTTGTTTGAATGAACACAATTCAAAAAAAAAATAAAAAAAGGAAAAATAATTTTGACCATCTGTAATATATATAGAAGTAATAAAAGTGGCTACTACGAATTGTGATGGGGAAACAAATATTAATTGAAACTTCTGAACTGTTACATAGAAACATTACATCACAAATTCAGAGCTCTTATTTAACAAGAATTTGGTGTATTTTGGTAAAAATTTGGGAAACTAGTTGCTGTTTCTCTCTGAGGGAGACTATTTTTGAAGAGGAGGACAAGATACATTAACTGTGAATTGTTGCATGTAATTGATGTTTAAAATAGTGCAAGTTTACAATTCATTATATTTTTATGAAAAAGTCTCTTCATAAGACATTTAAAATGTTTTTCCTTTTTAAAAATAATCTGCAGTGCCTGTATCGATATTGTCATGTAATACTCTACCTTCAAAGAACAATACAGTTTTAAAATTGTTTATACTGAGTACATTTAATATGATGAGACTACAAGATCCTAGAATATAGCTATAAAGTGGAAGTGCAGGATTTTAATAATTCTTTGAAGCTCAGGAATTTTGAAAATTGAAATTCTATACATCGTGGTCAATGTGGTTCTTGTTCAGCTATTCATATCCTGAAGTCAGTTAAAGGGACCTGCAGCATGTGATTATGATGTTAACAATGTATATTCTCAGCCCATTTATTCTTTTAATGATTTTGTGTGGTATGCTAATAGATGTAGTTTACTTTTAATGTGCTTTATGTAATGTCCTTACGTTAAGTAAATGGAGAGATTATAAGAAATAATTGACTTTGTGTATTGTATGTTTTTATTGTTTTGTCCCTTTGAAGATACGGGGCTTCATAATCACATCAAACTATTAGTAATGACCTATTCTTGTTACGTAAGTCAAGTAATCACATCCACATTATTTAATTACATGATTTCAATAGAAAAATAAGAGACTACAATGGTTATGGGAGATCTATAACAGGAAGGGAAATACAATGGCTTTCTGTTTCTTGAAGACTGAATTCAAATTAAGTTCAATTAAAAAAATGAATGTTTTAACATATCAGGTTGACAGGATTTTAGGACATATGTGGAACTGTTACATAATTTTGCACAATTTTTAATTCTGATTTGAAGAGGTCCAGGTTTGATCTGCCTGGACTTTTAATAGGGAGACAGGCAAGATTTTAAGTGAGATAGACTATTCAGACTATGCTGAAGATAATTAGTACGTACTTATGAAGTATGATAATTCACTTAAGGACATAGAAATCATATTATAGGTTATAATGTTCATGACGTACCCTGTTACTGAATGCGTGAGTGCCAGGTCCCCCTATGCTTTGAGCTATGTATGATTAGTGATACACAATCTACCTTACATACAGAGCGTTATCTATGCTCTGTAGTCAAATACTTTTCCTGGGCATGAGCAGACTAGAAGGGAGCAGAAAGCTTCCCCACCTTCACTGATTAGGTACCAGGGCAAATCAAGTTTAGAATCCTTTGGTTTTGGCAGTAATCTCTTCAGCATGTGCTTTATCTCTTTTTTTTTTTTTCTTTCTTTTTTTTTTTTTTTTTTGAATTTTCTTGCTTGTACAGCAGCAATGAGTACAGTAATATAATTACTTACCTACCTACTCTACTAGCATAAGTTGCAGGCAGATGGTGAACAGCAAGCTGGAGATGATTATAGAGTAAACCCACTGATCGCTATAGGAAACATCCCAGGGAAAACATACAGAGCAATATGAAGAAGATTTAGATTATCAAAACAACTAGAGAATGAAAAAAGGCTGAGTGTGATTGGGTGACTTAATACAGGGTTATCAGAAGTAGGAACACTTCCTATATAGTTAAGTATAACCGTCTGTTTTTTAAAAGGAAAGACATTTCCTAGTCCACATATGATTCTAAAAAGGTGTTTCAAATCAGTAGGAATACCTGGTTTTAAGGCTTGTGAGATTGTTCTTACAAAACACTTGGTTTTGATTGAGTAATATCTGGAATGGGTTTTTGGTCTCCAAAATTAGAGAGACATCAAGATAACAGGTCCAAACCATGAGTTACTACAGTAATGTAATATTTTAAAGCAATCTCCATTCCTAAAACACAGGCAAACAGGAGTTTTTGTAAAATTACGGGTATTACTCAAAGAAAAGCCTTGATGGATTTGCTAGATTTCTCTGCTCTGCCTAAATAGGTAGCAGGTTGGGGAACAGATTTCCTTTTCCTGTGAAAATCAAATCTAAAACCAGAGTTTTCAATGTGTTTATTCTCCAGCCTGGAAGGGAATTAATCTAATAATGATAATTAAAACAAAACACCTGTGGGAGAGAGGAGAGAACATTAGGCTGTGGTGTCCCAACCTTTCTCTTTCTTTGAAAAAAAAATTATTTATTTGACCAAGTGAGTTTACATTCTCT
>VXBO01002296.1:44109-61936 GCA_013400135.1 Rhinoptilus africanus
TTTTTGGGTGGGTTGTGTTTTAATGGAGAAGAGTATTAACTTCCCTTTCAGTGCTAACATGTCCATCAGCTTGGTCTAATGACCCACTGCTCTCCTGGCCCCTTGGTTGGGCTTGTGCTGCTGCCCTCTGCCTTGTGTTGGGTACAACAGCTGTGTGTCTGTGGAGTTAGTAAGAATATATATAATTTTTGGCAGTCATGACATACCTTTAGATTTTGTTTTCTTCCAAAGAGGTAGGAGGAAAAAAAAGTGTCAGCCTGTAAGGTGAATTGAATTGTGCTTTATGGCACTAAAGTAGTCTTTTTTTATTATTAATTAAAAAGCAAAATTGGAAAGCAACATGGAAGGATAGCTTTCCCCTACCACTGGAAGAAAGGCTCAGTATTTCTAATACTGCTCCTGGATTTTCAGGCAGTGGCCAATGGCCAAGGATATGCTCACGTCTGCCTGTTTACAAGATTTCAGTTTCCATGTAGCTCTCTCGTCATTAAGACCTGTAGGGGTTACGTAGAGAACAAATTGTGCTATTTTTTGTGCCCAGTTGAGGAGATACTGGTGTCGTAGGAATATCTGTCAGATATTTTCTCATGTTTCTTTCCTGCTTTTGTAGTTTCTTTTGGATACTGAATGTTATGAATAGTATTTATTTCTATATCAAACCTCAATAAATATATCTGTGCTTTGCAAAACTCTGACTTTAATAATGTTCCTGTTTTAAGACCTTGCTATTATATTACGTTCTTTTTTAATTTGCTCAAATCAAACCGATAGCAGAGTGGTATATGGTATTCAGTGTCCGCATAGCTGTAAGCTCCCCGTTAATGCTATTCCTCTTGGGGAGCTGTGACCAGTATTTTACTTATTTTGATAATGTGGCAGAGTGAATCTCTGTCATGAGAGTCTCTTTGATGTAATGTTACTTAATCTTCTAAATACAGTAAGTCTAGTTTAAATTTACCCTTGTGCTCTGGCATTTTTTTACCCATGCCAGTCTTTTAGACATTAGAGAGAAACGCCTTTATGTATTCCAATGGAATTATGATCCCTAGGATTAAATGTAGAGGGAGTAGAGGCTGGGAAAGAGAAAGGTGACATTTTTGTAAAATTAGATATTTCTAGTCTTTTCACTTTAAGAAAACTTACTTTTGTCTTCTTGATTAGTCAACAAAACTACGTTGACTTTCTGCACAGTTCCTTGCTTTTTAATTAAGCCAGATATATTGATTTGAGAAATCTAAACAGCAAACATTAGTGCTTTTCCGTGGGTATGCGTGTGTTTGTGCATGTATTGGTCAGTCTGACTTTCAAATTGAATGTATTTTAATGTTTTTCATCTTCTTTGTAAGGTTATTTCCATGCAACACTAGTGTTTAGGGAAACTATTGCTTAAATAGAACCGATCTTATCCTACTTAAGTTTCTCCATTTTATTTTAACTTATGCTTTAGAAGGAAATTTGTTTATGGGCCTGCTAGTCCATCACATTAGATAACACTGTGTTAACAACAAGGGAATTTTTGTTTTTCTGCAAAATTGCATTTATTGGACTGAATTAAGAGCTCAGGGGCTGCAATTTCCTATCCCAAATCACCTTGCTACTGCTTAGACTCCGCGCAGAAGTTGGAGTTTGTTTTAGGAAACATGAAAATGCTTTTAAGGTAATGACTTAGAGGTAAAACACCAGCAAAAGTGGGGACACCTGCTGTTAATAAAAGTGCCTGCACATTCTTCAGACTTAACATCCCCGGTAGGGGGAACCGCTGAGTGCAATCCTGACCACTCTTACTGACATCCTATAGGTGGCAGCAGTCACTGCAATTTA
The DNA here is from genome assembly GCA_013400135.1 of Rhinoptilus africanus. Taxonomy (NCBI): domain Eukaryota; kingdom Metazoa; phylum Chordata; class Aves; order Charadriiformes; family Glareolidae; genus Rhinoptilus; species Rhinoptilus africanus. The sequence goes on from VXBO01002296.1 coordinate 45,931, forward strand.
GGACGTTAACAATGGAATGATTTATAGGTACGAGAATAAAGATGTCATAGCTAAGCTAATGGGATCTTTCTACGGAAAAGTGCTGCTCTTTGAAATATGATAAGTGAGAAGAATGCCACTTAATTTTCTTTAGTTTGCTTTTAAGGTTTAACTAGTTCTTTTTCTATAAGTTTAATTTTTGATATTGTTCCTAGGCAGGTTTTAAGGTATCCGGAATTTTATAGTGCCATGCTTTGAACAGGCAGAGGGATAGACCTGATGAGAATTTTAAAAAAACCAAACTCTTGTTAATTCTGATGCTGGGATCACAAAATCTGTGTTCCTGTGTAAGCTCTTGTCTGATAAGCAGATTTAATGGGGCAAAGTTAACAACATTGCTTTACTTTTGAGAAGCCTGGCTGAAACCAGGTTGTTTTGCTAAATTAAATGCATAGTAGCGCAGTTACTGTACTTCAAATTCTCTGCATGAAAAAGCCTCAGAACCGAGGCAGCATATTTACTGAATCATTTTTGCTCTCCAGAGTGAAGGAGAGAAGCTTGCCATTTGAACTTTGTAAACATAAGAGCTTAGTTAAATTGCCCCAACTGAATTAATATGTGCTGCTTGTAAATATATTTTATTCTATATGCCATTGGGTAAGTAGCTGTGCTGTTTTCATTTTTAACCTACCCCCCCCCCTTTTCTAAATGACAGGTGAATTAAATTTGATCTCTTTTCTTTGGAAGTATCACAACACAAGAAATGTCATGCCCTGCTGCTGGAAAAAACTAGAGGGGGGATTCTTAATGTTTTTGTTGTGCTAAGTATTTTACCCAGTAATTTTTTCAAATTGTGTTGAAAATCATTGAAGCTCAATTCTTACTTGTTTTAAAAAGAAAAGAGTACAATCACCTCACTTGTTGTATCATTTCAAATAAAGTGGTAAGAAGTGTGCTTTCTGATATGACAAACAATAAATAAAACCAGTTTGCTTCTGTATCAGTGCGGATCTCTCTTTTCTGGGTGAATGCATTATTGTACCCTCCTCCATATATAAATACATTTTCCTTAGGTGGAACATTTGCCTAGCTGGCATTTTTCACTGTTAAAGCCTTCACCTGTTCTCTAGGACATACTTTCATGTAGGCGCTATATGATGTTGGAAGCTTCCCCATATTAGTAGTTCGTGCAATGTCACTGGAAGATAAAATTTCAAAGACAGATACCATTAAATCGCTTTTACAGGTAAGAAAGTAAAAGTAAATCTCTTTTGTTCTATGTTTAACAGTCATACTGTGCTTTAATGGATGCTTACAATGTAATAAAATGAACAGCTTAAAATGTAACTGCAGATTTTCAGTTTTGTTTTGATATGTCTGAAAGTCCTATGTTAAGTATATAGAAAGGATTTTTTTTTTTTTTTTGTCTTTAGAAAAGAGTAGGGTTTTTTAATAGGGAAATACTGCTTATTACCATATGCACTGAGACTCTCAGCTGGTGTGTTTCTAAATCACAAGTGAGATAATAAATGATTTCATATGGCCTTTGAAGTTCAACTGTTTTCAGTAAACTGTCTAAATAGAATCATTCATCAATCAGGGGCAGAATTAATATATAGCTTTGAAATAGTCCTTAAAACCTCCTGAAAAATGTTTTACAGAATGAGACAGCACCAAAGCAATTTATTAGTCAAATCTTGTTTGACGTATTTGTGGCAGTAGCTCTGTTAGGCAGACTCCTGTGGGCCCGCTGCATGAATCAGGTGAGCAGGATCAGGACCTCTCCGTGTGTTTTGTCGAACAAACTGTAGATGTGCATACATAGCATTCCTGTCTTACTGAGAGACAAGAGAAAAATACATTTTAAAATACTTGAAATAGTGAATAAAACTTTCCAAATACTCAAAACACTAATTAATTGCTGCACAGCTTTTCTTCCATGTTGACAGTGACTAAAACCGACAATATTTTAGGGTTATTTTCTTAATTCTGATTGATTATTTTCTTAATTCTTCTTCTTCTTTATGTTGTCAATTGTTCTTTGCTAAATATTATCCAGTAATTACCCAAGTAAGCAACATTATGTTAATAACAAATTGATTCAGAATTTCCCACAAAAAATCCGATTTATTTTTCTATTAGTTCTTCAGTGTAATCAGTGACAGGAAACAAAATAGTTGTTGCTGTGTGCTTTGTTTTTTATGTCAATGTCAATCACTTGCGTCTCTGCACCTAGGAGAGTTTTAGTTTTGAGAACTATAGCATATGACTTGAATTGTGTAGAGCACTGAAAACATTTCTGAGAGGTGATGAACACTTGGCTTATGTCAGTGTAAGCAAGCAATTTGGGAAGTGGAAGCAGATCATTAGATCAAAGCAGTTGGTGCTAAGGCTTATATGTTTGCACTGTAGTGGTATACTTTAGGAATTCTACCTCAGACTAGTTTTAGTTTGGAGCACTGGGTGAAACGCTGTTGCCACAGGCGTGATCTGAAGTTGTTCAAGGGACTAGTCATTGACTTGGACCCTGTGTCCCTGTTACACTACATCTGATGCACACCTAGACTGGAGCTTCTGACTGAGTCTCCTCTGGGAAGAATCCAAGTCAACACACCAAAACTTCTCCATAAAGGTGACGTGAATGTGCTAAGGGAGGAGAGCTGGGAGGTTCAGTTCACTTCAACCAGGGCGTGTACGCAAGTGCAGCCTCGGAATTCCCAGTGCCTTCAGAGTGCTCCAGGGGACGGAAGGCTTGGTACTTTGTTGGAAAGTGTTGGAAGGAAAGAATTGTTACCTCTGCTAAGTCATCGTCAAAATCAAGATAGGTTTTGGGGAAAAAGCCAAAGATGTTAACATTAGTTTTGAATGTAACCGATGAATTTCTGAAAATTTGTACCCTTGAGTGCCATAGTGGGGATGTTACATAATTAGGTTTAAGCATTAGGATTGTGTTTGATATATTTTTAATGTATAAATCTAGGGAAGGCTCCAAGCACTTTGCGAGAATACATAAAGTACTATTTGGACTATCACTACAAGTTAATTGAGCAACTTTTCACTGCTTCTGTTGTGGTTTCATAAGGCCCCTTCCTCCCCTGCCCTTCTTTTTCACCCTCAACACCTTGCATGGGTTTCACGCGTCCCTCGTTGTCTTTGAAGCTATCTTCGTGCACCGAAGGTGCTCTTATTGCAAGAGAGCTGATGTGAATTGTTATCTTGCATAGAATGCTGGTGGAAATAGAAAGCTGGAGAAGATCATCAGCAAAGGGGTATGAGTATAGTTTCTCTTAACTATGCTCCAGTAACTGTCTTTTTTCCAATGGTAAAATAGTTCTCTAGTGTTAGTGCTTTCACTGTGAAAAAGTAACTTCTCCTTCTTGTCCTTGTACAGCTTCTTCTACATTGTCACTCAGAGAGGATGTCCCTTGAGTGATCTTTTCTTTCAGTTCTACCCATAAGAAATTAGCTTAATGGGACTAAGGAATCAAATTGGGATGTTTGTTTATTTGGAATAATTTATTTCACTATAAAATAGATGGATTTATGCCTCTCCTACCTATATAGTTAATATTATTATACCCATTAATGCCTGTAACACAGATCCTGTATCTTCATATTTGTTTGGACAGTGGCCAGGATAAGAACATAAGAAACTCTGTAGCGTATCAGATCGAATATCAGAAACAATTTCCATTTCTAGAGAGGTTATTGGTGATTCTCCAGGAAGGAGAAAGGGTAGACAGTGCTGTTTCTCTGGGGCATTCCCCTGGCTTGTGTGAATCTGTGATTTAGGAACTTCTTCAGTTAGAGATGGTGCCTATGTTATTTTTTTGATGATTTTAATGATGTATCTTCTCTAAATTTTCGAAACACTTGCTGGACTTACTTCTGCATCCGGTGGCAGAGTGTTCCTCATTTAATTCATTTAACGATGAATTATGTAAAAGAGTAGTTTTCCATGTTTGTTTTACATTGCTGCTACATAAGTATATTCCTGAAATACAAATTAATAATAAAATCATACTAAAGTGAAGTCCCTACAAAGAAATATCACACTTATGCCCACCTTAGTTGGATGAGAAATTCTTACAATGACGAGTGTTTATTTCTCAGTATGCTGATACAATGTGTACAACCGCAGAAAGAAACGTTAATTTGCCCGAGAGTTTTGTGTTTCGCCAGTGCTATGAATTGCAATTACTGTGACACAGCAGCAGCAGCCTCTCCCTGAACTCGGGGCTTGTTGCCTGCTCTTTGTACCATGGAAGGATCCCGGGATGGGTGCGGATATGCCTTTCAGAATTCCAGTAAGTGCTGCTCTGCTTTACTCTTGTCTTTCCTTCTTCCTTCGGCAGCACAGCAGGCTCTGAAAAGAATGTTTTATAGGGTTCACTCAAATTGACGTTGGTTAAGGTAGTGGCTACTAATTCGGGAATGTCCGGAAGAAATATATGGGAGCTTATGATGTTTATGTTTTTATTTAGTTTGGGACCTGTGGATATGATGTAGATCTAGTTCTTATTTTGTAAAAAGTACTCTATTTTGCATCCTAATAATACATTGTTACACTTACTTCCAAAGATTTTTCACTTACTTAACTTTAAGACATTTCTGTTGTTTTTAATTTTTCTCCATTTTTTTCATATTATTTCAAATATAAGTTTCCCAACCAAACCTCGGTATTATTGATTGCTTTATGTACATCAGTTCTAATCTTTTTTCCTTTTTTCCATTTCTACAGTAGAAATGCTTTAACGCCTCTGGGTCAGATCCCATTCATTTTCTCTTAGAATTTGCATTGCCCTTGTGCACCTCTCCTATCAGTACTGCGAGTTACTCGTGTTCAAGTAGAGAGACTATTTGAGATTTTATTTTATCGTATATTACTATTTCTAAAAAATAACTTTCCATTTGTTCTTTTGATTGCTGTTTTGCGTTAAATAGGTATTTTTAGTGAGGTATATTCAAGAGGAAAGTTTTTCCTGCAAATAGCTTTGTTAATATAATTGCTATGTATATCTCAGCACAACTTGTTTTAACAGGGATGATGTTGAATATGTCTAACTTAGTGTGTACGTGCCAACATGAGTTTTTTGTTGTTGGATACCTTTGGGATTTTTCAGTCTTCCCTAGCTCAGACTGATCCGAACCACTCTGCTCCTTGCAAATATCTGATATTCCTTCTGTTTTCCATAGAATGAACAAATCTATGACAATAATAATTTTTAGACATATTGGGAAGCTGGCTGCATTAGTTATTCCATATTGTAAACCAGATAATTTGTTATAATTCTCTCTCCTATACACTTTTCCTGGAATTGTCTCTGTATGGTTTGAAATTTTAAGTTCCTAATGTGACTTTTATCTACTATTTTATTGCTAGTTATCTTCCATTTCTTGCTGTGATTAACTTAATCTTTAAATTTATCTTTTTAACTTTATTTATGGGTCTTTAAAAGTCCAGGTCTATCAGTTTTCTTTTACACATTCTTGTTAAGCTCCCTAAAGAGTTCTAGTAAACTGAGGAGATGTGCTTTTCTCTTAAATGATACAATTTTATCACGTTTATCATGGCACTTCATATATGTATCTTTAATGGTGATAATGAAGATTTTCTTTGCTACTTTCTAATTTTCCTGAAGAGATTTGGGTTTAGCAGTGGGCACAGTCATTGGTCATGTTCTCTTTAGGAAGACTGTGCAATGAGAGGGATGTGACCATATCAGAGGAGGTAGGAGCATATGCTATAGTAACTAGTATTAAGTGAAAGATAAGGCTCCATTAATAAGTTCCCAGAGAAAATGCATCATATGGCTTTTTTTTTTTTTTTTTGGAATTAAGGGTATAATCGGTTACTTTAAAGACCAGGAGAATGTAAAGGAATGTAGAACCTGCTTATTGCCACTGACAACAAACATTATTGTCTTAACCTCAGTAAAGCTTTGGCCAACTAAATATTGCACAACATATTTGTTTATTAATTAATTATATTTTATTGCTGTAAGAAACTTTGTTTCATATGCATGTCTTTTCTTTGTTGTGTCCATACTAGATAATAGAAAATTTCTGACAAATGAATCCTAGGATCATAGAATGGTTTGGTTTGGAAGGGACCTTAAAAAGATCATCTAGTTCCAACCCCCCTGCCATGGGCAGGGACACCTCCCACTAGACCAGGCTGCTAGCCTCTCTGGGCAACCTGTTACAANGTGGCCTTCCTCTGGACCTGTTCCAACAGATCCATAACCCTTCTTATGTTGGGCACTCCAGAGCTGGACACAGTACTCCAGGTGGGGTCTCACGAGAGCAGAGGGGCAGAATCATCTCCCTTGACCTGCTGGCCATGCTTCTTTTGATGCAGCCCAGGATGCGGTTGGCTTTCTGGGCTGCAAGTGCACGTTGCTGGGTCATGTTGGGCTTCTCATCCACCAGCACCCCCAAGGCCTCAGGGCTGCTCTCAAGCCATTCTCTGCCCAGCCTGTATTTGTGCTTGGGATTGCCATGACCCAGGAGCAGGACCTTGCACTTGGCCTGGTTGAAATTCACAAGGTTTATATGGGTCCACCTCTCGAGCCTGTCCAGGTCCCTCTGGATGGCCTCCCTTCCCTCCGACATGTTGACTGTGCCACATAGCTTGGTGTCATTGGCAAACTTGCTGAGGATGCACTCAATCCCACTGTGTCCATGTCTCCGACAAAGATGTTAAACAGCACCAGTCCCAGTACTGACCCCCAAGGAGCACCACTTGTCACTGGTTTCTACTTGGACATCGAGCTGTTAACCTCAACCCTTTGAGTGCGTCTATCTAGCCAGTTCCTTATCCATCGACTGGTCCATCCATCAATTTCCAATTTAGAGACCAGGATATCATGCAGAACAGTGTCAAACGCTTTGCATAAGTCCAGGTAAATGATGTCAATTGCTCTCCCCTTATCTACCAATGCTGTAGCACTATTGTAGAAGGCCACCAGATTTGTCAGGCATGGCTTGCCCTTGATGAAGCCATGTTGGCTGTCACCAATCATATTTTCCATGTGCCTTAGCAGAGATTCCAGGAGGATGTGCTCCATGATCTTGCCAGGCAAATAGGTGAGACCGACTGGCCTGTAGTTCCCCGGGTCTTCCTTTTTTCCCTTTTTGAAAACGTGGGTTATGTTTCCCCTTTTCCAGTGAGTGGAAACTTCACCAGACTGCCATGACTTTTCAAATATCAGGTCCCATGGACTTAAGTACATTCAGATACATAAGTGGTGGTGAAGGGTGGTATGCAGTAGATTAAGGTCAAATATATGTCCCTTCTCTTTCAGTTGGTAGTTCCTCCATGATGATACCAATCCACGTGCTATAATGAGTTATGTTCTGAATTTGATTTCCACTAAATATTTCTCCTTATTTTCATTAGACCATGGCAATAATTTTCCAGTTTAGAAACCTGTCTTTTGCAACAAGAACAACAGGCAACAATCGAAAAGTTAGTAATTCTATTTTGTCATTGAAAGCAGAAGTATCAATTTTAAACGGGCATTAGATACGAACAGTGTTATCTGAGAGTTAGGTATAGCATTACCAATATTAAAATATTAAAACTGTATTGATTTGAGTTGATCTGGGTTAGTTGTTACCCTGAAGCAGACACTGTTTTTAAAATTAATGAAGGCTATATATCAGGTATGAACCATCAGAACTCCAGAAGTATAACATTTAACAATATGGCATGGGAAATCAAGTGACTCCAGGGCTAGTAGTTGTATATAAAGTTAGACATAAATAAACGCATAAAAAATAACTGCTGTGTGACTTGAGAGAAGTAAAATTACTGTTTGCAAAACTAAGAATATTCACTGCTTTGTGTCATGTAATTGTCGTCTGAGGAAGGGCTCAAAGTCTGAAATCTCTCCAAATAATTGATTTGCCTCGTAGTACACACACCTAAAAGGGATGCTTTAGCAATATTTGCTCTTCTCTAGGTGGAGTCTTTGGGTCTGGCAATGACTGAGTCTCTGTAGGTTGCTTTCCCTGACTCCAAACATTTTCCAGCAGGGAGATTAACAGGGATGATAGGTTTTATAAGTGAAGCATTGGCTTGAGGCTCTGAAGACTGGAGTTCATTTCTTGGCTCTGATACTACCTGCTTTTTTGACTTTAAGTGACTTGGAGGCAGATCCAGAGGTGAATGAGGTTAGTAGTAGGACTTCTATTTGTGCTAGACTGGGTTTACATGAGCACTTCACTCTTTTTGTTTTGCTCTATTTTCTAATCTCTTTGAGAGTTGTATTCCTTCCTCTCTCCCCTCTCTTTTTTCATATTAAACTCTAAACTCTGTTGAAGGGACTGCCCTTTGCTATACATTTTTATAATTTAAAATGCAGCAAGGTGTAAATGGGGCCTCTGCTCCTGTAATTAATGTTGATACTGCAGTTAAAGATGGTCCTGTAGCTTGAGACATTACATAACATTTCCAAAAACTGGAAGATAATACACTGGGACATCTTAACTTTTAGTCTGTATTAAATCTCTGAGCGCCAGTAATAGTGGTTACAGAACTGTTCTATTGCCTATTTTAGGATGTAAATTGGTTTGGAAAAGTGACTGTCTACTTTCCTTCCCTCCAGCCTGAGGTGAAGTGGCTTGCTTATTGAATACTCTTATCCCTCAAAAGCCATGTACACAAGAGTGTACTTGTGATCTCTGCCTGAACTGGAATAGTGATCTACATACTGTTAAAGGGTATTTAGAGTAAATTCTCTCTGGGGTTAATAACCCTTCAACTATTCACTCTGTAGTCTAATCTTTTTCAGAATTGCCTTGTAAAAAATGTAAAACCAAAATAGCTTGTTAAACTTGTACTCCAAGGAAATTATTGTGTACTATATTTGAGGATCAAGCATAATATTTGTAGTTTTTTCATCTCTAATTTTCTATCCTCAGTAGTATTTTAAAAGTACAGTGGTAGCTGACTCCTGCATTTTAAGCAGAAAGGAAATGCTCGGAGTTTTTGTTTGCTTTGCCTGTACCAAATGGAATACTGGGCTTTGAGTGGTTTTTGCAGGTTGGGATGTGGTGATAGCTTGTATTGTTTTACTTTTATGGTATTAACTTTTTAGCTTTTCTTAAATTGTGAAGCATCATTGTTGCTTTGTTTTCTTTGTTTTGACATTTTGTTTGCTTATGAAGGAAAACACTTAATAAAACACTAATTTCTGGGGAATGGGCTTATGCTTTGTCTTTTGATAGTTATTCAGACTCCCCTCTCTACATAGAATTATTAATTTCAAATTGACACTCCTGCATACTTTCTAAAATTACTTTCATGTATTTCACAGTAGTTTTGTAGACAGTGATGCTCTTTTTTTTTTCCTAATTAAGCTTTGAACCTTTGACAGAGATTAAAATCCAAAGTTCCTTGTAATATTTGCTGTCCTGTTTCTAACATGTTTTTTTCTGATCATCCAGCACCCTATACTCTCTTTAACATGAGTTTAAGGTCAGTTGTGTGGCATTATATTGAATGTTTCTGCAAATCTAGAAATCAGGGGCTTTCAAGTTGCGTACCCAAAAGACAAGAAACATTTAATAACTGTTTTATATACTTACATTCTATCAGACAGGAGATAAAGGTAGCCCAAATACTTTAGCATAGCAGGATCTGGCTATGGGAGGTCACACCAGGTTACTCTCAGCTTTATCCTGTCTGATCTTGAAAACCTCCAAGGAGGAAGACTACACAGCTTCTCAGAGCAACTTGGTCCAGTGCTTCCTTTACTGTTCTCATGGTGGAAAAGCTTTTCCTTTCCTTCCAGTTGAAGCTGTTCTTGTTTCAATTTATGCCCATTGCCTCTTCTGCTGCCCACTGCCATGCACTGCTTTAAAAAGCCTGACTCCATCTTCTTGATAATGACCTTGTAGGTACTGGATGGCCACTTGCCCTTGTCTTCTCCAGGCTGAACAGCCCCCATGCCCTCAGGCTCTCCGCACAGGGTTTGTACTCCAGCAGCCTGACCGCCTTTGTGCTCTCCACTGAACTCGTTCCTGTTCCTCCGTGTCTTTCTGGCATTGCCCAACACAGTATGCCAGATGTAGTCTAACAAGTGCCAAGAAAAAGTGGACAATAACTTCCTTCAATCTGCTGTCTGTGTTTCTTGTCATAGAGGCCAGGATACAGTTGGCCTCCTTTGCTGCGAGGGCACACTGCTGGCTTACGTCCAGCTTGCTGTTCATCAAGGCTCTTCAGGTCGTTCCCAGCAGAGCTGCTTGCCAGTCTCTCGTTCTCCTGTCTGTGTTGTTGCAGGGGGCTCTTGCTTCCCAGATGCTGGATGTGGCACTTCTGCTCACAGAATGTCACGAGGTTCCTGCTGACCCATTCTTCCAGCTTGTCTAGGCTCCTCTGAGTGGCAGCCCTGTTTTAATCAGTTGGGAGGGAAGCAGGCAGGCGTATTTGTATAACATTGTTATGAAATCCATTATTGTGTTGCAATATAATCCTAACATTCTTACCCAAAGGTTTGTTGGTATAAGTTAATAGCTTTCATTAGACTATTTGGAGAAAATGGACAGGCTTTTAGGTACACAAACCTTCTTCTGAAAAAGAAGTGGCAGCAAAATTCAAACAGATACAAATTAGAATAAATGGTTATTCTGAATTTAATTTGATTTGGTCAGTCAGTGAGGCAATCTGAAAGGAAAAAATAAAAATGGGAGAACCTAACAAGGTGATAGGGTCATTAGACCTTTAGAATACAGAGGTAGACTGCTAATTATGTGTCTGAAATGCTTAGGAATTTGAAGGAAGTCAGTCATAAGGAAAAGTGCAATATACTATAAAATCAACATCTTCCCCAGATTCCTTATTTCTGTTACCTAGGAAAGCTATGAATTTTAGATCTTAGCCCCTTCTTCCAAGATAATGTACAGGAATTCTTTGGTAATCAAGACTGAGAGGAAGGATTTATTTTTTTTCTTGGTGAACAATGTTTTCCTGTTGGTAAATGGGTTTTATCAATTGTCAGTGCGACTTTACTGAGATATGCTATAATTTCTTTGACATATTTTACGCATTTCAATCAGTTGTTACTGGAATTTGGTGCATTGCAAAAAGTATGGTGAAGAATACGTGACTTCTGATGATTCTGTTGTAGGGAAAATTTATCATTCTGATTGACTAAAGTTTTGCAATTAATACTGGGAAGATGTGAAAGATGTCATCTTCCTCCAGTTTAACTTCTTATTTTTAAATTATTTTCCAAATAGGTTTCAATAGGTATCACACAGGACAAGGAAGGGTTTAAGTTCAGTGAGATTTTCTTTTTCACGGCTTGATCAAAGAAGCAATCTGCTCTCAAAGCAGCATCCCTTTGGGGTATAAGCTCTCTTTAGGTTATCTGGATTCAATCCTCTGAGTAAATTTAGTGATCTCTTGGGGCTACAAGTCATAGACCTTTTGCTTTATTTTGAAGAATGCCAAGTTTTAATGATGTAGATGTGCTGGTTTCCAGAATTCCCACGTGTAATTAATTGAAGATTGCTGATTATAGGTTGATCATAGGGTCTGTAAAGTTTAAATTGGTGTAGAAACGTTCTGGAACTTGCGTGCTCATTCAGCCTGCAGTAGAGTTGGTTCCTTTGTTGTCAAACAGCCAAGAAATGATCTGGTGGCTCTGAAGGAAAAGATGTTTTTTTGTCTTCTATATCTTGTCTTTCATTTCCAGGTTGCAATCTGATCATATTTTGTCTGTATTTCACCTTTTTACTTGTGCATGTGCAAGGCTTTTCTAACAGAACTTTTCATAGCCTTTCTCATTAATTTTTTGTTCCATTTTGCCTACTGTAGTTCACAATAGGAATTTTCCTAATCCTAAATTATTTTAGTGTTAGTTTAACCAATCTCTGCCTACCACGAAGGTCATATATACACCTATATTATTGACTAACACAGACGCATCTTGAGTTGTAACGCATTGAGAAATTTTCGGCATCTGATAAGGATAATTTCTTTAAAGGTGTTGCAAAACAGATTGTGGTTTTAGGCTTTCAAAGGAGCTATGTGTAAATGATTTTATATAGATGGTGAAAATCTGTGTATATAAAATACAGTAGAAGTACTTATGCTATTTACGATTATCAAGAATCTCTTCCTTAGGAGGGACTTGGAAGAGGCTGGTATGTGTTGGAGGATGGTCTAGCAAAGTTTCAGTGGGTGCTGTGGTTGTGTTGCTGGTGACTCAGTAAAGAACACTTTTTTAAACTATATTTATTTCTGAATGCAATAACTGTGAATTACTTAATAACAGTAAATGTGTGTTTCCAGAGCCCACATGGCATCATTTTCCTGGTAGTTAGGCAAATATGAGATGGAAAGGAGTGATGATTGTTGGAAAACTTAGTTACAGCTGAAGATGCATGTCTGTAACAGTCCAGTTCTTCCACTAAGAGATGAACTTCATTGTGACAGAATTCTCTGGCGCTAAATTTGTGAGGGAATTAAATTATGAAACTGGTCACAAGTCTGGAGTCAAATGAAACACTCAGCCCTCTCAGGCAAAAACCATGCATTCACTGCTGAAAGATCATCTCTCTTGATGCTACGTTTAGAAAATAAATGTTATTTACACTGGGTCAACCTAAGCTGCTTCCTGGCTTGTCTTTAGAGTCTTTCCTTTATTCTAGAAGACTGTTACCTTGCTCTGCCTCTGCATCTACTTTCTCTGGATCAGTTGCCCCCACAAGTGTGTTGGAAGTGTTTTTGGAAACTCAAAACTAGGGCTAACAGGAATAAATTCGGTTAAACACTCAGTGGGCCTCTAACATGAGGTAGTCAGTTCTGTTTGAGAGAACGTGAAATAGGGAAATAGCTAGGTTTCATGTCTGTGCCATCATTCATTGATGTTCCCGTATGATATGATCTATGTGCTTTTCTGTTATACGCTTAGGAAACCATTACTACATCAAATTTTTTTTTGGCTTGTAGTCAGTGGGATGCGTTAGTCCTATGTTCTCTGCAAATGAGGTACACACTTTCTAAGTCTCAGATAGTTCGTTTTCCCACGCTCCTGTGCTGCTAGCTCTGTATGTTCTCCATATACAGTGCTGTGGTTTGACTACTCACCAGTGATCTGGGTGGTTGGCTGTGCTTGACTGTATAGGAAAAATAAATTTATATTAAAATAGAGGTCATACTTGACTTTTTTAGAATAAGTATCAGTAATTTTAGTAAGACTTCAGAAACGATGAGTGGAATTGTAGAAGCAAAGGGTGGAATCTTGCTAGTTTTCAAAGGATGCCCACAACTGCACGTGGCAGGTTTTCCTGGAGAATGACTGCTCTACTTTTCCACCCCACCCCATGCACTGGAGAGCAGAGGAGTTGCTGTACCTTGGAGTTGGGCAGTGTTTTCACCTTGCAAAGAATGTGTAGCTACTGGTGAAGTCAAGTGGTGGATGGGCTCTGGGTCTAGCTCTCTGCGTAGCAGCTACCAGGTAGAAAATCTCATTCTACATGAAGGATTATGTGGAGGAGTCAAATCCCATTGAGACAGCTTTCCAGTGTGATTCTGTGCTGAGAAGACACAAGTCCTAAACAAAGAATTTTAATATTTTTATCCATTACTTCAATAAAAAAAGTAAATTGCTTCAAGCAAAATTTTTTTAACATGCTAAATGACGTGGTTTAGGACTAGCAGCATTTGATTAATCAAGATCAAGGATTTGAAACTTTATAATTTCGTTTCATTCTTAACACAAGTAGCATTTTTTCATACATTTTATACAAACCCTACGTATGTTTTAACTTACCACAAATGTGTTACATTAAAGTGCATGTCATTTGCTTGTGCATTTGAAGTACGTCATTTTATAGCAATTTTGAGTTATTTTTCTGTCAGTTTGTATTCCTATTCAATGAGACATACAGAAACCCTCACTTAGAACAACTCCCTTAGGGCTCACTCCTGCATGTCAGTAGTGTGAACAAGAGGGTGTCATGCCCAACAAGAACATGACATAAAAATGTAAACTTTCAGTCACTTACATGTGGTGGTGCTCTCTGTTTCTTTGAAATCCTGGATGTGTAATTAGGTTAGGTTTTTTGATATTAGGTTTAGGATGCAGATATTTCTTCCTACTTGTATATTTTGGGAATTTTTTCTTTGGTGGTGTTTTGGTTTTTTCCTTTTACTATATTCCAGTTCACCACGTACTATGCTACCTGTCTGCGACCAGAAGTTTATTAGGCAAACAGATGTTTAGTTACAGTGCATGATTATCAAAATCAAAGGACTGCAACTGGATATATATAGCTGGAAGTGCAGAAAAAACATTTGGTTACTGCTGATGTGTTAGCATCATTGCTTTGGCTAGGAACAGTGCAAATCAGTTAGCAAGCAAATTACTTGTGGGTATCATTTTGATCTTGGCCACAAAGCAATTGTATAAGCTGTTCAGATATGTGATTTTGTTTGGTTTCATCCTTACGTCTAGCTGTACCACAAATACAATTCTGCAGACTATCACTGCAACTGGCATTTCTGCTCTTGGGTCCTTGTTAAAAATAGCTTAGAGGCAGTAAATTAGATAGAATACTATATCCATTTGAAAAGGATATGACCTGGAGGCTTCCATGTTTTGCCAGTATTCTTTATTCTAGAATATTTAAAATTATCTGTCTGAATTACAGGCTGAGTGATCCAAAACCAGTTACTGAGCTTGTTTAATACAGAACCTTTTTGATTATTTTTTTTTAAACAAACTAAAAAGAAGCTGGATAGACCAAATCTGGTAGAAGAAATTAAATCTTTACGTCTTTTATTTTTATCCAGAAGTAGGTTTTGATGTATTATATTAATGCCTTTGAAGTTTGTAATATGGCTATTGACATAGGTTGGCTCTTTGGGCTTCACTAACACTAGCATACTGTGAATTTAGCTCCTTGGGTGTGACCTGTCTTTTTGTCATGTGTGTATAAAACACCTTGTGTAGACACTGGTTAATTTTTGAAATGTCTTTGTGGTACTGCAAGGAAAAATAAAAAATAATGTTTTGATCCATCATATTTTGGTAATGAATAAATTATCTATAATTCACATGACAAATATCTAAACTCCCTTACAGAAAAATAGGGATTTTTTTTCTTTTTTATAGATCTTAGAAAAACTAGAACCTAGTTTGGATTTTCTTTATGATATCAAAGCTTCATGTATTTTTCATGAGTCTGCAATTTCTTTTTCGTATTCCTATCTAACAGAGCATGGTATTTCAATACCCTAAACCCATTCTTCTGACTAGAGTGTTTCTAACAGTGTAAGATATTTACAGCAACACAGTAACACTAAGTTAGTTTTAGCAACACTATTCTAGTACCCTAAAATAGAACTGTGTGAACATTGCAATAACAGTCTTAGTCTACCCATTTCTTTCTCATGTTGAGACCTTTGGTCATACTTGTTGCCCTTGCATGTTTTTCTGACTCTGCTGTATACTTTTTTGAAACGGTTGCTCACAATTGCCTGTAGTTATAAAGATGTGAACTTGTTATGGGTTTATACAGCGACATAATGATACTCTGTATTTTCTCTTTTCCTTTCCTAATAATCCTTTCTTTTCTGTTTGGGTGTTGGGGTTTTTTCGCCTGCTACTCAGTGTTGTACCAATTCTTACACAGAACTAGCTCATTTTAACCTCATGATCTTACGATGGCCAGCTCTGCGCCAGTTGTTTATTTGTGAATTTAGGACTGTGTTTGCTTTGTGGGTTGCTTTACATATGTCTGTATTGTATTTTTGACTTTCATTTTAATGTCCATTAATGTCTCAGTTTTATCAGTCCCCTCTAGTCATTCTACTATTTTTCAGTTGGACACTGTATTTATTACCTTAAGTAACCTAGCTTCACCACCATTTTCAACAACTTTTTCAGCATCCTAGGGCAGACTCTAGAAGTATTATATTGGTGACTTCCCATCACTCTGGAAACTGATACCTTCATTTTGTATTTTGTGTCTTGTAATACTTGTAATAGAGGAAAGGCTGAGGGAGCTG
>VXBO01002297.1:0-20900 GCA_013400135.1 Rhinoptilus africanus
CAACACCACATAAACACCCCAAACTAACTGTCTGAACAGTGATGTGATGATATCATAAGCTGCTATCGCACAGGACAGCAAAATGATAATCCTGATCCTTCTTCCAGAGATGATAAGCAGCATTGCAGGGACTACTAGATAACACAGGCACAAGAACAAACTAAGCAACATGGTGACCAGTGACTGTTTACCTAATACAATAAATGCACACAACAAATTCATTTTCACAAACTCTAGTTGGATTTTGTTGTTATCTCAACCCTTATTACCCCACATTGGGGGCCAAAAAGGACTGTTGTGGTTTGGCCTTGGACAGCAACAAAGAGCCATGTGCTGCTCGCTCGAGCTTCCCCAATATGGCAAAGAATCAGGAGAAAAAGGCAAAACTCGTGGGTTGAGACAAAAGCAGTTTAACACAACAACAAAGGGAAAAATAAAACAACAACAATAACATGGATAGAGGAATACACAAACACGATTACGCTGCTCACCAGCCTGACCCAAGATGCCCCAGCCCTCTCCAAGCCTGACTTCCTGCACCCACCTGCGGCAACTCAGAGTGAGCATGGCTCACATGGGATGGAATACCTGTGTCTCTGCCAGAGCCTGCAGAAAATTAACCCTAGCGCCACCGATCCAGGACAATATTAAACATTCCTATGGACTGTGTCTTTAATGGTTTTTTTATTCTATGACATATGCTAGTTAATTTTTGCGAATCTTTGCATGTCCATATTCAGAGCCCATGTGTTCATGCTCACCTGTATTAGAGTAAGTGTGTGAGACAGAAAAAAGCAAGTGGTGTAGAAACTTTATTAGGATGGGCTTGTAATTGCATGTATTGTCAGGCTGCTAGGGCTTCTGAAAGTTTTCAAACTTAAAAAGAAAAATTTCCATATAGCATCACAAAATTTGGGTTCTGTAAGTGGCGCATTTTAGAGCCTTTACAAGAAGTTTGGAAGGCTTTTGTTCTTTCATGAGATATTTTATTGGAATTTTGTTTCCATTCTTACTCTTGTCAAGCCTAGTTTCTTGTTGCCAGGAATCCTAATGCACAGGACTTTGAGGCAGAGAGAAAGCTCAAAAAGTGCCTGCCTCTAAAAACTCCTCTCTGCGAAACATAGTCACAGACTTGCAGCTGGAACTGTCAGGACTGAAAATAAGTGCTCAATATTTTACACCACAGCTAAAGAGAGGGCAACATTACTTGCTTCTGTTATTTGGATTATGTATAGATGAATCTGATATAGTTCCACTTTAAAGTGTCATGAATTGTCGAGAAAAGAGTAGGCTTGGTGTCACAGAGCCATGAAATGTGTCTTGAACTTCAGAGTTTGGTGATCCGTGGCTTGCTAAAGGATATGGGAGTGAACCAGAAGATTTCTTCATTTTTTAAAAGGTTTTTTAGGCTTTACAAATTGATAAGAGCATTAGTTGTACTGCACAATAGCAGAGTGAAGTGAGGAAGTACCATTACCTCCTTTTCACTCTTTGTGGACATCTTTAAAGACTAGCTATTGTGTATTACTTGAAGGATCACTTTTCATATTTTGTCCCTGACATACTACATATTCTTGAAAATCTCACCAAAAATCTATTCCATCTCTTTTCATGGATGTATTGTGAAGCTCAAGGAAGTATGTATGAAGTGTAATTCAAATTCAGACTTAAAACCAGTGCATTCACAAGTAATAAGATACAAGCACTGTTTGCCTCAGAACTGGGCTTGCTCTCCTGTATAGAATAACAGTCTTCGGTACCTTCTTCAGAAGGTGATTTTTGCACCTGTGGTTGATGTTCCAAGTTCTTGAGCACCTAGAGGTAGAAGGTATTGAATGTTCTTTTTCTGACTCAAATCTTTGATCTGTATTAAGTTAAAGAGCAATTGTATATAAATTGAATACGATCTCTTTCTATTTCTGTGTGTTGGCAGGTTTTTACAAAGGGGGCTTTTATCAGAGAACAGGTATTCCTTGGTGTGTGTGCATCAAAATAAACTTATAACATTAAGCTGTAAAATAGGCAGACTTCGCTGCATGTGTTCCACAATTAAATATTTGTCCAACATTCTAGTACCACATCCTGATGCTTCCATATTGTATTTCATGTTTTAGTTTGTCTTATTCCAAATGTGAAGGTAATTGTTATTTTTAGGAATTAATGGACTGTATAATCGTAATTCTTCTCAAAGAATAGCTCATGAGGCTATCCTGATATCCCAGGAAACTTCAGATTGCACTTCTGTTCTTGCAGAAAATACTACAGCTACTGTGACTTGAGAGAGACATTTTTATACTCACTGTAATGTTAAGGAAATTTGATGAAATTTAGATTTGACTAACCAGAGAGATAAGTTTGTGATCCTCTTACCTGTTCTAGGTTATATGTCTCCACACCCATCTCCTCTCGGAGCACCAGAGCATGTGTCCAGTCCAATGTCTGGAGGAGGTCCAACTCCACCCCAGATGACTCCCAGCCAGCCAGGACCCATTATTCCAGGAGACCCACAGGTTATGAATCAACCTAACAGAGGTCCTTCCCCATTTAGCCCTGTACAGCTGCATCAGCTGCGGGCTCAGATTCTAGCATACAAAATGTTAGCTAGAGGTCAGCCTTTACCAGAAAATCTCCAGCTTGCTGTTCAGGGCAAGAGGACCCTGCCTGGCATTCAACAGCAGCAGCCTCCCAGTGCCTTCAACAGACAATCTGGTAAGTGAATCTAGACCTTGTGTCATTGCGCAGGTAGTTCTTGAAGTTCTACCTCTGTAAAATGCAGAAATGGGTGCTATGCAAGCCTGGAAGTTGGGCCTGTATTCTGGCATCTGACTGAACAGCAGCCTTTGGTTTTAAGTTTGATCAAGTGCATAAAACACATTTATAATAGGATATTGTCAAAACTGAAATAAAAGTGATTTCACTGTGCGGTACTGTGTCCATCCTGATTATGCTTGACATTTTTTGAATGTTAATCGTACTTTACTGATGGCAGTTTTACTGTTTTTCTTAGAGTGAATTTTCAGTCTCCTGTTGCTATAAAAAATGTGGAATAAGTTGACTGATTATTTAGGTTGTTGAACAAACTATGTATAGTGTGCTGTCAAGTGAAAAACATAAGGAAAAGAAAATGTTCCTATTTTTGTCTCCTAATGATAGTAGATGTTAACAGTGCAATAAGAAAGCACATTTTGGTCTGAAGAAAACTGTGTTAGATTAAACAGCTTGCAACTGTTGAGTTTCTGAACACTTCCATTTCCTGAGGTTGTGGTAGTAATCGAGGATTAAGGTGATACTATTTTCTTCTTAGTAATGTTTTAATAGTATCACTGGTCACTTTATTTTGGTGGATATGGCTTTGTTACCAAGAAGAGTTTTCTTTAGGAAACACAATTTTAATATGCCTCGTTACATATATTTTTTCACTATGAAATCTACTTAAGTGCGTATTTACTGAAGAAAAATACTACTTGCCTGAATAGACTAACATAGTAGAAAATAGAATGATTTTTGAATGCTTGGAAATGCTTTGTATCTTACTAAGTTTCTTTCCTCTGTCAAATTGCAGGTATTGGGTTACATACAATGAGTGGTGCTGCAGCTGGACCAGGGCCTGCTCCAGGGATGCCTGGTCATACAGCTGCCATTACCCCTAAAACTTGGACTGAAGGTATAGCGAAGTCTAATGCTAACTTTATATCATGTACAGAGTTATGGTTAAACAGTGTGGATAAAGTATAGGGAAAAGATGCAGTGGGAAAAGAAAAGGAAAGGTAAAAACGCTTGAAAAATAGCGTAACCTTTACTGTGACTGGGACTTGAATCAAGGAGAGTCTAACCATTTATTCATCCATGAATGACATGACAATGTGAAATTATTCAATTGCCAGGCAGCCTGAACATGAAGTACCTTTTTACAATCAAAATGAAATATGTAAGCTGCCTGAGGGATACCCATAAAATCTACTTAATAAGTTATGTTCTGAGCATACTTAATTGCAGCAAGCTTGTCTTTCAACTATAGTCTTTGGTACTGTAAACAAAAGTTTTCAAACCATGGTAGAATGAGGGTGCCTTTTTTTTTTTTTTTTAAATTGGATTGCTTTGAAAGTTCAGTAGAGTCTTTGAGATCTAATGAACCGTGTAACTTTTTTTTCCCTGCATGATAATCAGGTTTTGAAACAAATCATTCAGATTTGGGTTTATAGGTTGATTTTATTTTTTGAAAGTAGAGTAGAAGTATTGTATTGAAAAGAATTAGAATTCCCTACTAATATATATTACTTGGACGTTTTGGTGTTTTTTTTTTTTTTTAGAGGGATTTAAAAATAAATACAATATTGCAGGCTTGCAGATAACACAGGCTTCTCATAACCATAGAAATGTTGTGATCTGTTGTTGCTTGTGGGTAAATCTGTGGACAGTGATGACTCCGTGACAGTTGATGTCATAAAAATATTCTGTCATTAGTCAGCTACTTAGGGCAACTTAAGAAGAAAATGAAATACTAACATGTAATCAGATGTAGAATTGCTTTTCTTGGAATACTTACAATGAATACTTGCAATTTGAGTAGGATAATAAAGAGGGGAAAAGTGTTTCTTGAGAGGTTTTATATATGAGTTTACCAGGCACAGTGCCTTCTAGCTCAAATGCTGCTACTAAAAAAAGTTAGCAGGTATATAGATTTGCTAGATGGATAGTTTTATCTAGATAATTCAGTATGTCATAATAATATGTCTGTCCTGTTTAACTATAAGCAGCTTACTGTTTATTTTTTTTCATTGCTTTTTTTTTAATAAGAAAAAATTTGTCTGTCCTTGCTGTATGTGTTTGGAGGTTTTATTTGATGTATTTTTAAAGATTATGCTTTTCTCTTCAAATTTTTTTTTCATTCATTATGTAGTCGTTCGTAGTAGTGTTTGTTTTACAGTTCAGTTTGCATGACTCATGGAAAACTGAGACTACACAGAGGCTTTTGGTGGGCTTACTTTTATTCCTTATTTTTTATAAGCTGAAATGCGCTGTTACTAAATACAGAATCTACAGCTTGTGCTCAAGTTCCTTTTCTGGAGTTTGATGCAGATGTGTGAATGACAAATGGTGATCTCTGAAGGAATCTTTTTATCTAGACTTCAAGATGTTGAGTTTGAATTAAGGTTGATCACAGGTATGTCTTCTCAGTGACAGTTTTTGAACGTCTGAATGCATTGGTGACTTGTCATAATGGCATACCAAAATCTATGACCCTTAGTGTCTATGAGGGGCAGGTACTATTTTCATGTTAATTTTCAAGATGATTAGAATGCTTTAAGATAAAACAGTAATTGAGTTGCTAGTGTTTGAAATACTTAAATACAATTAATAGGAGATGGCAATGAAACATAGGTTATTTATATATGACAGGTTCTAAGTGCAGTTGTATAAGTTTTTGTATGTCTGTCTAGTTCTGATAGATAACTGGATAGTTTCTGCTTTTCTGATAGAAAGCAGATTTAGTTGTGCTTGTTGTCAGGTGGTGATTAGAGATTCCTTCTGCTATGTGATGCAGAGATACTGAACAAGAGGCGGAATTAGTCCTACAGTTACACGAAATTGGTTCTGCAGCTGTTTTACTTCTTCTAATACTAGAATTAAAAGTCAGCAGGAATGGGAAAAGAAATGGCATTCATCATAAAATTTCAGGTGTTTTGTTTTTCTTTGGACCACTTCCTGAAACGTATACTTGCATTTTAGTATGTTTTTTTAAATACGGAGTGTAGTCTATCTCAGTGTGCTTTTTCTGGTTATTTTGAATATTTACCTTACCATCACTTTCTGTCTTCAGGAACCATCTTGATTTTCTTCCTGTGTTCCATATTTCATGTTAAGATTAAGTACTTTTTATGATTCAGGCCAAGCCCCAGATCTGAGTGTCTCCAATGCGCAGCAAAAGCTTCCCGCGGCACCCCCGAGTGGGAGACCGTCTCCTGCTCCCCCTGCTGCCCAGCCTGCCACCGCCATGCCTGGGCCTTCTGTACCACAGCCACCACCTGGACAGCCTTCACCCATTGTTCAGCTGCAGCAAAAGCAGAATCGCATCAGCCCTATCCAGAAGCCACAAGGATTGGATCCTGTTGAAATACTCCAAGAACGTGAATATAGGTAAAAGAGAATAACAAGATTCAAATGCATATGCGAATTGTTATTTGTCACTTTCTCTACTTAAATTCCTTGCGGTCAACCACTGTAATGACAGTGATGTAAACTGAGTTTCCAGAAAGAGGTGTCATCAAAGAGAAGTGTGAAAACATCAGACCAGTCAATCATTTAATTCCACCCTAGGTATCAGCTAGTTAAGCATGCTAGCAGTATCATTGCAGATCAGCTAAATTTAAAACAGACTCAGGGACTTGGCTGGGTTAGCGTATTACTTGAATGCTGCAAACACTGAAAGTTAGGAAATCAAAATCCTTATAGTCTACAGAGAAACCAGTTCAGTGCAGAAAGTTACTGAACTGTAAACAAAAGGGAGATTGAAAGAGAACAGTGGAAGTCAAAAGGCTGAGTGGCCACAGCAAAACCAAATTTTATTAGTGATGATGGGGTTAGCTGGACTACCAAAGAGTAGAGAGAATATTAGGTTACAGACAAGATTTTTAAAAAATGGTACCAGGAAGGACAATCTTTAAAAGTTGCCTTCTGAGAGCCCAAATTAGATGGTGAATTACATTCATTACAGCATATAGAGGATGACGTTTCTTGTGGAGTTAGAAAGACACTTCTTCCCTCTTCCCATCAACAAGGCAATTAAACAATTTACCTTGAGAATATGCTGGGCAGAAGGATCTTGACCTGTACCTAAAATATGTTCTTCATCATTATCAAACAGAGGAAAGAAGCTGCACTTAGCCTATTTGCTTGTTTTGGACTGATGATGTATCTTCCAGTTACTGTAACAATGAGTTTGTAGGGGAAGGTGGCCAAAAGGGATGGTGATCTTGCCGAAGACTGTTTTAATGAATTCCGCTTTACGAAGGTAAAACACCATAAAGTATTTTAGGATGTTGTGCCATGTCCAGAATCCAGACCTTGATCCCAGAAAAGCTCTTACTTTTTGTGTAAGGTAGCACATAAGTAATTTATTGACATGTTGTGTTCATTCTGTCACTTACCCTTTTTTACCTGCGGACCGAATGGCCATAGCTGTTTCAGCATGAGCAATTAATACTTTCTAACAGCTTTTTCAGAAAGCTTGTAGAACACACCAGTACACAGTTTTACAGTTGCCCTAAGTGAAGAATTGTAGTGCTAAGCTGAGCTAGGAATCGTGGCTAGTGTAATGTAACCATTTCTGAGTGTAATGTAACCATTTCTGCATCAGTTAAACTCAAATTGATACTCTCCTATCCTCTCCATTGCACTGTTTGTGCCAAATTATTATGTCTTAGTATGGAGGGAAGTTAGGAGTGACAGAAAATAGTGGTGTTGCATTTACTGATGTGGAGAAGTGATCACAGGTACAGCGGATCCAATAGGCTGTAAGAACCCTGATCTTGCCAAAGTAAGTGAGATGGAAGTTTGATAGGGTTCTGCAGCAGAAGGTTGGGTTCTGGTTTGTATTTGTGGGTTTTTTCGGTCGTAGTTTTTTTTTACAGCAGCACATAGATACCAATCCAAGCTTTTTTACTGTTGAACACCACTGGAATTTGGTTTCACTTTGCATATCAGAATGCTTAGAACTTCTGGAAGTCTTTTAATTATTTAAAAGTCTGTAAGTAACATTGGAAAAAAACTTTGAAAAAAGCAGTTTAACAGCTTTTGTGCTTTGGATGGTGCTAGACTTAGCCTCAGTATAGGCAAGTTTAATACAGAAACATGATATACTCACACTTTCTTCATAAAAGGGAAATAGAAAAAAGCAAATATAAACATCTGTATTCTGAAACCAGTGAAGTTAGTGAAAGCTTTATGAAATGCTTGTCTCAGAAGTTAATTTTTTAAAGAAGGGGTGTTATACTTGGAATACTTAGAAAACTGTTTGAATTACTCATTTTCATGAAAAGACAGAATTATCACATAGGTGTTTCAGGGATTAATTTTTCAAACATACAGATAGACTCAAAAGGTAACATTTTGGTATGTTGCCTTATTGTTGGAAAGTGTGAGCTTTGAACGTGACTATTTTGTGAATTCTTGAAAATCACAGATTAGGTTTACTCAGTGACTGTACTGTGTTTTGGATTTGTTCTGAAAATAGTGTTGATAAGACACTGATGTTTTAGTTCTTGCTGAGCAGTGCTTACACGGTGTCAAGGTCTTTTCTGTTCCTCACAGTGCCTCAGCGAGGTGTCTGGGGGTGCACGAAAAGTTGGGAGGGGACACAGCCAGGACAGCTGAACCCAACCAACCAAAGGGATGTTAGTGTACCGTATGACATCACCATGCTCAGCAATAAAACTGGGGGGAGGCCGGCAGCGGCCTGCTTCTTCGGGACTGGCTGAGCATCGGTCTATTGGTGGTGAGAAATTGCTTTCACTCGCATTGCTTGCCTATCTTGGGTTTTATTTTCCTCTCTCTTTGTTATTTTTTTTCCTCTCTTTTCATGGTGTTTTTGGACAAAAGGTGCAAAGTGTGCTGCTGGGGAGACAGTAATTTAGCACTAATTTATGAGCTACATGTTAAAAAGTTAATTGCTGACATATTTGTCCATTTCTCTTGTACACACACCTCTTAAGTGCATAATGTCAGACTTTCAGGGGAGAATACATGCTGCTGCATATACCTTTCTATTTCTTAATGGATCATGTACATGATGTATGTATTTAGAGCATGTCTTACAAACAGAACAAATATTGTAAATGTGAAATACTTCTGCATTTGCTGTTATAAAGTTACATCTAATTATCTCTTTTTCACTGATAGCAATTCTTCTATCCTGTCCTTGTTACTAGGGAGTTACGTAGTTTGTTTCATCAAACAATTAATCAAATAGGCACTTAAAAGTACAGTATAGCATTCCTATTTATTAACCACATGTTAAATGGGCCAGTACAGATGGAGAAGCGGTAATACACCTATTAACATATTGCAGGATCTGAGAAAGCTTTGAATTTAATGAAACATCAGCAGACTGCTTTTTCTCCCTGAAGAGCTTGGGTCTGATTATAAAAAAGGCTCCAGCGTATATTAACACAGAGAAAGAAAATGGAGAGTTAAAGTTGCTGTCATAGGCATGTGGTTGTGCTGAGAAGCTATTTGCAGCATGTGTTGATTTGAAATGAGATTGTATGATAATTGTTGTTAATCTCTGTGTGACTAAAGGTGGATAAAAAGAAATGCAGATATTTAAAATTATTTGAAATATAAGAAGTTTAAATTATTCATATGCGGAGAGCTGTTAAACTTGTTGTGTTCCTTGAAATCTGGCCAAAATGAAAAATTCATACAATACTTTTATGAAACTCTCCGTAGCACTTTCTTCAAAATGAAGTGCTGCTTTTTAATCTCACTGAATAAGATCTCTTGAAGCTAATAATGTGTGTAATTTAAAGTTGTTCTATTATGTGGAAGCACTTTTTTTACACCTTCTCATTGCGAATTAAAAAAAAAATGCACTTTCTAGTGTCCTGTAGATTGTCTGTGGTTTCTTTCTGTTATCTGCAAAGTCTCTTCTTGTGTATATTCATGGTTTACTGCATGGCATCCATGCCAGACAAGTTTGAATGTGCAAGCATAACTTCTGCTGTTGACCACAGTTAATGAGGAAGAGGTGTGCCTTGCTTGTTTCACAAAGTGATGTCTGTGTAGATGCACTAGCCACTTTCTGCATTGATGTAGATAAATTGCTGAACTGCAAAGTCTAATTAAATATATACTTTAAATGGTGAGATTATATCCTTCAAGTCTTGTAAAAAGCATCAGGGAAGCTTTTTTCTTTGGGTTCAGTTTACCTGATAGCTATTAGTATTTTTCCATGAAGATAACAACAGTTGAACAAACTGCAGTCATTCTCTTTAAAGACTGTAAGGTGGCTGTGGTGAGACACACCTCAAGTAATAAAAGAAGCATAAAACAATACCCATCAAAATAGCTTGAAAACAAAATCCTGTATACTGTGAATAAAATAAAATTCCCAAGTTTCTTTTCACACATATACTTTTAGTCAAAATTAAAAGAAAGGCCAAGGGGAATTTTCATTATTTGATAATTTATTTTCAAAGTGAAGAAGGATACCTAATGTCATCCCTGCAAAAGCCTGTTATTTCAGAAACAATTACTAAAAGCCAAATCAATGCCTGAGACAAATTGCCTGTTTTTACTGTATAATTTGGTAACCTTACGGATTTCTCCTGGTGTCTTAACCAATCTTCTATTTACTTAGGCTTCAGGCTCGAATTGCTCACAGAATCCAGGAACTGGAGAACTTGCCTGGTTCTCTGCCCCCTGATCTGCGAACCAAAGCTACAGTGGAGCTGAAGGCACTTAGGTTACTGAATTTCCAGCGCCAGGTAATGCTTTTCACTTCAGGAAAGTTCTCATAGAGGTCGCACCCAAATGTGTTCATGTAGCAAAGAGTAAATTGGCAAGAGATTTTGCATCAGCACTGAGCGTAAGCAGGAGGTTTTTCATGAGAACAAAGTTGACTGATAAGCAAGTCACAGAAATGTTTAACTTAGATGGTTTTTGTTTTGTTAATAAGAATGTGCAGATGTTGTTTTGTTTCCTCCTTTTTATTCCAATCTAAAGTGTAACAGTAGAACCATATCTTTCATAAGGAACATGGTATTGGCACAAAGACAAAACAAAAAACAAGAGCTGGACAGGGAGCAAGCTGATTTTCCACACAAATCCCGATAGACATCTCTTTCTGGACATACTTCATTTTTGTCTCGGGTCCTCTTGTTCTAGGAAGAGTTGTGTGTTGGTGTTAGGTGTGGTATTTCTCTGTGTTAAGGATTTCCAGTGTGGCACTCAGACTTTGAAAATGAAGGTAATAAGGTAATAAGGTAATACCTAAGATATAAGTTGGATGTTGAGTGCATGTATCATCAAATAAATTTCAGAAAAAGAATCACACTGCCAGACTCTTATGGGCCTCTTGCTATTGGCTTTTCCAGATAGTTTGGAAGAGCATAGATGTGATTTGGCAGGTCAAGCAGAAATAATTCCTGACAGAAGCCTTGGCAGTAGTTGTACTATGATGTCCAAGTCTTCCTTCCCTCTACCGTTGGCACTCCTTTGTAATGAAGTTTTGTCAGAGGTCAGGTGAAAAGCAGCAGGACTTCCCTTCTGTACTGCTGGGACTGTGGCAAGTCCTTAACATTTACCTCTCCCTGTGCAGCTGGCAATTAAATGAGTTGTCAGCTGTGTTCAGGTCTAGCTCTAGAAAGTATGTTACGTCTGTTGTTTGTGTTTTACATCAATGGTGTAATATCTTGGCTAACTCCTTTCATTGCAGCAGGACAGTCATTTGCAGCATCTTATAAAGAAGGAAGAAATTATGATTAAGAGTGATTAATACTTCTGGCTGTCCTGTGGAGACTTAAGATTTGTTTAGGGAGGCAGGCGTAGCTACTGCAGCTGTATAGGCACTGGACCTTTTCACAACTGTAATGGAAAAGGAAGAGGAGTTTGGCACATCTAGACTGTTACTGTTAAAGTTGTTCCTCCATGTATTAAAAATTATTTATTTTTGGTTTAAGTGTTTCTTTTTTCCCCACTGGTAGCTAAGACAAGAGGTCGTAGCTTGCATGCGTCGTGATACAACGCTGGAAACAGCACTGAACTCCAAAGCCTACAAACGAAGCAAGCGTCAGACTTTGAGGGAGGCTCGTATGACAGAAAAGCTTGAGAAACAGCAGAAGATAGAACAGGAGAGGAAGCGTAGGCAGAAGCATCAGGTATTTTATCTTATTAGCTGTTTGCCCCGTGGCAGAAAGCACTTTGCTGTGTAGGTCTTCTCTGTTACGTGTTTTATTTACCTTTTGAGTTTCTAAGATTAAAAAAAAATCCAAATCATGTGATAAGCAATTGGAAAAAGATAAGATTAGAACTTCTGTATTCCTGATGCCAAATCCGGTGCTTTGTTCACTTGTCTGCACTAACTTGTTTCTCTTTCTAGGAATACTTGAATAGCATATTGCAGCATGCTAAAGATTTTAAAGAGTACCACCGGTCAGTTGCTGGGAAAATTCAGAAGCTTTCTAAAGCTGTAGCAACTTGGCATGCCAACACTGAACGTGAGCAGAAAAAAGAAACTGAGAGAATTGAGAAAGAAAGAATGAGGAGATTAATGGTAAGGAGTAGAAAAAGGAATATGGTTATTTTAGCTAAATTTACATACTGTATCCTTTTAATATTTCATATACAATCTCAGCTCACCCATGTATTTCCTTTGCAGAAAGAAGCCTCTGTAACACAATAAGTATAAATCTAAAACTGTTGCAATTTGATTATGTGTATTTCTGATGATGATAATGAATATCACACTGTTCATTTTAACCCACAGCGACTTCTTTTTTTAAGGTTTTTGATAAGGATACAGGACAAGAGGTAACGGGCACAAACTTAAGCACAGGAAGTTCCACCTAAACATGAGGAGGAACTTCTTTACCTTAAGGGTGGCAGAGCCCTGGAACAGGCTGCCCAGGGAGGTGGTGGAGTCTCCATCTCTGGAGACATTCAAAACCCACCTGGGCGCGTTCCTGTGCAACCTGCTCCAGGGAGGTCCTGCTCTGGCAGGGGGGTTGGGCTAGATGATCTCCAGAGGTCCCTTCCAACCCTATGATTCTATGATAATTTTTTTTTTTGCCAACATGGAAACTTAGCACAGCCACTTCTGTATAACATCACTTAATCTCGTTAACTTCATATACTGTTATATAATTGCAGTAGTATTGGTGCATTATATAAATAGCGGAGTGTGTTTTATTACTAGGTTTGTAGTTTTGAAGATTCCATATGAATTCTATATGGTCACAGCATTACTCTGCAACTTTTACATAAAGCTGATTTCACAAGCAAAAATACATAACTAATAGCAGTAATGCATGTATCTGGAGAATTAGTTGCAGTCAGTTCTACCCATCAGTGCTCCAGGACCATACTCCTTCTTGCTGTTTCATAGTTTTCCCTTCCTTACACCTGCACAATATCAGTTGTAACATTCTTAGGGCAGAGTAGAATGGATTTCTGTATAGCAGTGTCTTTTCAGAACATTGTGGAAGCCCACTGTGGTAGTGGTGTACCTACATTTCAGGAGTTAAAATAATTCCAGAATGCAATGTGTACGCACAAATATGTTCACAACTAGGGTTGTAAAGAATTCTTCAATACATTGGTTGCTCTTTTTTAACACTTTACCAACATAGAATTGAATGGAAAATGACATACCTACTTTGAAACATGCTGGTAAAAAACCATTAAGTAGTTAATATGGGTGCAGATGTAATGTAAAACTCTAGTTCCTGTCCACAATGAATCTATTCCCACCATGAATGAGGGCTGAATAGTTTGATTTTAAAAATCACAAAACGAAACATAGAAATAATTAAATATAACAATGATAAGAACTGAGAAATAAAAGTGTGTATAAAATGTAAGTGAAGGACTTGCATAAGAGAATGACAAATATTTAGGCCCTAGAGCATTTCTTAAAATTGCATAGTGATTTGCATGATAGAGCTTTGGCAGGTCTATTTGGCAGGTCCGTATGGCCTTTTGACAGTTATCTCTTTATAATTAGCGATAGCTGTCAGCAACTGTCATAAAAATATTAATTATTAGAGAAAAAAGAGCTGATTAAGAAAAGATAATTGTGATATTTTAGAAAGATTTTTGTACATCACAAGGTTGAGCTTATGTTAGTCTAACATGTAGTACAATAAATAATAAAAATATCCAGTGCTGAAGAATATGAAGTAGATTTCAATGTCCAGAAATAGCACAGGATACCAGTGCTTCCAGAATATCAGTGCTTTTCCCGAAGACTCCTTCACCAAGGCTGTGGTTAAGCTTACCATAGATACAGCACTTCATAGGCATTTTCAGTTTAGGGCTTTGCACTCAGAAGTCCTTGTCCCTACTGCTCAATTAAATCCTTCTGCAAAAGCTAGCTGTGTGTTACAGTAGTGGTGTTACGTTGCCTATTTAGTTTTAGTGCAGTTGTGATAAATTTTGAATTTGCAGATACTTGCATGAGTTTTTTACAAACATCTCCTCTCGGGCGCTTAGTGTGGTCTAGGAAAATTTGCTGTGTCTAAAACTCTTTGCCTATCTTTTCAGGAATGCTGAATTCATTCCACAGATTGTCCTTCATTGACTATGATTAGAAGTGGTGGTTGTGTCACAGCTCATTAATACTAGTATATATCACATGCANTTTCTGGTCTCTCTCCAGAAAGGCAGATCTTTTATATCTCCCAGAGTGCTGTCTTTGAAATTAATCATCTTTAAAATATTCCTTGCTCGTTTTTTAATTTTATAAGGCATTGTATACTTCCTTTATTTGCTGTTTTAGACAAAATTGACAAAGGTGTGTCTGTTGCTTTCCTTGTATTTTTCTGACATGTTCAAATGCTGCATTATCGCTTCACAGCACATGAAAATAGTAGTTCCTGGTATGTCTTACTCCTAACAATACACTTAAGCAGTGCCATAAGGATGCAGAAGTTGCCAGAATGACTCAGAGATACGGCTTATCTGGTGAATCCTATTTGTGATAGTGACCTCTACCAAAGATGAAATAACACCAGAGTAGAAAGATGACAGATAATTTTCACAAAAGAAAATTTTCTTTTAACACCTAAAAGAAAAAGATTTGTATTCATACTGGACAAAGGACTAAATGCAAGTTTGCATTCACTCCCATGTTATTCCTCTGGGTGTGGGCTATCTGCACTTCATGTCTTTGAAAAACCATCTCTATAGGAGACTTACCAAGCATCCCTGGTTTGGGACATTTTAATCTGCTTGATGTGGAATTAAGTGATTTTTTTTCCCCCCTTACCTGCTGCAGATTTCCCAGTCATTAGTCTGTGAGAGTAGGAGATGTTTGGAATCAAAGAATCCCTGAGGCCCTAGAGTCACTCAGGCTGACAGAGAGCTCTCTAGGCCAGCCACCTCCTCAAAGTAGTGCTAACATTGAGTTCAAAGCAGGTTGCTCAAGGCTTTTTTCAGCCGTGTCTTGAAAACCTCTAAGGTCAGAAATGTCACAACTTCTGTGGCTGTTCATATTCTTCTGAAGTGCAGCCCAGCCCTCGAGCATGTTGACTGCTATCCACCAGTTTCGTCTTATCAGCAAACTTGACGATAGTGCCCTCCATCCCTTCTTCTGTGTCACTGATAAAGATGTTAAACACAACATGCTCCAGGGTAGAACCCTGTGCTATCCCTTTTCTTACTGTCTCAAGATAGAGTATGACTCTCTGTAGCTCTGCAGAGAAGGGCCTAGGAGGGAATTGGTGGATGAAAAGCTGCACATGAGCTAGCAATGTGTGCTTGCAGCCCAGAAAGGCCAGTTGCATCTTCCACCACATCAAAAGAAGTGTGGCCAGCAGGTTGTGGGAGATGATTCTGCCTCTTTACTCTGCTCTGGTGAGACCCCACCTGGAGTACTGCATCCAGCTCTAGAGCGCTCAGCACAGGAAAGACATGGACATGTTGGAGCAGGTCCAGAGGAGGGACACAGAAATTATCAGAGGGGCTGGAACACCTCTTCTATGTGGACAGACTGAGAGAGTTGGGGTTGTTCAGCCTGGAGAAGAGAAGGCTCCGGGGAGACCTTATAGTGGCCTTCAGTACCTGAAGGGGGCCTACAGGAAAGCTGGATAGGTACTCTTTAACCTATGTACTGTAATGATAGGAAGTGTAGTGATACCTATGTAGTGTAGTGATAGGAGTGTAGTGATAGGAAGAGGGGTAATGATTTTAAACTGAAAGAGGGTAGATTTAGTTAGATGTTACATTATTTACTGTGCGTGTGGTGAGACACTGGAACAGGTCGCCCAGAGAAGTTGTGGATGCCTCATCCCTGGAAGTGTCCAGGTTGGATGGGGCTTTGACTGTCCCTGCCCATGGCAGTGAGGTTGGAACATGATGATCTTTAAGGTCCCTTCCAACCCAAGCCGTTCTATGATTCTGTAATGATTCTGTGACCCGTAAACACAAATGTATGACCTTCTGGGCTATTAGTTTTCCATTTAGTTGTCCCCCTACACAGATCATAATGACCTAACTAACATAACTCATGATTATGGACATAGGAATTGGTTGGTGTTTCTTTGGAACCATTTCTGTCATGACTGATGTCTGTTTTGTATTGCTAGGCTGAAGATGAAGAAGGCTACCGTAAGCTGATTGACCAAAAGAAAGATAGACGACTGGCCTACCTATTGCAGCAGACGGATGAGTATGTGGCTAACTTGACTAACCTGGTATGGGAGCACAAACAGGCACAAGCAGCCAAAGAGAAGAAGAAGAGAAGGAGAAGAAAGAAGGCAAGTAGTTGCAGCTAGTATTTTTAGGTCATCTCTTCTTCAAATCCAGTTTTAATGTTGATAAATGTAGTGACACCCAGTGACACCTACTCATTGGCAAATTCTTAACACTCACGTCTCTCCTTTGAAATATGTAAGAATTTTCTTTCTTTCTTTCTTTCTTTCTTTCTTTCTTTCTTTCTTTCTTTCTTTCTCTCTTTCTTTCTTTCTCTCTTTCTTTCTTTCTCTCTTTCTCTCTTTCTTTCTTTCTCTCTTTCTTTCTCTCTTTCTTTCTCTCTTTCTTTCTTTCTCTCTTTCTTTCTTTCTCTCTTTCTTTCTTTCCTCTCTCTCTCTTTCTTTCTTTCTTTCTCTCTTTCTTTCTTTCTTTCTCTCTTTCTCTCTTTCTTTCTCTCTTTCTCTCTTTCTCTCTGGACCACTCAGTGGATAAGGAATCAGTGGGGTGGTCACACTCAAAGAGTTGCAATCAACAGCTTAATGTCCAAAGGGAGACCAGTGATGAGTGGCATTCCTCAGGGCTCGGTGTTTGGATCTGTTTAACGTCTTTGT
The DNA here is from genome assembly GCA_013400135.1 of Rhinoptilus africanus. Taxonomy (NCBI): domain Eukaryota; kingdom Metazoa; phylum Chordata; class Aves; order Charadriiformes; family Glareolidae; genus Rhinoptilus; species Rhinoptilus africanus. The sequence goes on from VXBO01002297.1 coordinate 17,019, forward strand.
CAGTGATACAGACAGTGGGATAGAGTACAACCTCAGCAAGCTTGCTGACAACACCGGGCTGTGTGGTGCAGTCAGCATGCTGGAGGGAAAGGATGCCATCCAGAGGGTCCTAGATAGGCTTGAGAGGTGGGCCTGTGTAAACACCATGAATTCCATCCAGGCCAAGTGCAAGGTCGTTCTGCATGTGGGATGGGACAATCCCAAGCACAAACACAGGCTGAGTGGAGAATGGATTGAGAGCAGTCCTGGCGAGAAGGACTTGGGGGTGTTGGTTGATCAGAAGCTCAACATGAGCCAGAAGTGGGCACTCACAGACAAGAAAGCCAACCATATCCTGGGTTGCATTAAAAGAAGTGTAGGCAGCAGATGAGGGAGATGTTTCTGCCTTTCTGCTGTGCTCTTGTGAGAACCTACCTGGAGTACTGCGTCTAGTTCTGGGGACCTCCAAAACAAGAAAGTCATGGACCTGTTGGAGCAAGTCCACAGCAGGGCCAGAAAGGTGATCCGAGGGCTGGAGCACCTCTCCTATGAGGACAGGCTGAGAGAGTTGGGGTTGTTCAGCCTGGAGAAGAGTCTGGGAAGACCTTGTAGCAGCCTTCCAGTACCTAAAGGAGGCCTATGAAAAAGTTGGGGAGGGACTTTTTACAAGGCTGTGTAGTGACAGGACGAGGCGTAATGTTTTTAAACTTTAAAGAGTGTAGATTCAGGCTAATTAAAATAAGAATTTTTTCATCATGAGGGTGGTGAAACACTGTAACAGGTTGCCCAGGGAAGTTGTGGATGCCCCATCCCTAGAAACATTCATGGATGGGGCTTTGAGCAACCTGGTCTAATGGAAGGGGTTGCTGCCCGTGGCAGTGAGGGTGGAACTTGATGATCTTTAAGGTCCCTTCCAACCTAAACCATTCTGTGATGAAATTTGCTATTGTTAATTCCAAATAAAGTGAGAAGGAAGCATGTTTAGAAAATTGTGGGCTGTTAACATAGATTTGGTGATAAACTTTCTGCGGGCAAAATTGGGCCAGACTTGTAAATTATGATTAAAGTACCCAAGAAGGATGAATTGCATCCAAAATACATTGTACGAAGAAGATGGAAAAAGTCTGGTTTGTGTAGTTGTTTCATACAGGGCAACTCTTCTAGACCTCCACATTCTACACTTGTCTCAGTCCATTGGAAATGAGTAGAGAGAAAGAATTTGGGTAGGTTTGTTACAGTAAGTGGATAGTCTGCCAGTAGTGTCATTCATTGTGCATTCATAACATTTAATTGAAACTTTTCAAAATTACCTTTCACCATATGAAGTATTTTACCCTGTGAGAGAGACTTGTGGAAACTGAACAGTGCTGTTTTCGAAAGAATAATTCTGTTTGTAAAATAATCATTAAGTAATGATTTGTCATTTTTGTGACCTCTGAGAATGTTTCATCTCTTGCAGGATGGATAAGAGGATTTTTATAATCCATTTCTGTGACTGGTTTGCTAGTAATTACTGATGCAAATACAAACATTATGTTTATAAGGTTTACACTCTAAATATGCTAATACATACCAGCATTTAAAAATTTCTAACTTTGGAGATTAAAGGCTTAAAAAATCCTCCATGTTTTCTCCTGTTCCTCTCAAAAACCACTTCACTTTTTTTTTAGAGTATGTTCTTAACATGGGAATAATCCCCCGCTTACAAAATGAAGATGTAACTTAAAACGGTGTTCTTGACCTGTATCACCAGTGAGAACAGACATCATTTAATGTACAGAATTCACAGTAGAGATAATCCTTAATGGGATAATGTGTGGAGTAAATGCACTGCTCTAATGAAAAGCATTAATTCCTTCAACAATCCACATTTGTAATATGGTTCTAGTTCTATGTAGGTTAAGCTGAAGTATATACGAGGAACAGAGTGTCTTCTGGCCATGTCAGTAGAGAGATAATATTCTGTCACTGAAGTAAAACCACACAATTCTACTTTCAAAAATTGTTTTTAGCAATAGGTTGTAATTTGTCTAGCTTGCCAGATTTCCATTTTTGGTCGTACTCATTAAAAGGTATTTAACAAAGATAATTAGGCATATGTCCTGAAGTCTGAAGGCTATATAAATGCAATAAGAATAAGCTTTTTAAAATGCAGAATTGACCCATGCCTGATGCTGCATGTTCATTTGAAGTTCATGCCTTGTAAAATGGACTTCAGTGGCAAAGACCAAGATCAAGCTCATGGCTTGATCTGAAGCAGATATTGAGGATCTCAGTATTCAGAAGTGCATCTGTTCCTTAAGTATACTTCTTAAATAAAAGAAACAACTGGATTGTTTAAATTTATCACATACATTAACTGTACTTGGAACTTGTTTATCTCTAAAACATAATTCAAGAGGTCTGTTATTGTTGTTGGTCTGATCTGTTTACATTGGCAACCGAAATAAAACTGTGCTGTGGTACCGCAAGCCCAGCACCGTGACAGGAGCAGAAACTGTATTGTATCTTTTCTTGCTCATTGCCGAAATTATTTAGGAAAGTTCCAATTCAGAACCAAACTGTGTCTTCCATTATCTCATACTATCCTGTCATTTTGAAGTAGGGTAAATAGGGATAGGCTTTGATGAAGATACTGCTTATTTATTGGAGTGGTACCTGGGGAGAAAAAAAATCGAGCTTACTCCAGCTAAGAAATTCAAGGTTCTTTTTGTTTGTGATTTGAATAATTGTGGTCTAGACTTAATTGAGATAAAGTATAAAGAACTTCCCAAATACCCCTTCTAGTGAGGGTGTACACAGAAAGAAATACCTCCTCTAGTGAGGGGGTACACAGAAAGATGTGTACATACCCAAAATAAAAGTATATGCACGAATATGTGGTCTGTGATACCTGGTGATACCTCTGAAACTGAGATTTAAGCACTTCAGAGGAAATTAATAGCAAATCACATGAAAATTAATTACCATTTTATTTCATAGAATCATAGAATCATAGAATCGGTGAGGTTGGAAGGGACCTTTAGGACCATCAAGTCCAACCATTAACAAAAACCCCTTCTAAACCATGTCCCTAAGCACCTCATCTACCCTAATTTGTATTAGCATTGTCTGTAAGCAACTGACCTCTCATCTGGACCAGAAATCCAGTAGGCCAGACACTTAGATGCCCCTTTATTACAGTCACTAGAGGTGTTGTAGGTACCCTGCTCATACGGGTGAATGGTTTGTGTGTGCGGTATTAATTCTGTGCCTGTTTCTGCCTATATCCACCCACACCTTAAATTACGCACATCCCAGGCAATTCAGAAATAGAGTGAAATATATTCATGGTCCAAACCACTTATATCACGTAAAGTATTCTCTCTATACCTGTAATTTGACTGTGTTATTTTTCACTTCTTTATTTGTTGTAGAAAGCTGAAGAAAATGCAGAAGGAATGTCATCTGGTCTTGGACCTGATGGAGAGGTATGAATTTTACAAGGTGTTTTTTGTTGTTACTGTTGTTTGGGTTTTTTTTAGATGTCAGTGATTGTTCTGTGTGCCATTGCTACAGCTTAAGAAAAAATTATCACCACAAATGTACTAAGAATAGCTGTTGTTTATAACCAGGAATAAAAATTACCTGGATTAACATTTATGCTTTCTATTCAGAAAGTTGAAGACAAAAGAAGATACTGACTCTATCACTGAGTACGCTGAAGAATCCCTCTCAGCTTTGTTATATGCTTAAAAGTAAATGGTCTTCTAGCAGTCTGTGTGTAGACATAATTTACTTTCTAAAATGAGGCTGTAAACGTGATATATTCTAGCTTCTTATTTTATAAAATACATTGTTGACATTACATGTAATTACCTTTCAGACACAGAACAGACTATAGTATTATGATGGTTTAAGACA
>VXBO01002298.1:33761-47650 GCA_013400135.1 Rhinoptilus africanus
GGACACCAATGCACACGGAAATCAGACTAGCAGTGAAGAATGAAAAGGGCAGAGGTAACAGGTCAAAATTAGGTTAACTTGAACTTTGGGACTACGGCAGCAAATCTGAAAAGGTGAAACCTGAACTGTGCAAATCCAGTTTTAGAAGTGTTTGGCAGCAAATGTAAGGTTTGGCTCTTCCCTTGCTTAAGTCAGCTTCTAAAATCTATTCAGTATTTGTATTCCTGCAGCACTCCTTTGCCAGCATCTTTTTGCTTAGGTTGCATGTGGTGTGAAACTGAACAACTTTGCAGAATAAATGGTTTGGCTCATATATGTTTCTGTATTGCATCCTTTGATACTCAAGCTGGAGGAATACATCACTTGTAATCCGTGCAAGTTCAACTGTGGTCAAACTGAAAAGTGTCAAGGGTTGTGTCTGTGGCTGTAAAGTTACAGTAGTTTGAAGCTAGTGTGGGATGTACTTCTGGGAGATATTTTGTGAAGCATAAAGAATTTGAGTAGAAAAAATGGGAATGCAACATTGTTACAATGTGGACTCCAGCTCTTAGTGAATTAGGTCTCTGACAAAATTATGTTAATTTTGTCCCTAGGTTAAATTTGGACTGTATATTAGGCATATTTAAAAACTAGCTGTTTGCAAATACTGTAATAGCAATGTCTGAGATACGGGCTAGGTTTTTTCCTACTTGTAAAATAAGAAGTCATTATTGGCTTTTGTTGACAGCTATTTTCATGCATACCTGTAAAGTGTTCCTTTTAAATATAAAGTGAAAGGGGGGTACTGTCATACTTGAAGCTTGGCGCTAGAAGGCAGAAACTCATGAACATTGTCCTAACTCTCTTTCAGTTTCCTCTGACACTGAATGAACTGTTAGAAAACTCGGAGTCGCTGTCTTATTGGCTTGAAAAGCCTTTGGTGCTCCATCTCTGTCCATCTTGGTTAATGGCTACTGGAATGTAGGCTTCTCTGTGGCATCCCTGCAATAGTTGATGAGAGGTGGAGGTTTTCTAAAGCCATTTATTTATTTTTAAAAATGAAATATCTAACTAGCTTTGAAGCAATTTATTTCTTGAAATTGCAGGATCTTACAAATAGCCTTGGTTGAAGAAAGCCCATGACGTAAGTACTGTTTGGTCCCCAGAAGGTTTTAAACTTAATTCCAATATGCAGCTAGTGGCTTTCTGCTGGAAACTGATTTTCTGGCAGTCTCTAGCAGGGGATCTCTCTCACTCTGCAAAATGAACCAGGTACAAAGGTGATTTCAGCAATTACAAATTACGAATGGGCTTTCACAAACATTTGTTTTTCATTTTGAAAAATTAATCTAGTTGGTAATTTGTGTATCAGCTTTCAGACAGGTGGAGAATTAACTGAAGTAATGACAGGAATAGCTGGGCTAGTAAAATAGTAACAATCAAATCAGTACTTTACTTACATATCCCATTTTTTGCAGCCTTTGTGTTAATGAGTTTTCAGAGGCAGGAGTAAAGATTCCAGCAGAACTGATCCTCTTTAATACAGCGAGTTTTAGCCTGACACACTTAGAAATTGCTAAGATTCAAAAATCCCCCCAAAGCAAGAAATGTAGTGTGTTGTATGGTTCTTAGTTTGTCTCTCTATTTTTTTGTATGCCAGGATACCAGGAAAAGATATAATTAATGAAAGAGCTGGTTTAAAATTAGACTTTTATAGTGGTTGCATTGGGGACAAGGAAAGACACTAGAGAGTATCTTATCAGAATCACTATAGCAACAGCTCACCCTGTCATTCCCCCTGTTTTTCTCAGCCTGTGATCCTCTCTGTTCAGTCACTAGATTATTAATGGCATTTATTCAAAGCCAGCCATTTCAACTGTAAGCTGTATTTTTTACAGAGAGAAATTCTAGGAGCTATGTCATTTACAGTCAATAGTTTAGGGAAAAGTCGAGCTTTTTATTATTGTTGTTGTTGTTATGACAAGACCTTTCTTTTTTCTTGTTAACTGTTGCTCTTTGAATGAAATTTCAGCTTTATGGTAGAAGTAGTATGGATTCTTCATGTATGTGACTATCTTTTCCAAAAGGAGCGGGAGAGGCGGAGTGTGTTGAGTAATAAGACTCTGTATTTTCCTGGGAGAAGGAGAAAAATAGAAATACTGTATTAAAGTGTCTGTTTATTTGAGTGCTCTCACTGGGGATGTATGTCTAAGCAACAAGAAGTGAGGCAAATCTCCCATACTGTTCATCTCATCATTCTGTCTTGACCATAAAGGAGTAAATCCAGAAAGGAGGGATTGCTTGTTTCGTAGTTTGTCTTTGAAATAAAACTTCCAAATGTACATAAAATTACCTGATTTTATTTTCCAAATGAAACTAAACCAGGAACCACCACCTTTTCTCGGAAGCAATATTTGTACCATCACAGTGTTCTTTTCTCTACCAGTCCCACTGGGGATCTCCAAATACTCAGTTTTAACTTCAGTGAGCTAGCTGGTGACCTTTCCTTTAACCTGTCTTATTTTAATGTTATGCTTAGGATAAGGAACTGTGTTAATAATGGATTTTTAAATATTAAGACCTTTAGTTTCTAGCTAGCCAAAGCCTGTGATGATACTCTATTATGTCAGGTTGAGGCATACAGAGCACCTTCAACCAAGCTGATACCGAAGAAATCCTGACTGCTGTTCTTCAGAGGAGTGAACTTTCATTGGTGTCCTGCTGGGGAGTGCATAGTTCTGGAGTATGTTGAATCTACATGGCTAGAGGAGGTTTTTAGGAGACGTAATTAACAGCCTGGAAGAGTTTTCCTAGGTACAAAGAGTATACTGAGGAGCAGTATGTTTGAGCCTGGGCTTCGTTTGCTTTTCAGTCTGGTTATGAACTAATTAGTATAAAGGTTTGAGGCATTCCAGGTGAGCTGTGGGACACTTCAGTTGATCGAACTGCCTGGAAGGTTCCTCCTCTCCGTGATTTGCAAATGATTCTAGAGGGGTTCAAGGGTGCTTGGTGTAACCTGATGGCAGAAGTGTGGAAAAGCAGCTCCACTCCGGTTCTGTTTGGTTCACTGCTGTTGGATGGAAGGATAGAGAAATAATTTTGGTACTTTTCTGAGCAAGGAATCCCAATAAATTCCTTCAAACTTTGCTGTAGGCTCTGGATCTGTTGTTGATACTGTTTATTTTGTGATGGTGCTTATGTCTATTTATATATAAACAAAGCTTTATTTTGTGCTGCTGTAAATTGCTTTTCCATTCATCCATTGTTTTGAAATTTATAATATTTATGCATGATTTTGCAGCTATTTGGTGATACTATTTTTCTTCTTAACATAATAAGGCCATTGCTTGTGTTTTACTCGCAAAGGTGCCTTAAGTCCATCAAAAGGAAGAAGACATTTAGTGATACAGAGATTGGTAACAATGGACAAAAATGCTTATTGCATCAGAAATTCAGCTTGTCATTTGTTAATCAACTCTAATAACTGGCTTTCAAAGAAGGTAGGTCAGTAAAGGATAAACTAGATCCTTGTGATGGTTGATTGCTGTGTGTGGTAGTCATTCTTAGAAAGAGACTTTGCAAAGCTGAGCTTTCTGTGCAGGACTGTGGTTTTGAGCCATGCAGTAGCTACTCTGAAACTACTGAACGGTGAATTCTCTCCTGTCAGATGTTAGGAGAGGGTGGTTACCAGGGTGATATCCTGAGATTTCCTAAGTGACCGCATAGTTTGTACTTTTACCCAAAAAATCTCCTCTCACAGATCTGGTCCTTTTACCAAGCATAAGGGTTAAGAAATAGGTAAACGTGTAACATTGAGGTGGACAGAAGTAAAAGCTGAATATGGTGTAACTGGAAAGCAAGACTCGATACTAAAAGCATTCTTTAAATCTCCTGTCCAGCCTTAATGTTTGACTGTGTTTCTGTACTGCAGTTTCTCTGTATCTAAAACCTGACCATTTAAGCCTGTTTGAGGACACATTCATCCGTGGTGTTAGAGCTGTATGCAACTCCTGAACAAAAGATGCTGTGCAAGAAATATGCATTCATGTGGAGGTGGAGCGAACCTAATTTATAAGAACTAATTTTATAGTCAAAGCAATCAAGAGCTAAATTATCTTAAAATCAAAGATCAGGGAAAGTCAATAAAAATTAAAACAGAAAAAGGGCTGAATAATGGCTTTCTTCAGGGAGTCTGCAAACTGTTTCTCTTCTTCTGTAAGAGCACAATTCTGCCTCAGCGTTAGACTATTCCCTGTTATAGCTGACTCATCTAAATTTTTAAACCTGTCCCATTACTGCTTTTGACAACTGATTTCTTATACTATGTATGCTAGTTTAGATTTTATTTCAACACAAAAGTAAAGTGTTCCCTGTTTTTCCTTGAGCATAGGCAGTTAATACATGAGTTAATGCATTTACTGTAGGACCAGTATGTTTACGTGTGAAATATTTAAAAGGAGGCATACAAAAAAGGTGTAGGCTAAGATGCAGGAAAAGAAGAGATGGAAAAACAGTTTTGTTCATTAAAAGGAAATTTCAGTCAACGAAGATTTTTTTCGGGGCTGTTGCCTTTGACGCTGACACATGAGCAATGCCTCTGGGTCCATTTAAAATGCAGACCATTTTTCCCAAGGCCTATGGCTTAAAATGACAAACAAAGGGAGAGTTTGGGGTGACGTTTCCTTAGCCTTCCAGTTTCCAAGCTAAGCCTGCCTGGAATCCATTTGATCATTATGCACTGTAGCTTAAAAAATGTGCCTGGGAAGAAAAAAACATGGCATTGCCAACGAGCTTCACAGCCCTGTATGACTTGTGTAAAATGTGGAGTGGCTTTGGATTCACTCCATTGAGAGAGCTTCTCCCTGACTCACACAGCCGTATCTTATGATATGTATTCATTGTAAGTCTCCTTACATTTTGCTTCAGGAGTTTTCAGAATTTTAAGTGGATGAAAAGAAATCTGGCACTCTCCCATCCTGATTTAAGCAGATGAACACGCAAACCCATATTTCTCTCTAGTTCTAAAAGAAGTAAGAGAGATCTGAAGTATAGATGGAAGAAATTTGTTATAGTCACTACTGCTAGGTAGACTCCTTCCTTTCCTGGACTAGATCCTGCAAGGGGACTAGCAATACATGAAACCTATTCAGTGTTACCTCTGAGGAAAGCACAATAACACATCTAAATGTGCTATTAGAAGTAATGAAAAAATGGAGATTGCTCAGTTTCCTTCTGTTGGTAATTTCTCCAATTCCTTGCAATGTGGCAGAATGATGATACAGGAGATCTCTAAAGCATAGGAACAGAGAAGAATGTTACAGTACAAGAGATTTTATTTAAGGAGTTGGTTTTACATATGATGATGCAAAATTAGCAAAGCAAAATGGAGGTGAAATTTAGAAAGTTTTTAAGAAATATGGAGGCCTAAGAGATCATACAGTTCTGTGTAGATGAATGTGTAGACCATTACAAAGTACTTTCCCAATAGGTCAGACAAAGTTAGAGAAAAGAAAGGGACTTTTCTTCCTGTTTCACAGATGGAGGAAAAAAGAAAAAATAGCGTACTGCACAAGCATAGCCTCTGACAGTACCTGGAATTGGATGGACCCTCAAGAAAGCCACACAGTGTAAAATGGGAGCTTCTGATCAGTTTAGCAAAGAATTAGAACCGATTTGCTGAGCTGGCTTTCCCTCTGTACAGCACAGCTGTTCCTGGTAGTGTATTACTTCTGGAGCACTTGCTTTTCTGTAATCCAGAAAACTTTCCTTCACCATCTTCCTCATTTGTGGGTGTCTCCAAAGCAAGGAACTCCTCTGTACCAAACCTAGGGAAAAGAATACAGTCCAGCGTTTTGGTGCTTCTCTTTGCTCTCAGGGTTGCTGTGTTACTTCCCTTAGGAGTACAAGGTACGTGAAAGCCGCACTAGAGTGCATCACCACTTGATGGCACCAAACAAATTTGAAAGACCATTTAAAATAAATTAATACAGAAGGGAAGCAACACAGCTTTTCTGCAGTGTGGGACGGCACCAACAGAAGTAAGTCATGCTTGCTGTATTAGTAGACCACTCTGTAAAGCACTCTGAGCATCTGATAAACTTTTTCATTGTTCGTTCTCTTTAACAGGGCATGAGTACTTCAGCACTGTTGTAAATAATGAGCAACAGGCCTTGCGTAGGAAATGAGTGAACTGAAAATGTATTCTTAGCGCAGTGTGCTGGCCAGTTTGTGAGCAAGAGAGATTGTGCACTTGCTTGTCTGAAAATGTTCTGGTTGCCTTGTGCTGAGGCTGTACACTCACTGTATCTCTTCCAAGTTTGCAAGTACAAAGCAATCATTTAATGAAAATCAAGTTTCTGGACAGCATCATTTGAACAATTTTTCAAAATAAGGGGAATTCTAGTACCATTGCACTCTGTGCTGTTAGATTCACAGTGACCTTGATATTTCAGGAACTCCTTGTCTTACAGATATTCCTCCTCTTGTTCCCTGTAGGGACAGATGTTCTCAGTTCAGTGGCTGGAAGGATGACCATATTGATTCTTTAGCCATTAACATTAAAGTGTACCAACAGGGAGCTCCCCTAATACTGTTATGGATGCTTCACCTTGTCTTTTCTGAATGCATTATAAGAATCTTGTGTGTCTCAGGTTTTTATTAGTTCTCAGAAAAATGAGTTTCAGCCGCAGACATCTGCAAGATAACCTCCAGGTCTTTCCATTAAACACACAGCAATTGCTAGAGGCTTCCTTAATTTAATTCACTCTGAATCCTCTGCTTTCTGTAGTTTTCACCCCCTTCTGTCTTTTCATCTGTCCCTGAACATATTGCCTTGCTTAATTGTATCCTGTTTTGTGTTTTGTAGAGAAAGAGAAGGAGGAAGATGTTAATGCTTGTCAAAATGACCAGCAGTCTCCTCTTTTCCCTGATTCCCCTTCAAATAAAAATGTCTGCCACAACATTTGGTTAGTTTGTCTAGGTTAGCTGTAAAAACAGATACTCTGTTGGCTTCTTTTCTCATCTAGTAGAATAGAGGCAGAGCTCATCCTAGTATATATGGATCAGAAAGAATTAAAGATCACAGTGTAGTGTACCTGTTTCCCTTTCCCTTCCAATTCTCCTTCCTCCGCAATATGGATTAATTTAAGCGTGTAGAGTTGAGGAATCGTGTACATGCATATGGATTGCATGCTTGTTGGCATGGAGACAGAACAATTTTGGCACCAGTCCTATTCTCAGGCAACTGTTTTGTAATTAATTATTAGAATTAACTAGAAGATTCTTTGGCTGAGAAACTATTTGCTTTTTATTTGCATGGTACCTAGCACAGTGGAGACCTGGTCCTAGTGTAAAGATCTTAATAGTAATATACAGTAATTTTATCTGATAGATCTTGTGTTTGTCCATACACAGTTACTCAAATCAGTCCCAGCCCTACAGAGCTCATGCCAGGATTTTTTTAAAAGAGTTTTTATAACATGCCTGTGAATTTTGTTCATATCGATTCCAGAAACTTGTGTTGATTGAGGATCACTTTCATCCTGTTTCTAGACCACATCACATCCCTGTTAGGCCTTTTATTGTCCAAGTGCTACTTGACTTTGAAACCTAGAAGCATTTCAGCATTACAGTAGTCTGTGGCATTCCCAAGGTGAAGTAGCAGAGTGCTCTCTCTCACTGTGGTGTATGTACTTAAGAGGAATAAATACAGCTCTGCAGAAAGGTGAATATTCAAACCCGTTAAAACCTTTGTTCTTTTTTTTTTTTTTTTATAAACATTTGTTTCCCTCCTGCGTAACTGATTATTAGGAAGCATGCCAAAGATTGTGTCAAAAGAAAGGTCTAAGTCTTTGAGAGCATCAGTGGCATGTTTTATAAGAAAAGTCTGTTGTTTTCCACTTGTGAAACAATTTTAACCATTTCGTGGAGCAACTTTAAAAGATGCTGGCAGCTTTGTTGGTGGGTGCTGGTGTTGCACTCTGACCCATCTTAAATGTCTGGTGAAACAGTCTGTAGCAATTAGGTAATTGTTTCATCAAAATATGATTAAAACCAAATGCCTGTAATTGATGCTTCCTGTAAGCATTATTGAAACAGGACTTTAATGAAAGCAAATGTATGTTCTTGCTGTTCCCAATATTTGAACTCTAGAGAGAAGAAAATTGAAAGCAATTAGAGCAACAAAATGGATGTTTGTAATTTAATATTCAAAGCATGCTTTTCTTTTTCTGTTAAATTCTAACTTAATGGGGAGATTTCACGTGTCACTTACAAAACTGTGTATTTAGACTTTATGTAGTTGTTCAGCTCTGGTGTTGGCATGGATGTCATCTGCATTCTGAAGGCTCTCTAGGCTGCAGGACTTTTGCAGGCTTGGTCATCTGCGTAGCCCTCAGCCGTGGGGTGCTATACACAGAGATTCACTGAGGGGGAAAGAGAGTTGGTGGGCACGTTAATCTGATAAATGTTCTGGAAAGCATGCTCATTCAGATGGAAGAGCCACCCCTGCCTCTAAATGGTGCTGCAGCTTGGCTTGAGGCTGCAAGCATCTGTCCATGAGCCCAGCTCAGTCATCAGCGTTTTTGACAGGAAGTGGCAGTTGCTTCTGTGTTGGGGACTGAGCCCATTTTTCATGCATACAATTTGAATTGAGAAAAGTTACATGCATCTCTTCACACTGGGGTGTGAAATTCAGTCCAGGACCGAGGCAGCAGCTCCTACCACCGGACTCTTAATTGGTTTTTGAGTCTTTGCCAAAGGTAAAGCTCCATATGCTTTTTGTCACCACTTCTCCAAATAGAGAGCAAGCTGAATAAGGATGAAATAAAAGAAGCTGAACTTTAAAGTATTCAATTTTACAAATTGAATTGCACTGGGGTGTGTTGCCTGGGCAGGCTGCTGAAGCCACGGCATGAGGTGTCTCAGAACAAGTTAAAGAAACTACCGTGGGGAACAAGGCAGCCGTGCAGGGGGGCAGGGGAGGGCTCTCCAGCAGAGCTTCCCCTTGCATCAGGCGTGCCTCACTGATGAAGCATTTCTAAGCGCAAATGAAGCATACAGCAGCCCACGGGTGGCCTATGCTGAGGCACAATGAATTCTTCAGTGGTTGAAGTGAGGCATGAGTTAGAGAGGGTGGAAGACACCCAGCTGTATTTTGATGTCATTCTTATACTTGCTGATGTCATCAGTCACGGAGCAGTATTGCTCTTTGACAAGACCATCAACAAGGAGACCATCAGAAAGACAAGGTTAAAAAGTACTACAGTGTTTATAGCAATCTCAGTTGTCGTTCATTTATATACCAAGCTGTTATTTTATGGTGTTCATCTTTTCAGTGGAAAAGCAGTAGGCTTTCTGGAAATTGAGAAGTTTAAAATATTATGCGTTTGTGAAAAGGTCAGATTCCCCTTTTGTATACACTGTTAAAGTGTATCAAAGTTTTGTTTCTCTTACTTGAACAGGCTAGCAGGAGCTGTTATAAGAGCAATGATTCTGTACAAAGCCAAATACAGACAGATTTATACTTGAGATCATGAAAGGCAGGGTTCTGAAACTTGTAATTTGTTGATTACAGAATTTGTTTCTGTGATAACAGAGTCATGTTGTCACTTGGACTGTTTATCATCCTTTAGGTTTCGGCATAGTCCAAATTGCTGGTACTTGAGAGACTGGACCATCCACAGCTGGATCAGACAGTGCTTAAAATATGGTGCACAAGACAAAGCCTTATACACATTAAAAAACAAGGTAGGTTTGTACAAGGAAAAGACATGAATGTATTTGATCAGCTTTTTGAGACAAGTGGAGCTTACCTGGAATTTCTGTTGCAGACGTGTCCTGTAAACTGTGATTTTAAGTTCAGATATTCCTTTGTCAAAGCAAAAATTAATCTTGCACTTGTATTTTAACTAGAGGTCTTTACAGCTTTTATTTATTCTCTTCTTTCCTAGGAAGCTTTTTTTTTTTAAACAGTCTTGGTGTCCAAAGCATGCTAGACTCAGAAAAACCTGATAAGCAATGCCCCTCCTGGTCCCAAGGGCTCAGATAAAACAAATTCAGTACATCAAAAGTTAGAAGTCCTACATCCCTGGACCCGTGCTGATGTTGTGTTGCTTGGCTGTCACATTGCAGCTGTGTGCAATGCCATGGTTCTGATCTTTCTGATCTGCAGCGCTATGCTTGGGAAGATTTGAACAGCAGATTTTTACACTGATTATTCTTTTTTCCTTCTCTTCAGGTTCAGTATGGAATTTTCCCAGATAATTTTACATTCAATATTTTATTGGATTGTTTTATAAAGCAAAAGAAATATGAAGGTGAGAAAATACGTACTAATTCTGCATCCTGAGTTGTATGCTGTTAAATCTTAAGAGCTTTTCTTGAATTAAAAACTTGTAACCATTTTTTCTCTGAAGTCACCTTAAAAAGCACACCTTCTCCTTTCTTTAAACTATTTTTCTGCATGTTTATATCTAACTTCTGTTAGGTTTTTATTAATTATATAATTTTGAACATGTGCAATTCACAGTTTCGACTGTGATTAATCCCCTTCCAAATGTAAACCAACCTCCAGTTTTACAAGTCTGATTTACGTGCTAACAAAATCATAGGAGTTGCTAGTGATAATTAGAGTGTTACAAGAATTGAAACACATGTTGGTAGAGTTCATCTTACCTGTGTTTAGCTGTTCAAAAAGCTATGTATCTAAACTGTCTAGACTTTCTGTCTGTCTGTCAGTGGAGGGAGCCAGCTACACTGAATTACCATGTTGAGGTGCCTGTCTTTCACTATTGACTGTTTAAGTGTTGAGATGAATAATCCTCTCATATTTGATGACAAATATTTAAGGTTTTCATTTCACTACAGGTTGTCGGGTACTGTAGACTTGCAGCGAGCTTTTCTTTGCATAAGCATCTTGTAAAACAAATAACTGAAAGGCATAATAGAATTGCAGGACTTGTCTAGCTTTTATCGTCCAAGTTTTGCTAAATGGAAAATTAAAACATATATTTATTTTATTTTGAGAGCCCCTTGTCTGTGAATTCCCCCTTATTCCATCCATATTTCTTTTCTGTGACAGGCTCAAGGTCTTTTGTTTAACAAACTGTCCTTCTTGACAGGGAGTGTCACTCGAACTCCCTGTGGAGCTTCTCCACAGCACTATTTGCTGAACACAGTGAGTGCTGTGGGTGATCTGTGACAATATTTCTGCTCCGTTGTACTCTCCTGTCACCTTAAGGGCAATGAATTTAAGCCAGTCTTCTTCTGCTTGTATTGTAATCTAAGCACAAGAACAAAGAAGTCATTTTTAGCATCTTTAGAGATTTTTTAAAAAATGTTTATGATTGAAAAGTTGAGCAAAGAAGAGCCAATTGAAGACTGTAGAGCTAAGATAACTTTGGAACGCTCCTATGCTGTGGTCTCATGCTATTCAACCCATTCTTCCTTCTCATACTGTGTTTGAATAACTCACATGAGTAAGATTAATTCTCTACTGCTAATCGTAAAAAATCTTTAATTTTCTCCCTAACTACTTCAAAATATACTACAGCACTAAAGAATCAGTGAACACGAGTGGGTGCGAAAGAGTTGTGTAAATTTGCTCTCACTGATTAGTTATTGTTTTTCTCCATAGATGCTATGTCAGTAGTAACAGAGATCATGCTGCAAGAAAGTTTTGATGAATTCTCAACACAGCTTCTTTCTCTTTATGTTTTATACCAGTATCTGGCAACCAAGTCTGAACGTACGGTAAGCTGACCACACTCAAAATGATACACTAAGTGCCATTGTGCATTCAGTTGGCCATTCAATCTTGAATATATTTTATTTTCCCGAAGTTAACCTGGAAAAAATAAATACTCCATTTTTGTTTCATTGTTTTTACAACTGCAGAAGAAATAAGAAAAAAAATAAACAACAAAATATGAAATCCATTAAATAACTTGTCAGCCCTTTTGCTCCTGTCTCTGGAAGGGGAGGTGTGTTGCGATTTTGAGATGTAATATATGTGTATTGGAAGGTTATGAAATGACATTTCAGTTCAAATAGGGTTCTACCAGTTAACACAAAAAATCTGTGTAACCTATTGTAGAGGACCCTGTTAAGGTGAGTTTGGTAGCAGTGATTTTGCAGAATTATAACGCGTTTTAACTGGGATTTTTACTATCCCATTTGGCTTTGTGTGTATTGTTTCTAGTATGTATTTATTTTAAAACTAAATTTGTTATATTTCTCCTGTCTCCAAGATTTCTTAGTCACATCTTGCTTGCCTATGGCCAACATGACAGTTGAGGCTCTTGAAAGTGGCATTATTCTACCTTTGCAGAAAGGGTTCATTTAGGTATCAGCAAAGGGCTGAGTCCATCATCTAGTTTGGCATAGGCCTTCAATAGTATGTTGTCATCCATAAGTAAAATGCTTGAAGCCTCCATTTGTCTCACATGAAGCATCTTCTAAAATGCGTATCACAGGTGCCTTCAGGTTTTACTCAATTGTGTTGTAATTTCAGTTTTCACTGTAGAAAACAGATGTGCATTTGCCCTGTTCTGTATTCTCCTTCATTCCCCAGAAGTCAAGTATACTTGATCACTTGTATATGAAAAGCAGAGAGACCAAAAATCTTATTTTCATACTATGTTTGTGTATCCTCCATGCAAAGACAAACACTTGTCAATGTGTGTAGCTTTTTGTGAAAGCAGAATATGCAAGTAAGGATGGTGTGGACTTATGACACATTTAAGGCAAGCATATTTATAGAGCCGTGATTATTTAATATGCATTTTGAAATAAACCTAACCAAAGACAGCAGCAAGCCATATTTTTATATGTATACACCATGTAGAGTACTATTCAGCACCTCATAATGCTCAGTACCAATTTTCTGTGTTTAATTTAAGAAGTCGGGGTAGACAGAGTTACCAGATCTGCTAAGCTGATCCTGAAAGTCCCATTTCCCTGTTCCCAAAGTGTGAGACAGGTCAGCCAGTGTCCTCTTGCAGACAGGCCTTTGGCTGTAGCTTAGGGTCCATCAGCCTGATGAAATGAATTTTAACTTTGAAAGCCGAATCTTGGGCAATCTGACTATGTTAGTCCTTAGTGTGTATAGCAGTGGTGATAGAGATCTTCTGCCGTTGTAACCACCACCAAAAGCCTGACTGCTCTTGGCTCTCCCTGGAGGGAGTTTCCTCCATCACTGCTGCAAACAATCCATATGATTGCTGCCTTTCACTGCAAAAGTGTTAGCCTTAAGTTCTTGCAGTTCTTCCAGCTCTTGGAGCCAACGGGCTAGCTCCAGAAAGAACCTAACTGCTAAAAGCCCTGTTTTTCCAGTTGCGCCTGATTTTCCTGTAACCTTCAGCTGGAGTGCTGAATTCAGCACAAAACAGCCCTATTTCGTTGTATCCCTTTTCTGGGTCAGTCAAGTACCTTGTCTGGCTGTCCAGTGATGGTATTTTGTGTGAGATGACATCATGCAAATTCTTGTAGCACCCAAATGGAGACACAAAAAAATGCCATACCTTGAAAAGACATCTTTGAATAATGCATTAAACCAGAAGGTCGAACCTTTGTGCTTTTTAAGAGTCAGTGTACCTCAGGGAATTTTTCAGAAGGCATCTTCCTTTCACCAGGGATATTTGTTTCAGGTCATAAGGTAATAAACAAGATGCTGACGTATCCTGGCAGAAAAAGGATGTATTAGAGAGTCAGACTTCCTCCAGTCTGTTGGCTTTTATAGCTTCTTTTTCCTCATTTTCTTAGCAATGGGAATTGTTCAGCTCTTTTCACTTGCAGTGAAGAGACATTTACCCTTGATGTTTGTGCTTCTTTGGTCTTGAAAAATGTACTGTACTATCCCATAGCAAAACAAAATTCACACTGCTCTTGTGGTTTTAGTGTACTTACTGATT
>VXBO01002298.1:47659-74801 GCA_013400135.1 Rhinoptilus africanus
TAGCCATCACTGGTGGTCTTGCTCAGACAGCTGGTACTTCTCTCTAGCTGGAGAGACAGCTGTACTTCTAATCCTGAAGCATACAGTGGTCTTGGTGAGTTGCATATGCTCTTCACAGAGTGCAGATTTTGGATTCAGAGCAGCCATTAGCAGCATAGCCTTCTCTCAGCATTTTACAGTTCTAGTGAGGGATAGTGAAGCATGTATCTTACCACATACTTAACAGAAAAGGCTGCTCTAGTAAAGCCATGTAATTTTTTTCTTCAGCAGTGTTAGCCTGAAGCAAGTGGTAGGAAGGACAGGGTCAGAGCTTGGCCAGTGTAAATCAGCATAACACTATGTCCTGAAGGAAATGCACTGATTGACTTCCATGCAAAAATCTCAAACCCTCATTTTTTACTGTCTTCTGGAAAGAGAGATGTTCCTCAGTAGGTTGTGTGCTATTTCTCATGATATACATACTGTAACTCTGAACATTAGACATGTTTAATGATTCTTTGCTTTGTTTTTAAGACATCTGATGAAGCCATGTTTTCTGTCTTTGGCTGCTGCCATTTTGTGTTTGTGTTTGTCAAGGAACACTTACTTAGTTTACATTATTTGCAGTGGGAAGAGGAGAGAAATCTTGGAGCATCACTAGTGCTTACGGGTCTAAAGCAAACAAACACTGTGGGGTTTAGCTCCCAGCTGTATGGCTATGCATTCCTTGGTAAGTTTTATCTCCCTCACAGTCATCTTTTTCCTCTTGTCTTCAGTGGCTGAATTAAGTTGGTATCCTTGCTCTGTTAAAATGTAATAGAGGAGACTAAGAAAAAAAAAAAAGCAGAAGTAGTGGAAGGAACAATTTCGGACTGAATTTAAGACTGAACCTGTTTTGTAAGCCTGGAGGGTAGTACTGATTTGAATGGTATGCCCTTTATCAGACAGCTTCAGAATCTCCTTTAGGGCTCCCTGCAGGTTTGGATTGACAGCTGAAAAAAAGATGTTCCTAAAGAACAGTAGGCTTGGTTTATTTGTGAACCAACAAATTTAAAAAATGCCACAAAAGTACAGTGTTCCTTAACACAAATTTAAGGTTATAGACACTAGACTCTTTTTCTAGTTAGTGATCTTCTTAAAATAATCCTTAAACCTCAAGAAATTCAGAGAGCACAGCCTGAAAAACACTATGTTTAGAACATTTACTGCTCACTGTAAAGTTAACGTTTCTGTTGTGAACAGCAGAGAACAGTGCCTTTATCCTGTGTCTGTTAAGGAGTCTTCACTGCTAATGATACGCTATATTATTAAAGAGCAGTTAGATCAGAGTATATCTAGAATTGGAGGAAAGGGGAACGGGGTAAGTAATTCTTGAATTTCCTCTAACCTTTAGAGGAATATAATGCAGGTAGGTTTTCTCCTTCTCTACAAAATGATTATTTACTTGAAAGTAACTAATTAATTAAAAATGTATGATTATGAAGTTGTTCCATCACTGCATTATATTTTATTCTAGAATTTACTGAGGGTAATAAAATGTGAACTTGTTCTTAAAATGTGGCCTCAAAATATGATGTCTAGTGGCAGCGTTAGGATACTGATTTGGATTTATCATTACTGTAAGACAAAAAATTCATTTTCAGTCAAGAAGGGGATAAATAGGAAACTTAATTTGAAAGCGAGATTTTCCATTGAGCTATAGTTTATTATCCAGTGGAGATACTGATGCAAATAGGGACTTTACTGTCCAGTTGGCATTCAGTTTGGGGTGGTTTTTATGTCATATAGATTGGTTCAGTAGTGGCTGTATTTCAAAAATGCACTTCACTGTTGTCTATGAGCAGTAGTACTTGTTCCATGACATTGACATTTCAGTAGATCAAAAGCTATTTACTGTTATGTCACGTATTCCACAGTCTTGCCAAGACTAATGGAACCAGCCTCTGAGAGAGTGAAAGATGTCTACGGGCACAGAGTGGCCTCAAGCACCTCAGCTATTTAAATTTAGCCATAGTCTGTAAGCTTTGTCTGTTCACTTACTACCTTGCTTTTCCTAAATTGTTCTCTTCTATGTAAAGAAGACTCAGGTGTGTTTTGGAATTTTGTGTCATTATAGCCAGAGTGCAAATTAGATTGAGGACTTGGATACAACTCTCGAAGTGCTGTTATTTGTTACATTGACAATGACAAAATCAAAACATTAGAGTGACAATCGTTGTAAATTAGTACTCATCAACTGCAACATGATGTACATTTTCTCTATTACGTAGGAGTTTTGTGTTCCCTAGTAATTACCATAAGAAGAAAAGCCACATAGTTAGTGGTGCTACGCATCACAAGTCGTACTAAAGTCAGTGAAGACCTTCTTGCACACAATGTCCTAAATCAAGAACCAAAATTTCATTTTGGCAGATCTCCCGTATTTCCTCTCAGGAAGCTCCAGCTTTGGGGTACTAAGCTGTATAGTTAGCCAGAGCATGTGCTGTAAATACCATACAGTCTGGCCATGGCACGTGTGTGAGTATACCCTGAAGGCCACAGAAGTGAGTCCAGAGCCTGAGATTTAGTACACACGTGCTGCACAGTAAGATACTGATGATGTCTGAGATCTTCAGACATCCTGCTCAGAGCTGTTGTTATAACTGCCAGAAAACCAGAAAACCTGGCCGCTTTTCCTGTTTTCCATGTAGACAGAATGGAGGAGCCAGAAACAAACATACAGTATCTGTGAAGTTGAGCAAAAAGAAGGCACTTCAATAAAATAAGGTTATAGCAGTTCTGTCAGAGCAGCTTTGTAGAAGAGTGTGGTTTTTTTACCATAGAAGCCAAGACACTTGCTGTCACTTCTGAAAAACAGACAACCCATATAGATTCTGTTAAGATGCAAGTGTTGAAGTACTAACGCTAAAGTATTTTTTTATCACAGGGAAAGTGGAGTTGAATAAAGGGCTAAGAGCTGTATACAATCTAATGCCACTTATGTGGACACCTGGATACTTGAATAGAGCCTTGCAAGTGATGGAGAATGTGGCTTCATTGTCAGGGGACAGCAAAATCTGCAAAGAAGCTGTAAGTATGAAGGCTGTAACCTGCTCAACGGGGAAATCCATATAAGCCAAACTCCAGTAAAAACTGTGAATTCTATGCCTGGCTAATGAGAAGAGGCCCAGCAATAGTTCAGAGGTCTTTGAAAGACAGGAGGAGAAGTAATGTTTACAACAGAACCACTGCTTCAGTTGATGAGCCAGCGATGATGTCGACTGGCATGTCCTTGGGAATGAGTGTCTGTTATTGCCACAAACCATTTAAGTATGTTTCCTAAACCTTCCCCTCCCTATAGAGACACCTGAGTCTGCATTGCATGAAGCACATGTCTGTGGGGCTGGAAGACCCCTTTGTTTCCCAAGCTTTTGAACTCACTTGGAGACATATCTCTCAGCACTGAGGATGGAATATCACATCTTGTTCCTCTCCGGGCTATATCCATGTATTCTGTGCCCTCTGAGACGATATTATCCTGAGTGATACTGGTCCAAAAAGGGTACAGAGTGATTTCTAGAAGGTTTGTAGTGCCTTCAGTTGTGGAGGATGGATAGATTTGGTCCATTTGGGAACTCAGTACTGACTAAGGGACTTGGGGCTTAGGAGTGCAGTGGGGCATCAGGCTCATCCTGGAATCAGACATCTTTGGAGGAGTAACTTAGGAAACCACCACCAGCACCACATGGGCTGGAGCATAGCAACAGCACTGAGGACTCACTCACCTCCTTTTCTTGGAATTCTTTCCTGAAGGTGTGTCGGGTGATGGCAGTCTCCCTTTTGCTAGGACAGGCCAGGGCAATGCTCAGCAGGTTTTCCTGTCTACTGCTTCATGCTCAGAAGCAGCTCTGTGTAACACTGGACGGTACGAGGAAGGAAGTGTCACAGCTGCAGCTTTTTTAAGTTACCTCTTTGCGCGTATGGTTTTGGGGATATTTTTTCCTTACTCCAAGTTTGAAGAACTTGGCCTAATATGCTTGTGACTTTTTATGCTTACAAATCCTAGACAAGTTAAGGAACTCCTCACCTTGCTCTGGGTTGTAGGTGAACATCCTAGCATTGAAATAAGGCTGCATCTGTCTGTAGTACAACAGGTCCATAGGAGATACCATCCTTCTGTGTACCAGTACTGTAAAAATAGTAAATGCTAGCACTATCTAGCAATGCTTTCTTTGCAGAGACATGTTTTACTTTGTTCAGTGAACAACTAAGAACTTAAAATGTTGTCACTGATTACTCACTAATGCTACAAGTGTCTGTACAAATCCAGTAGTAGAGCCCAAAAAGCAATGACCATGAGAGCCTCCCAGAAACTTCCCTGAAGAGATACATGGCCTCATTTGGATTTTAGGTAGTAGCATATGAACAATAGTGCAAGTCACATAAGTTTCACCAAACTGAACACCAAGAGCAGGCCTGGATGGGTTGTTATTATCAAAATAATTTTTTATCTAATGCATTTTTGTGGCCCCAGTGCAGAAAGTAAAATATGTTGGTCCATATCCTCGTCTGGTGTAAAGTAATTACAGTGTATTGATTTGCATCATCTGGCCTTCTCTACCTAACTGCTCATTAAGATTTTACTATTAAAATCCATACAAGGTATTTTTAATTACTATTTCCAACTAAAATGCAGTATTCCTAAGGGTGAAGGACTAAACGCACTGACCAGATCAATATTGGGGTCAGTCAGCTTCACTGAATTCAGCAGCAGGTATGATGGAAAGAGCCTCGCGTGCTGTAAAGCCTTTTTTCCTGTAGTATCCTGAGCCTCTCTTGGTCAGGACCAGATTGACTATTATGCAGTTCTCGTAAATCTATATCATAGCACTGAGAAGGATGGGCTGTGTTACAAATCATTGTCCTTGCATGCCTGCACAGTCACAGAGTTACTTGAGAAAGACACAACCCTGTTTTTTGCAAACTTGGTTCTTTTCCAAAATGTAATGTTATTTTCTGGCTGAATAAATTTAATTATCTAAAAGGGAAGTTTTCAAATTTTTTAACTGCAATGGTGTAAACATTTTCAAGTGGTTTGCCCAATCATTATCAGTCACTTACTTTTCTTTCAGCCTTTAAACTTCCATTCATTTATGACGTTTCTATCTGCCATTACTATCTTAACAACATAATAGAAATACTGTTCTAGTGTTGTACCATATCAGTTAACTGTGAACAACCAAGACAGTTTTGGGTTTTTTCAATTGTCTGAGAAAGTCTATAAATGACTGTATGTATTTCCAAGCTCATGGTTATTATTTCATTGCTTATTTCATCCTGTTTCAGTATTGCTAGTTTGAAGATAACATTTCAGTGTCAAGAATGTTATTTCAAATAAGCCTAATTTTTATTCCTTTAGCATTATATACTTACACTAGGCAAATGAAACTGTAAGTATTAATATCCCTTTTGCTGTGAGAAGGCATCACAGATTCAAAGATTATACAGAGTTATTTTATCCTACAGTTAAATGTTTAGAATTAGGATTCGTGGAAAGACAAGAGCTCTTTGCATTTGTAAAAGCGTTTGTAAAAAGAACTTTAAAATGCAGGCAGCCTGCATCCAATATTTCCGGTTATGGTGATCATGTTATTCCCAATACAGCAGCAGCATCCGTATAGTAATTCCATCTCTTGTATCAATAATACATACAGAAATAATGTACCAAGTCCCTTACTGAAGCTAATGCATTCTTTTGATGCAACTGCAGTTAGGAGATGGTGCTTCTCTTGCCACCGCAAAAGACAAAAGCATGAAGAGGTGTCACAGATTAAAAATACACCTATAGCAATATATTATGTGCCTACATTTCCATTTTTCATGTTAAATTATCAGAGGAATGATAGGAATGAATGTTCTTGTGGCTGAACAGATGATTTCCCTGCTTCTTTTCACCAAAGAGGTATTGAGATGATCTATTAAAGATTATATTATTCAAACATTCCATAGTAATAATTTATTTAGATGTGGCTGTGATTGTGTATCATGCTAGTGATGTTATCACTGGCTACCACTTAGCGTTAGTATTTATGGCTGGCAATCAGGCCAAGAGGAGACATTTGCCTAACACCTGACAGATCTGCAAATACCAGTCAGCATCTGAGTCACAGGGCATTTTACTGTTGACAGAGAGTGCTGGAGTTGTTCTGTTGCAGGGATTTAATGTCCATCCTCAAAGGTCCCAAGTACAGTACAAGATTATTCCAAGAATAAATCCCATTTCCTTTTAGAATTTGGTTTTCTTTTTATCATACACAGAAGTCATCTCAAAATACATGGTAACTCATGAAATTGTTTGTACACCTGAGAGTGGTGTTACTCTGTTTATGCTAACAATAACAAATGTGATTGTTCAGATTGATGCTCTGGAGACCATTTTGCAGTCTGTCCTTGAAGCAAAACCTGGTCCAGAATCGGCTGAAGAGGTCAAGGAATTAGAGCAGAAGTCACACTGTGCAGAATCAGAAGAAACAGAGCAGTCTAAATTACCCGAGTACTACAGCCGATTCAAGGTAAGAGAGTTTCATTTATCTAAATATTCTAAGATGTAGTACATCTCCATAATATATACCAGAAAATATTATAATGTCTGATTATGGCTAGTAGACTAACACCCCTTCAGTGCATTATGAGTCCTACCTGGCATTTTTGAAACGGACGTCACCTTACATTTTCACATAGGAAGCAGCAGCCTACAAAGACATAAATGCTCAAGGCCACTTGTCTTTTGTTTGTCTGCTGGGATTTTATCTTCGCTTTTCATACATCAAAATGATAAATCCAGTCCTGTTCACAAAAGTGGTATGTCATTAGAGTTCCATTATCTGACCTTGTGTGGGCTCTTGCTCATTAAAATAAATTGTAGTAGGCATGAGACTATCCTGAATTTATTGTCCATTTATGTATGTTATAATTAAGTAAGAATGTTGCATCCTATACTTCCAGCCTGGGGAATTAAGTAAGGCTGTATCGCCTCCCTTTTATCTTTAGGTCATTACGCTTGTGATAACAATATGAAACACAAACAGTTGTTCATTAGCAAACCACTGTATAATGAGTGTGTTTTATTTGATCATCTCATAGCTATATAACAAATACATAACAAACTCATTTTATTTCATCATCTCTGATTTGTGCTGTGGTAAAAATCAAATACCCCAGGTTGAAACTAATCTGGCTTATAGTTCCAGGAGCAGTACACTTTTCATAGCCCATCAATTTCCCTTGCTGCTGTCACGACCTTGGAGAGTTGTTCTGGACACAGATTGTTGTTTTTCCAAAGAAATTTCAAAAGTTAAAAGCCTAGTATCCTATGGTTTCACCTCACATACACACACTTTTTCTTTATTTAATTTTTATTTACGTAAATTGTTTGCCACTAATCTTTAGATGTTAAGCTTGCTTTGTAAGCATTTAGGACTTTTAAATTAAAGTGTTTGGGAGTAAATGGATGCTCAGCATGTTATAATTAATGCCTGGATTAATTCCAGTGAATCAGGTAAACGCAAGTGCCCTTTGAAGGAGGGAGTGAGACATTTTTATGAATCTCTCATTGTCTATCCATTGTCTAGCCTTGAACAAAATAATGCAGAGTGCTCAAAAGAAGGCCTAAATGTCAATCCGGGGACAGACTTAGAGCCAAGAGGGTAGTTTTCTTCTCACCTCAACCTTTTCACAAGTTCCATAATTAACACCAGTTCAGGCGTTCCCTTGTGTGGCAGTGAGTGCCCTGACTTCGAGCCAACAAACTGCAGTCCCAATGCTTAGCTCTAAGCTGTCACCAGAAGTCTGAATGTAAGAAAGACATAGCCCTCGTGTGAAGCCTAGTCATCCAACATTAATTTATATGTAAATAAACCATAATTTCTTGTTCTCTGGATGACATAAGGAGCTCTCAAGTCAGAATGCCTTTTCAGCTAAGCCTGAAAGAGCTCTCAGATTTCTCTCAAATCCTTTAGGCCATCACCCGCCAGTCTTCCCAGTGTCCAGCTCTGGACACCTATGGACATGGTTCACAGGGCAGAGAAGTTCACTAGAAATCCATACAAGTCTGAGGGAAGGCAGGAGCTCTGAAGCGAACTGGTGATGTTGGCATTCACAGCTGCTGTCCCAGCACAGATCATCTGCCCCTTGTGTAATGTAACCGCAACACAGGATTTGCATTTATGGTGCTGATAACACTTCAGTTGCACTTTGTCCCAGCCTGCATTAGCCAGCATGTCCCACCCTTTCTCCTTGAGCTCAAAACAAATTGCTTCTGTCTCCTTCTTGCCAAGTTCTCTTTCACAAGGCATACACCTGAGTACATGAGGAAAAGCAGGTGGGTTTTCTCCAGGCGTACAGTTCCTGTCTAGAACTGTAGCTTGTTCTGCATGGCTTTTATACACATACTTGGGGCTCTGTGTCTCATACCAACCTTCAGAACAGCCATTTCTGGACGTACCTGAAAAAGCCATGGCAACCTAACAGATATGATGTGTGAGAGGCAGCGTGTCCTTCACTTCCACTAAAACAAACAGGACTTGAGGGCATTTGGCTCTTTCCAGATAAAGCCTTTAGAGCTGTAATTTAGACTCTGTGTCTGACACTGTCATTTGTGTTTTAATTACCTGTTTTCAGATCCGGTATGCTGAGGCTCACTGCTCCATACAGTGTTCCTCAGGCAATTCCTTCCATCTGTGTCAATGATGAGTGGGCAAGCATTTCATCACATAAATGCTGGGAACACCCTCTTTAAAATCAGTGCTCCTCTCTAACTGTCTGCATGCAGAGCCCTGGAGACTGCTTATAGAAATCAATGATTTAGCCACTTAACAATGTGCCATTTTGGTACCTGCATGACATAGAGCCTGCTGAATTCCTACATTAGTTTTGTTAATATGGCACAGCAGAGCAAGGAAGATTCCAGGAGTTCAGTGGTATGGGCAATGGCTTGGGAGATAAATCCTGCTAGTTTCCAGTTTGTTGCCTTTCTCTAATTCCATTTCATACTGCTTAGAATCAGCACATCCTTGGTAGTGTCTGAAGGATCTAACCCAGTTATGTTTAAACTGAGTATCTAATCTGTAAACATGAGTATAGTTGTCAGATTCCTTACCCTGACCCAAGCTGTATGGTCTCTTCGTGTTTCTCACTGATGCATTATATACTTACTGACATCTCAAACAAAATAGAGATGAATACGCCTAAATATTAGCATTTGGTTTTAGTCCATTAGTTTCAAAGCCATTGGTTTTGTTTCCATTCTTTATCATAAAATCAAAAACCAGACAGAGCCAAATACCCAAGCCCTTCAGACTTGCATGCCTAGCATTTTAAAGAGTCTTTGGTCCGCTATCTGTCCAGTTCAAACCTTCAGGGGTCTGGCAAAACATAACAAAGCCTGCAGTTGTATTGGCTAAGGCAGAGAGAAGTGGAGAGGCCTCAGAAGGGACATCATAGTTTCCTCTGCAAGAATGAGACAGAGCCTCAAGACGGGAGCTGTGGGGCTGTGCCTTTGCAGATTATTGACAGTATGGGCTGGGATGAGAGGAGGGAGCACAGTGGGGCAGCAGCACTGCACATAAGCTTCCAGTGATAACTGGAAGTGGAATTCTGGATATTTGCATGGCTCCAGAATTGCCATTTTGTTTGGAGATGAATGATCCCCACATCTTCTTTCCATCATCCTGCAATGCAAAACAATAGGTTTTATTCAAGGGGCACAGGAAAGAAGCATGGATGCACCTTTCTTTAGGACATGTATTACTTTAAACGTTTCTGCAAGTGCTGGGCTCAATAAAATATTTTATTTAAAAGAACGATTAGGTAAATGTGTTGCTATCTAATGAGTGAGCCAGGGGTAAAGAATCTGCCAGTGCCAACTCATCTTTCTCCCCCAGGAAACTCCTCCTTGGTTGTATATCTGCACTTTTAAGGTAATTAATCAGATTGTTAGTGAGCCATCAGGCTAAAGCTTCCAGGAAGGCAGAAATAGCATCACTGGATGATTCATCATCTCAAGTGAATTAACATTTTTATGCTGCATGAAGTCTGGAAAAGTAAAGCTCAGGAAAGAAATACTGCACAGTTTCTTACTGAAGCTCTGCTCTTAGTTTCAGTGTAGAATACCTGTGAAAAAGTATCCCTTGCTTTAGTGCTGTTGTATGGTCTGTGTAAGCATAGTCAAGCCTCAGATCACAGTAATTTGGGAAGAAGAATCATGAGAGTTACTTGGTACGCTGTTAGCAGGAGAGCATTTAAAGTGACGTGCATCTGTTGAGAGGGAAGCTAATGCAGGCAGCCTGAAATAAATTGTTCCGTCGGTTTTGAGGTAAGACACAAAACTAAGGTATTTAGATTGTATTTATTGTAGTTGATTAGTCGGCTGGTCTTTGTTAACAGAAGATAACTGAACTTGGAAAAAAGAAGAGAATTTCAACGGTCAATGAAAATTAAACTTCATTGGTTTAGTTTCATTGCTCAAAATAATTATTCTAGAGGTTAGCATTTCAAGAAATGGTACCAGCTACCACTGTCAGAACACTTTGCTGGGATAAAATAGTTACGTGGCCTGTATAGCCCAGATAACAGTTAGATTCAAACAGCGATGTTTTGGTTGTTATAGGGAAGTATTTTGAGGCTGATTATTTTGTGACTGACTGGCTCTCTCCTTCTCACTCCCTGCCAAATCCCTTTTTATGACAGGAGCTGTACTCTAAGCTGCATTCACTTGGCAAGGTTGAATCTGAAAGCTTGTTAACCCTGACCACCCAACTTGTCAAGGAAAAGCTGCCAGCATGTGAAGTGGAAGACATTGCAAAACATGAGCAGAAGCTAAAGGAGTGGGAGCAAGAACAAGCACTTCTCATTGAGAGGGAAAGAGAGATGAGAGAAAAGGCCAAGCAGGAAATGGAAGCTAGGAAGCTAGCTGAAGCATCTGCTTAGTACTGGAAATCAAAGACTACCATAGCGGTATGCATTCCTCTGTCAGTGAACTGAAGTGCTCGCCATTATTAATATTTCACTTCGATCCTGCTCTAAGCGTGACTGTATGTGCCTGCTATGTGCAAATTAAACTTTTCCCATTTTGCCTGTTTCCTGAAGTAAAGTTCGTGTGATTTAGAAATCTTCATATTGTGTATGATACATCTTTGTCCTGCCGTCAGCTAGGCAGGGGGTGGGGTGGAGACAACACAAAGAAACAAAGGCACAAGAAGTAGCTTGCCTGTGATGAAAGGTGTAGAGAGTGGAAGGAACAAAAGAAGAGGGAAGAATTTCAAACACAAGTTTTTTTCAGTAGGGGTTTCTCACAGGAAAGAATGCCTTGGCTACTCTGAACTTCAGACACTAAGAGGATTAACATATATTGATTGCTTTTTTTTTTCCCGAACCCATTTGGAAAATTCAGGCTACTATACATGGAGTTGGAAGCTGAACTTTAGACTGTTTTTAAAACTACTTTTTTTTAAAGAGTTTCAGCCTAGTGAGTTAGCACTTGCGCAGGCACTCAGATGTGCCTTCCCTGAAGGAAGTTAGAAATTTCTGCCTTTACTAGTGCTGTTCTACTCCATTTTTAAGGTCAGTACAGAAACACGCACAATCACCTCGGCACACACTGAGGAGCCTCATACTGCAGTGCAGTTTCCTTTTATATGCTGGGCGTTGTTTCATGGGGATTTTGACCTAATTCCCTTCTTGTCTCAGCTGTGTATATGGTCCCATGCCCCATTCTTCATATTTGTAAAACAATGTAGCTATTCACACAGAGGACAAGGAAAGGGCAAGGGAGGAAAGGATCATTGCGCGTTTGTTGTGGGATGCATCAGGATTCATCCCTGCCTACATTCCTGGTCACCTCTGAATCTCATCTGCTGCAGGCAGCGACTGTACGCAGTTCATGTGTGTCCTGGTTTGAGAGCACTGTTTGGTGGACATTCGTTTGGTGTCCAGCCCAGACTAAACCATGGCATCGTGGCAGGGCAAGTTGCTTGAAAGCAGGGAAACCCTAGCAACAGCCCTGCTATATTGCAGCTTGTTATGGCAACAGCAGTGTTCTGTCACTGTGCTTTACCACAGGGCCTCGTATGCATTTCCAGTTTTGTCATGCATCTGTGTAGTCCTACAGTGATAAAGCTCACTGTAAAGCCAGTCAGTGGCTTGTTCTTACTGGAGAACACAGATCTGTGAAGTGAAATCATTTTAAGTGCAGGAAAGTATCTTACTCGTATATGCCAAATACCTCCCATATTCCCAGCAAACACACTCAGAGACTGATAGCTTTTTCACATCCAATAACTTGGCAGTAAGGTCCCTTGTCCCGTCTTGTCAGCAGGTCCCATAGTTTCACCCATACTGCAGCAAGAGAGTCTTGTCTCCAGGTAAGTGGGTAACTGTGGCTTCACCTAAGTAAACCAGCAGTGGACTTCTCTGGGCAACTTTTCTCAGGTTACTTGAAGTTGTTTTCCTCTTTCTTGATCTAAATGGCTTCTGATTACTAGGAGAAGGTTGGGAGCCTTAAGGGAGAGTAGGAGGCCAAACACACTCTTAAAGATCAATTTCCTTAAAGCCAGTGGCTTTGAAGAGGTCATCACTCCTAGTCCAGCCAAGGGAGAACAAAGTGTCCTTTCCCTGACCACATATGGGCTGTACCTCCAAAGGCTCACAATCACTCCTGCGTCCTGAGTCCTTTCTGAGCTTCTCTCGGTAGACACCGCCTCTCCCTCCTGGGATCTCCTCTACACCACCACAATTGTAAGACCCTCCTTGCTGACACATGGCCTCTACCCGCTGCAGCTGCTGATCCTGTTGCTTATGAGACACTGTCTGGCTAGACCGCAACGGGCACGGCCACGTTTCTCCTCGGTTTTTGCCAGCCTCCGTTTCTTGGCAGCACAAGGAGCCAGTTTCTGCCCCCCCGGCCCTGCTCAGTAGATGTGCCAGGCTGCGCCCGCTGCCTGAGCCCCAGCAGGCTGCCAGCTGCCACCCTTCTCTTCCCGAGCACGCTTCGCTTCCCCCGCAGTTAACTCCCCCCTCCCAGTTTACTTAAACTTAGCAACAACAGAGAAAACTTCGCCCCTAAGCTCTGAATAGCCCGTTAATGAATATCACAGGTCCCCTCCTTGGTTTACCCCAGGCACTGTGGGTTTGAGCACTCTGAGCCCAGTCCAAAGCCTAAGCTTGAACAGTGTAGATACAACCTTTCTCTGCCTTGGCCCAAATCTCCCATATCCCCCCCTGCCCTTCGGAGAAGGGGGTTTCCCTGCCAAATGCTTTGAAGGCAGCAAAGCAGATTCCTGGGGCCAGATGAAGGACTCCAAACCCAAGACCTGCAGCAGAGGGTCCGAACCATTTGTAGCTTAAGGCGCCAGAAGTTTTGCCAAGCCCCCTCATCTATCTCTCCCCTCAGTATCACTCTGACCGAGAAACCGCTTCTGACACTTGCACAAGCTGGGCCGGCTGCGCACCAGGGTCTCTTCCCTCCCCCTCATGCCCCAGCCAAGTATTTCTCCATGGTCCAGCAGCCTTCATCTTGCTCCTCCCCGCCCCAGCGCTCACCGCTATCTCACTCAGCAGAAACCAGCTTCTCCCAAACCAGCATTTTCTCACCTAGCCAGTCCTCATGTTTCCCACAAGCCCACCCGCACCCTCTTGAATTCTCCAGCAATCCTCATCGCTGCTTCCCCTTTGACATCACCCTAGATCCTGTTCAAGTTTCTCCCGGATGTCATCTCACGTTTGTTTCGTCCCCTTCTCCAAGGCGGCTGGCCGTGCCTCTTTGCCCTGCTCACCGGTGTCAGACAGCAGCGTGCCCCCGGCTCTGCAGACGGAAGGCAGCCCGGAGTACCAAGCGCTTGGGCACCCTGAGGTTTGAGACCCCTGGACGCAGCTCGGTCTTCAAGAGGTTGGAAACACGAATTAGCAGCTGAAGCTTGAGGGAGGTGAGGGAGGTGAGGAAGTCTCTCTACTCTTTGGTGGTCTCTGCCACCTGCTAGCTGTGAGCAAGTCCCGCAGTGAGACGGGCAAATTGTGGGACGGGGGTGGTTCGCAGACCAGTGCTGTTGAGGCACGTGCTTGCCTTCTAGGGAGGCACGGGCAGTAGCTGTACACCGGAAATGCAGCAGGATGAAAAATCAACGGAATATCAACCAACTCAGCTTGACTTACCTGCTTTTCTCCTTCCCACTCCAGGAAAAGTAAGACAGACCTGGCTGTTTGCCCCCTTGCATAAATCATGGTGCACACACAACCTGTTTTTCAGCTGCTTGCTGGATTACTTTTAAAAAACAGCTTGAAGATCACTTGTAGCAACACCTGGGAGCGAAACTGGGCCCCAGGTAGTCAAAAGCCCGTCTGTCCAGATGCCCATGGCTTTGTGTGCGCTGCTGTGATGCAGCCAGCCGCGTTTAGAAGGGGGGCGGAGAAATCGTACAGCAGCTTCTGATGGGCTGCTGCTTTAACGATAGCTCTGATGCTAAGGGAAGAACGTCAATGTGTGTATATATGTATATTAAAAAAAAAAAAAAAAAGAAAAAAATTTTTTTACTCTACAAACAAAAAAAAAAAAAAAAAAAAAGAAAAATACTTTTGTACTCTACAAACACAAAAAGCTGCTGAGTTCATCCAGTCCTGCAGCCTGGTACTCATTTGATGCCAGTTCACCACCCAATGAGTGTTCCTCACTAGGGTACTCTCAAGCTTTATGAAATGTTACTGCTTCTTGCTGCACTGCTTCAGACAGCTGCCTAGACCTTTATGTACCTGGATGGGGCTGGCGAAATGTTTCCTCTAGGGGGAAGACCAAAATCTTTCTTGGTAGTAAGACTATCTCCTTTTTTTTGTATCACCTGTCCTAGAAAGGTTCCTTCACATCCTGTTTTCATTTGTGACTACAGCTGTGATTCGAATTAAAGCTACTGCAGTTTCTCCCTTGTCAGTATATTTCTAAATCACAGGAGTGTATCTTTCCTCATGAAAGTTTTTGAATAATTTCCCTACTCATGGATGATGTGCATATATCCAAAGGTGGAGGAAAACCTGACAGTGCTAGAAGCAATACATTTGCATGCACAGGCACTGAGCTGTGCATGCAAACAAGGTGACCAGCAGCCTAAATAATACCTGCCTGCAGTAATTCTTCTGGCACAGTATTGCCAGACTTGCACATGCTGGGCACTGTTAACAGCTCTCCCGTGTTGCCCCAGGTGTGGGAGAGACCCTTCTCTCAACAGTAGTAGCCAAAAGAAACAGAAACCATTACAAATGAAAAGACTGGTGTATTGGCATGAATTTTGCTGCTGTTAGGAGAAAAACCCCAGCACTTTAAAGGTTAAACCTCTTCCTTTTAATTCAAAAAGCAGCTTCCCAATTCAAATCCATGGTAGACACCACATACACTGCTGATTAGGCAAGCAAATATGTAACTCTTCCTCCCACAAGTGTCACTGGCAGAACACTTCCAGCAAAGCACTGGAGGTCATTATCCATTATTCACAAGAGGCAAATTACATATTTATTCCCTTGCAGCTCAAATAACTGTTGCCTGAAGCCTTGCACAGATGGGCCCTATTTATGGTGGCACCCAGCCTTGCCAAGAGAAGGTTACTAGCTGCTCTCAGCTGCTGTCAGACGCTGTGTCCTACACACAGAGCTGGTATCAAGCTCCTTCCCACAGATTCAAGCACTGGTTCCCTCCCCCAGTGGCCTGCCCCAGCTGCTTGCTGGCCCATCCCAGGGCTCTCTGTTCACCCTAAAATTGTGAGACAAGGACCAGGACCTACCCCGGCTGCAGATGAAGTTTGTCTGGTGCAAGTGGGTTTCTGACCAGACCAGCCATCACTGCGCCGCTGAGACAGGCAGAATGCAACCCAGGGCACAGGTTAGCAAGTGTGCTCTCTTCCTCCACCTCCTCAGGAAGCTGGAGTCACAGTTACGAAAGGGAATTGCATTCTTGACTTTGAGAGATGCGAGATGTGGTCCAGTGAACAGCATCCGATTCTGCAAGTACTGCTGATAGTTTTGCTGGTGCTGTTTGTGTAGAAACTACTATTGAACCTTGCAAAATGTATTACTTCTGGTGAATATTTGAGCACATTTGTAGAAAGCAAAGTTAAATTTACCTTCCCAGAAATTTAATGATAGGAAACATTAAGATGAGGACAAGGCTCTGTCTGATTGCAGAAGAAAAACTACATCTGACTTAAGTGATAAATAACCTGAACTTGGGACAGTGGCTCTTTCAAAACAAGACTGGAGAATGAAATACAGGTAAAGAATTAGTGACAAAACATACCCTTGAATGAGAGTATCCTAAGATACTAAACGTGATAGAAAACTGTGCCGTCTACTCTGGGTCAATCTCCCCCTGGAAATATATATATATATCTATCTATCTTTCAGTAATCACAAAGTTGTCACAGAACTCAGCTAGCAATTGCATGGTACTAACTCTCTTGCTGCTCTTAAACCTTTCTGATAAACTTAAGTCCACTCAACCCATTCTAAATTGTAGATGCCCCAGGCACTGAAATAGCATTAGAGCCCCATTGACAAGCGCACTGGATTATGAGGACAAAATTCAGCCTCCATTATATCTTGTTTATTGCAAATCCTGACAGTTCCAACCTTAAATGAATCGGGAAAGAAACTTTCAAGCCTGTTCTGGTCCTTACACATGGTAACTGCTCCTGTAATTACATCTTTGGACACTGTAAACTCCTCCTGGAAACACTGGCTTGCAGTCCAGGGAGTTCGTATTAAGTATTTAAAAGTGTCTCAGTGATTCAGTTTACCTTCAGCTCTTTAAGCTAAGAAAGTAACACAGCTGGGCTGAAAAACATGAGGTTTGTCAAAGCTCCATCAAAATTAATTTCTGGACCTTAAAAGGTATACAGGGTGTAACCTCACTGTTCATAGACATTGTTATGTATATTTAGCTTTGTTTGTACTAGGACATAAGTTCCATCAATTTCACTTATCTTCTCTATGTAATTTACAGGCACAGGTGATGGGCTGAGCTGCAGTATGATGTGTAAATCATGGCATATGCAATTGTTTTGGCCAGTGAAGCTGGCAGCAGATGCACAGTCAGCCTCCACCCCTGCCTTGCCAGCTATTCACACTGGTGCTAGCAATGCTGGAGTTGCTGAGCTGCAGAGAAGCAGCTACATCCAGTGGCAAGGATCTGTGAGAACCAGTGAATGGAGCTCATGCAGACTGTGGTGCCTACTGATTTAGTTCTTTAGTTCTCCTCAGTATTTCATTTCTGCTGGAAATGATGCTGAGCATGCAGTCAAAAACCAACAAATCCCCTGGCAACCGCAGGGCACTCAGCATCGCTCAGCCTCTGATGGGCTGAATCTGAAGAAAGCACACGCAGTACATCAGAGGACAATGCCAGGGGGGCCTCATGCTACTGTGGACTGGTTGTGTCTGTGGGACATGAAAGTAGGGACCACAGCAGTAGGCACTGGTCAAAAACTGTTCAATGAATAAAGGACATGGGCAATGCTCACGTAGCAGAAGTACTGTGTGCTCAGAGACACCCTCTAGGACGCCAAGGAGCTTTGCTGCAATGCTGGAAATGAGCTGGATCTATGAGGTGTCACCACAGCTATTACTCAAGAGACCCCTGGACACCTCTTTTCATCCCATCCTAGGAACCATGAAAAGCTACAATTTCCTCCCCAACCACAGAACACTAGGTATCAATATTAAATAGCCTCCAAGTCTAGGATGCCACAAGGCATCCCTCATTTTAGATAGACCAAAAGGTCTGAGGGACTATCATTTTCGCATGCTATCTGAAATACTGCATAAGTTTGAATTTGTTAATTAATAACACTAGCGGAAATAAAATTTCTCCTCCTCAGCAGCTGTGTTGAAGGAAGGAGCTTTCATTTGGCATCTGGAAGCAGCAAGCAAAACACTACAGACCAGGCCCATATCCACAGGTACCGTGGGTAGTCCCACCTCTGCAAATCCAGAACTTCACCCTGCAACTGCAGGTGAATAATTTGCATTGAAGGCTGACCTGGTCTGCTTTGCACAATCATTTCAAAACATAGGCAGGATTATACTTGTGATATGATTTGCAGTACTTGTCTTCCCTCATCTGTTCTTCATTTTTCTCTGCTGCATCACACTTATCCCAGTTCAAGACAAGCATAGTGATTCTTATTGTCATTAGAGGTTATAAATGAAACCTGAGACAGCAGAGACGGATAAAGGGCCCACAAAAAAGACTGCTGTGAGAGGGTGAAGGAGATCCCACAGGGCCACTGCTTCTCCTGGGAGTGAGCACCCTTGCTCCCTGCTGCCCCAGCCTTTCCTGCTTTCACATCACTGCCATCTACCATCACTACCACTACCCCAGATAGCAGACGTAAGGGCTGACTGCTGCACCTCGCTGTGGCAGGCATCACAGCGGCAAGCAGAGATACAAAGGCAGAAAGCCTGATCTTACAGCGTCCCTGTAACAGAAGTAGAGGAAAATTCTGATGTTTATGAAGTCAAAAACTAAACTGAGAGTCCACGTTCCCCACACGCTCTGTTGCCTCTCATCAGGATTACTGGGCAGCAGTGGTCAGGTGTCCACCAGATACAAGATGTGTACTCTTGTTAAACTGCAACAACTTTAGAATGGACCTCTTTTCCAAACCAGGGTGGGCTCAGTTTGATGTATCACCTCTGACAGAGCCCCTTCAGCGTGTACCTGCTGAAAATGAGGTGTTCTCTCATGCTGCTGAAGGATACAGAAATTAAAACCACAAAAAGAAGCCATGTCATGGTACATCATGCTAATGTTTTACACCACAAGAGATAGAAGTAATCTTCTGCATTTATTCTCCATTTTCTAAATAGAGACTGATTCTTACCTAGCATTTAAATAGTCATTGATCTTTTGAGAAAAAAACCCATATAGTAGGTAATCAAGATTGAAGGAAAGGGAAAACTTGAAAATACGTACATACACAAAGACAAGAAACATGTCAACACCACGTTGCCACTTTTGTATTTTATTGTGGAACTGAGTTTGTTTCCTTTACATCAAATATCCTCAATGGAAGAGGGGATATTGCACACAAATATCATAAAAGCACTCCATATTACTTTCACTGGAAACTAATTTTCTACATTAGATATGACTGGATAGAATAGAAGTGATGCAGGATTATAAGACATAATTTTTCTTACAGCTGCAGACTGACACAAACACCATTCAAAACAAGAGAGAGGAGGTGTGTGAGGTGCTTCTCAGCCAGCAACAAGACTGCTTCTTTCCATAGTTTGGAAGATAATGGCTGCATGCAAATGTGTGAAAGCATGTTTCAGATTTCCTCTTTTGCCATTATGATTACAGCCCAGTCTTGAAGAGGTAGCTCCTGCCACCTGGAGCGTCTAGCTAGTCTAGTGCGGAGAAGCTGTTTTTTAAATTCTTTTTTTTTTCTTTTTCTTTCTATATTTTTATGCCATTGTTTTATTGAGTTACTTAATTTTTTTTTTTAAGATTTTTTGTAAAGTCACAACAAACAGACTTTCTCTTTATTTCTTTTAAATAGCAAACATTTTTAAACCAGGTGAATATAATTGCATTCTAAGAAATGCTTACCCCTAGTTGCTTTTAGTGTTTTGTTCAATTATTAAGTGAAAAGATGAAAGCTTACAGTTTCTTTCAAGTGTAAATGTTATATTTTTCCTTTTCTACTAAACCCAGACCAAAAAAATTACTATTTCTCTCAAAACATCATTACTGAGGAAGAACCTCTGGCGACAGATGAACAAAGAGAAGAGTATGACAGAAATGTCCCAAATACACAGTAAGCGCTCTTGGAGCTAACTTGCTTGTGGTGGGAGGGATTGAAAATTCAATTAACAAATTGATTAAATCTTAGTAAATGAGTACTGGAACTCTCCTAAAATGCATAAGCTATCATAGACAATTAAAAAATCCCCACATTCATATACATAGTTATCTCCATTCACCACAGTATGTAAAGTAAGTAAAAGAAAAATCAAAAGTAATTTCTGTGAAAAATGGGTTGAAAATAGAGATCAATGAAGTTAGGTCCACCACAGGACTTTGGAAAAGGCATGCAAGAGAGGCCCTTTCCAAGTTCAGGAGTGAGGTGGGATCCCCATAGTTAATTCTTCATTGACTCATATGAAGTAGTACAGTAATAGCATAAAGATCATGACTGAGGATGCTGTTATGGGTAATACCATTATTTAAATGGAGTGTCTTTTACACTCAGGTATTGAATCTTTATAATTAGAGTAATCAACAACAAACCATGCTCCTAGAAATCTATGCTGGTCAACAGCACTCATCGTTAATGTACACGGTACATTTTGATGACTGTTACACTAAACTAATTGTGTAGTACTAGGACTAGCACAGTTAGGTTAGTTCCACAGGCAGGAAAGACATTAAGGGCAAGAGGAGTTATGGAGGAGTTCATCGCCATGTTGCACCCAGGCGCCATTGCCATTTGAAAGGGAATGTGTGGAACAGGCATTACAATGCCCTCAGAATAGCCAGGCCGGGGTTTTAGTTTTTTGTGTAGCAGCAAAAAAGCGAATACGCTTTAACATCAGCTGTAACTGTCTAATTATTATTATTTTAAAAGTAAAACAAGTGCTTGAGCCACCATAAACTTGCTTGGGGAGACTTAAGGCTTGATTCCAATTTCATTTACAGTAGGACCAAATAGATTGTAACTTCCCTGATGTAGTGAAATTGCTCCTGATTCACAGGAGTAAGTGGCATAAGTGAGATTAGTCTCAGGACCACTGCTGTACTTAAAACAGATTTTCTACCAAAGCAGAGACATTTCAGATATTGTCAGAAGATCAGAATATCTGTTCCCACCCAATAAAAAAGTTTGAAATCTGACCTATATAAGAAAGTAGACAAAGCAGAAAGGACTGTAGAAATATTACAACTATTCTGCCAAACATTTTGCCTATAACTTTGTAGACTATGTATTACAAAAGCAATTTTAAGTGAATGATTATGAGCCCAGCAAACATGCTTGTTTTCACAATACGTTTCCATCTGCCTTTTAAGCCATAGTCATTCTGAGTTATTCTTAATGACTTAAAAGGTATAGCAATAAATAAAACAGCATTGCCAGACATACCTAAAAAAAAGAGAAGACATTAAAAATAAATCAAAATCCCCATAACTGTCAAACAGTAATTCACAGCATTAAATGGGCCTCAGGAAGCCCACATTTAAAGGACCCTAAAGCAGTATAAAAAAACCCTCATAAAAATTAGGTGTGCAAATGTATCCCTATTAAACAAAAATATCCTAACAATGTAAAACTGAAATAAATTCTTAAGTAAAGAAAATAAAATGAGATCATAGTTCACTACATTGTGAAACTTAATACCAGCCATAATGGTGAATCACACAGACCAGCATCTGGAGGCCTTTCTGGAGACCATTCTGGAGGCCTTTACACCTTCTTTAAATTCAGATTTGCAAACCTCTACAATGTACCAAGATTTTTCTAATTTGGATAAAACTTCTGAGACTAAAAAATCCGAACTGTCTTAAATCACAGACCAGTGCTGCTGCTCCTCTGCAAGCAGACTAGAAAAGGAAAGGAAGGGGGAGAGGAAGGAGGAAAGGGATTAGGAAAGGAAAGAAAGATCAAAAGAAGAGGCAAGGAAAGAAAGAAGAAAGAGGAAGAGTAAAAAGGANAAAGGGAAGGAAAGAAGACTTATTTTAGCTTATTGCTTATTCTTTTTTCAGTATCTTTTGGGGGTTGAGAATGTGAGAATGTAGGTTACACCCTTGTAAGTATTATGCAATCACCTTTTCAAATCCCATTTTCTATCATCATCAATAAGGCTAATTTTACCACAAGGGTGCCCTTCCACTCACCCACCCCGCAAAAGGTACTGGCAGTTGACAATTTTCAATAAATTTTACTTCAATATTCATTCTCACCAGAACCTTAATCAACATTATTCATTTATCTTACAAAACTACTAAAAAAGTTGCCTTCACCAGAAAAAATTTTCTTAGCATTTTCCTGTAAATGAAAATCTTTGTTAAAAGTTCATCTATTAAAAGTTCACACAGCACTAAAAAAAAGGTTTCTGTACATTTGTTCCCATATTCACCCTTAAATTAATTGAATAAAATAAGGTAAGACAAAGGAAGGTTGAATACCGTACAGGCTCGCAGGTAACCTTTTTCACCATTCTGAATGTTTCACCAAGTTTGGTAACTCTGATACTGGACACCATTTCAATCTTGCTTCCACAGTACAAAAGAAGCTTTCCAAAAAATGCTCACCTTGTCTTGTTGAGCTGTCCAGGTGCATCAATGAGGTGTTCACATAACTAACATATGTAATTCATAGCACCAAGCCATTTGACCAGTCAGATAGGTTTCTAGTACCACACATGCACACTCACACTTCTTTACTGGAGTAATTATGATCCTACACAGATGTTTTATAAATTTGCTGTCTCAACATTAAAAAATAAGTGCATCAAGTTTCTTTGTACATTCAAGTCACTTTCTAAGGCAAATTGTCTACTGTGTATACTCCCAACCGCTTTGGTATTTTGCTTCAGTTAGTTGACAGTGGACATGGGTGTTTAAGCATGTGGACTGGTCATTTCTGGCTGGAGTGAGTGGACTTTCACTGGGAGCATGCCTTAGACCCACAATTCTGCATGGTGAAAGAAAGGTTTCAGACTTCTGTATGGGGTGCAGACTATGTCCATATTTGGCCTATGATTGTTATGGTATGTCAGTATGCAGAGTACAAATTAAAGTGGAAAACTGCTGATGAGCATTTAGGTTGTACATCCCTTCCTAGCCACATTCTGTTTCTTTTTATTTTCCAGCCAACTTCATTTTGTTAAAAAAAAAGATCCCCCTTGCGATAGGCTCAGATTGATACAAATTTAAAGCTTTATTTTCAAGTGAGAGCATAAGCAGAATTCAGTAAGTAATACATCAGTTGCCATGAGACTAATGCAGATCTAATTACTTATTTCTTTCTCCTCCTACCCCTCTCTCTCTTTCTCTCTCCTTTTGTTTCTTTAGAGGGCAAATGCCTCTACCTGGCAGAAGTCAGTTGGGGTTCTAGTGCATGGTTTCCAAATGTTCAGTGTAGATGAAACTGGATCTGTATTTTCACAGTAATTTGAACCCTACTATGGGAATGCTGTTATTTCCCTTAGCAATCAGCAAAGACTGAAAAATATTAGTGACTTGCATCACCATGACACAGTATAGCATTTGGCAGGTATGTAGTTCAGCAGTTGAAATAGATGGATTGAATTTTTAGAAAAGGTGTTTTCGAACTGAAGAATTTCTGGAAACAAAGTTTAATCTTGTGGTGCACGGTCTCGTTCTTACAGTTCAATCTTGCATGCAGGAAAAGATTCATCTTGCATAACAACAGTGCTGCTGCTTGCCAAAACCATGATGTTGAGTTCCTGCTGTTTCTCATGGGTCTCTTGGTACCATTCCCTCATCACTTCTGAATCATGGGTTGGGATTAAGGTCACCTGCAACACAAAACAGGAAAAGTCCGAGGAATGGACAGTAGAAACAGGTGATAAGACGAACATCTTTGTAAGAAGCCCCGTCCAACAAGTATGTTTCCCTTTAGGAAGGAGTGTGTTTTTGTGCAATAAATACTTGAATAAACAGGTGGATAAAAGAATATAAGTAAACACATAGGTAAAGTAAAATTACTGCAAAGAAGTAGTTTATCAAAATAAAAGCTTGATTTTGCAAGGTGTTGAGATGAAGCTTTCCAGAGAAGTAGCAGTCTAGTCTGCACTGATAGGTCTTCAGATTATGGCCAAATATTTTGTTTACTTATTGATCATGATGGAAGGTACACGAAGTTTCCAAGTGTACGGGATTACATATGAACCATGGAACACTCACTTTTCTTTCCTACTTACAAACCACAGTATTTCCAAACTCAGACCATATACGTTATAGTAACAAGACAGAACAGCGAAATGGCCCTATAAACCACCTCTCGACTGTTTTATTCACCAGGAATAGGTCAGAAGGGCCAGAAATGGGAGAGCGGCTGAGTGCGATGCAGCTCTGTGCCTCACTCGGGTGTCCTCTCACATCATCAGTGAAGCAAAATGCAGAGCCTGGGGACCCCATTCCCCAGCAGCCGCCATCCACTCCAGAGGCACTCCGGCTTCCCATAGCTGCTTCCCAGAGAAGATTAAATTTCCAGGTAGAGATACTAGTGAGGAGCCTACCTGCATGTTACTCTCCCACTGTGCCTTGCCCTCAAGCAGGGAGTCCAGAACAGCCCTGCTTGGCTCATCGGCTGCAGAATCGTTCCCGCTCACGACATAATAGGATGATCGCACCCTCTTGAAAAACTCAACGTCAACGTTCTTGCTGTTGCTGTGGTTGGGAATGTACACCAGATCCAAGTACACCGGAGGTCCTGGAGGCACTGCTGTAGCTTTTACTGCCTTAGCATTCCCAGGTCCTTTGGAAATCAAACAACAAAAGAACATATCACAGATGGGCTAAAAACATGCATTTATTAATTACTACTATAACCTCTGAGGTGAGATGTGTCCAATTATGGCATTACCCTCCTACATCTAATGATATGTTCCAGTTTTGCTGTATCCCAATTACGACTGTAATGGGAGGAAAAACTTGAATAACTGTAACTACATAACAGAATAAAACCTCACTACCACATAACCAAAAATTCACTGAGCCCTTCCCAGTAATATACTACTATTATCCAACAGTTACTATGCAGGGCTGTGATTACTGAATTACCATTCAATAAATGGCAGTATTATTTTCCAAGTTAAGAACTACAGCTTTTTGAAAGTCTCAGATATGCACAACTATAAAAGCTAAACTCACAGAGGGTGCCATGCAGATTTGAAGCAGTCCTGAGATTTGGGGTATGAGCACATAGCAAGACATGGTAGCTGCTGATATGCTCAGACTGCCTTATGGGTGCTTCGGGAAGATACTACACGTGAGCAGAAAAAGGGGCAAAGAGGAACTTGGAAGGACAGAGAAACTTGTAAAGCAATTACTTCAGGGAACAGAGAACAAGTGTTTGTTTGCCTGATGGATCATTATTTGTACACGCAAATGAGCTACTTCTCACAAAAATTAGCAGGGAGCACGGTTTTGCTGCTGTATGTAGTATAGTACTTGTTTTAAGAAGAGCTTCAGTGAAAAGGAAGTTCAAAGTTTAAAAATACTATCCAAAAACAGCGGCCTTTGCTATGTACTGGATCATGGTGTGAACTGAAAATCAGGATTCAACTAGTAATTTTATCCATATGATCACCATTTATGTCCTACTAACCTGCTCATGTTGGTACAAAGGATGAAGTTTAGTGAACACTTATCTGAGTAATACACTGTATTTAGGGTCACAACTGTAAGGCCAGCAAAGTCCATT
This sequence comes from Rhinoptilus africanus, assembly GCA_013400135.1. Classification (NCBI taxonomy): domain Eukaryota; kingdom Metazoa; phylum Chordata; class Aves; order Charadriiformes; family Glareolidae; genus Rhinoptilus; species Rhinoptilus africanus. The sequence continues at coordinate 73,105 of VXBO01002298.1, forward strand.
ACAGTTGTCTAGCATGTCCTTCTGTTCATCGTAAGGCAGTATGCCAAATAAGCATCATGATATGATAAGATTTGCTAAATTAGAATGTTTTTACTACTGTTTATTTTATTAAATCTTTTATCATAAAAAAAATCTGATATACCTTTCTGAACTGCAGATACCAGCACTGGATAAATTATTAGATGTTACATTTTACACTTAGATATCATTATCAAATACAGCCTTGTCTTCTACTCTAGTGTATATCTGAGAAGTATGCTTTAAGGAAAAAGAATCTCATATAGAGCTAAAGTGCTGGAGAAATGTAAAGCATGAGGACCTATACTGCTGCTTTAAAATGCATCTACTAACAGAGACATGCAAATGATGGTGTAAAAGAGGAACAGTGGACCACCTTAAATGGGGAAGCTAAAGATAGTTGAATGCTGGTTTGTTTGTACTGAATTGCAGACCTGTGTCTTGTAAAAAAGCTTTCAACAGAATATCAGTCGTGACAACAGCAAAATCAAAGTATCCCCCAAACACTCTCTAACAGGATCTGCCGGAAACAACAGATTAGCAAAATGCCTCCTCCAGTAATCTAATTCATATTTTATTACTACTTAGAATACACAACAGTCATTCAAAATGATATTAACTTTCTGTATGCTTAGTCGTCTCTGCTGGCATAAGACTTTAACCGGATTATGTGATGTACCTGCTCAATTCACTGAAAGAGCTCTGACTACTGTTATAATTTTTTAAAATACTCCTTTTAAAATTAATCCAGCAAAGTAATAAGAGCATCCAATGGCTGATAGTACCTTTGTCTCCCACAATATTAAATAGCAGTAATTTATGTTAAGAGAATTGTGCCTACGTGTTTCTTAGAATGAATAAAGTGGTTTCCTTTGCTACTGATTTCATTCACCTACAAAAGTGGTACCTTTAATTCTATTAGTTGCTTAACAGCTTAGACAGCTAGTTTTAAGTTCTTTATATTTTATGTACTCTCTGAGCAAATTGACACATCAAGTTTCTCAGATTACAAAAGTTAATTTATTGAATTTCATGCATTTAAATGTGGTCTTTTACATACTGGATTTATACTTAAAACCTGGACTTTCTTTGGGGATTTGCTACAAACCACATCCTCAGCTGATACAAAGGCAAACTAAGATCACTACAAGAACTAAGAAAATCTTAACACTAGGAAAGTGCTATTTGTCTTTACCTGTGGTTGCATTCTTTGCTGACTTGGATGTTGTATTTGCTGCATTCTTGGTGTCCTTATCTTTCTCTTCCACTCGAGACTTCGATTCTGGAGAAGATATATTTTTTGTTAACTTCTCCACAGACTCCTTCTTTTTTAGAGAAGCTGCTTTGGAAATTTTGTCTAAAGATTCTTTTGTTGCTGGCTTTGGTGAAGCCACTTGTTTTGATTTACCATCACTTTTTTTAACAGGAGAAGATGACTTGGTCTTAGTGCCCTGCTTTTTTGTCTTTGTCTTTTCTTTGAGGTCTTTCTTCAAAGGTTTACCCAAATTCTGCTCAACAGGAAGAGCCTCTGGATCAACCATCGAAACATCAGGGTGCTTAGGGGAAGGGCTGTGATCCTGCAGTGGGACAGGTGGAGGGTCAATATGTTTGTATGTAATTGTCTTGTCCGTTGGAATGGTTTCTGATTCATCTTCCGAGTCAATGTTAGCATCTGCAGT
>VXBO01002299.1:0-25823 GCA_013400135.1 Rhinoptilus africanus
TCGGGCACCCTGCCATGAGCGGGGGCTCAGCGGCGATAGCGCCGAGGGAAGGGAGGTTTTTCCTCTGGAGGTACTTGTGGTCGCGCAGCAGCAGGCGTGGGGCTCGGCTGCGTGAGGTGTTTCCATCGAGGGTATGTGCTGTGGTGTGTTTAATGAAGCAGAAGACAGTACATAAAAAATGTTGGGTGGGAAGGGACCTTAAAGCCCCCCCCTGCCCTGGGCAGGGACACCTCCCACCAGCCCAGGCTGCTCCAAGCCCCGTCCAACCTGGCCTTGAACCCCTCCAGGGATGGGGCAGCCACAGCTTCTCTGGGCACCCTGGGACAGGGGCTCACCCCCCTCACAGCAAAGGATTTCTGCCTCACATCTCATCTCAGTCACCCCCTCTGTCAGTTTAAAATCTATGATCTTATCATGCTCTTCCAGTAACTTCTTATGCGGTAATGGCGTAGCATGAAGAAGACCTGCTTAAAATTGAAATCGGTCTCAAACAGATGTCTGACAGAGACAGAGAAAATCAGCAATTTATAAGCAAGCTTGATTTTATTTTTACTGTGGTAGTTATTACAGCCAAACTATTGAGAGGTTTCCATTGTTAGATGAAGTTCCATGATTGGAAGTTTGGAAACTTACATTTGAGTGGCCTATTGAATCTGGAAATTGACAATGTATGTTCAAAATAATTTAAAAACCTAGTACTGGACATCATTGCATAAAGGGCTTTATAATAACAATGAGTTTACTCATCTTGTTTTATGATTGAGTTCTCAAAGCATTCATCATGGATTGCTACAAAGCTATAAGTAATTGCATGATGGGGGAAAATAAGGTGTGATTTAACAAGTGGCGTATAAGCTGCTGAATAGCTACACACATGTTAAAGCTTGGGGATTTCTGGCAGCTGTTTTCTAGGATGGTTTAAATTGTGTCTCACTTTTTCTTCTCTGAAACTTTTCCAGTTGGTTCTATATATTTTTTTAATCATTTTTTATCTTTAAAAAGACTTTTGAAACGATTTCTCCAGTGCCATGTTCTGTATAAGTATGTGAATACATTATAATCAGGCTAGTTTCTCGAATGGTGTAGTATTTTTTTCTCTCTTGGAGCCGCTTTTTAGTGTTAAATAATTTAGAAGTCGTTATGTTGTTGGTGATGTATCGCAATTAGCTTTTGTGTGGCGAGAAGAACCCCGCCAGCACCAACGAAAACTGTTGATATTCTTGTTAGCTCATTATTCCTCAGTGGATTGTATTTTGTGAACAGGAACTTCTACCTGAATATTACAATAAAGATATTAAACTAGCAACTAAAAATTTGCATATTTCATTTAGGTCAAAGTAGCCCGAAGTAGGAAAACTTGATCCTCTGCAACCACTACCGAATTCTTTACGTGTAGTGCATATGGAACAGAAAGATGACCTGGCTTTGAAATACATTTGAAAGCTATTGTAAAATTGCCAGATGCTTATCCGATAGCATAAAGTTCGCTTGATAATTCACTGGGCACAGCCTTTTTATGTATCGTATCTGATAATGCTGCTGGTCTTTCTCTCTCGTCGTGATGTGTTATGATTATGAAACTTGTCACAATATGATTCCTAATGATCTTCAGAGCCTTGAATTTCCTGTTACTCCTTTTTTTTCTCTTTTGTTTAAACTATGCCCAGATAATTAGTATTTTCTGAAGTTTTTTAACACTTGTGAGTTAACAAATGCATATAGAAATGTGGGTTTGTTATAATGATATAAACTAATGTCAAAAGATGGAAAAAATGCTAGCAAAATTAATTCCTTTATTTGTCTTACAAGAAGTTACTTCAACAAAGAGATTTCTACATTTAACAGAACTTCCCTTTCTCTCTACTTGACATACACGGTTTACATAGAATATGTTCTCCCATTTCATCTTTCATAAAATTTCAGGTTTAATATTGCAACGTTGTCATATTTTTTGTTGCTGATTTCTATTGTTTTAGTGATTAAGGACTTGAAATAACGAGGAGGAGTTACAAGCTGGTTTTACTCCTGGTTCTCTCTGTCCCTGAAACTAGTATTTTGCTGTTTGTCTATTTTATCATTTTGTTTAGAGTCAGTGCTGTAGTGGCAGAGCACTGGAACAAGCTGCCCAGGGAGGTGGTGGAGTCTCCGTCTCTGGAGACATTCAAAACCCACCTGGACGCGTTCCTGTGTAACCTGCTCTAAGGTGGCCCTGCTCTGGCAGGGGGGTTGGACTAGATGATCTACTAAGGTCCCTTCCAACCCTAGGATTCTATGATTCTATGATTCTATGATTTTATTTTCGTTTTTACTGAGAAAGTGTGCAAATTCTACTTGAGTCACAAGTGTATGTATAAATTTACATCGTTCAAAGCCCTAGATTTTTTTTACATAGTTGAATTGAGAGATCATTATTATTAAGCCATTCAGGATCATCTGATATCTTCTGAGAGTGAACGCAGCCTCCAAATTTGGCATCTGCATATTTGAAAGTGTAATGCTTTGTTGGCAGCGTTCAGTTTACTCATAGGGCTAAGGTCAAGAATTGGTTGAAGCCTCTCTATATATTTAGAGATTACCAAGTACTGCGGTAATTAACACGCTCATATACAGTGCCTAGCAAAATAGGAGCTTTATCTTAATTGAATCCTCCAGTGCAGTGATAGAAGCCCTTTTTGAAATGTTGTATTTGCTCAGAAATATTCCTTATCTGCTTTTTTCATCCTTCAGGACAGTCCCCTCTCCTCCTTCCAGCCCGTGGCTGTTACTGCCTACACACACAAACTGGTTTTTAGCTTAGTGCTGAAAAAAAAAAGGTGGTCCTGAGAAACTGCAGCTCTGGGAAAGTCTCTTAAAAAAAAGTTGCTCTCTTTTACTTAAATCTAGCTAGACGATGAAAAATAAAGGCAGAGTTCTTCATCTTGGGAAGAAACATCCAATAGTTTCATAATTCAATTTACATCCAATAGTTTCATAATGTAATTGCAAACACCAGCGTGAATTACCAGTTTCATCAAACCGCTCATCCTTACGTTGCCACTTTTAAAATGTGGTGTAGCTTCCTCTTGTGAAGCAACTTTACTGGTAGCACTAAGGACTTTAAAAAATTTTATGCTGATCTCAAGAAAATGAGAATACCTTCTTTATGCAGTACATTCCTGCAGCCAATTGTATATCCTATTTATGGCATGACTCAGGAAGCTTTTTTTTTAAACTGATAGTTTATAGCAGTTAATCATGGTTTAATCTGTCTCTGTACGATGAAAAAAAAATAAGCCAAATATATAACTGCACAAGAAATGAGAATAAAAATAACAACGAATCTATGTAAAATCTCGTGTATTGCTAAATTGAATATAATACATGTGACTGCAGTTTCTTCTCAACTGTGGCCTTATCTAGAAATGAATTCCTGAACTTCCCCTGAATGGATGCTTACGCAGATAACTGCTTCACCAGCCACCCGAACCTGGCTTTGGTCTACTACCATCTCCGTTATGCTTTTTTTTCCTGTAATTTCTCCATTTTTGTCCCATAATCACTCATTGCATCCATGGCTTGCTTCTTTCTGCTTATGTAGAATGGTTTCCAGTCATGTCCAACCTTTAACAGTTTTACAGCCCCATTTTTAATTCCCTGTACTAATGGACTATAAATAATTTCAAATACGTGTGAAATCCTACCAGACCAGGCTGTAAGGGTTTCTTTCTTGAAGTCAGCATCACGAACCTGTAGATTCCTGGCACGATCACTTTAGTGATCTGTCATCATAGCAAAGGTTGAAAAATAAGATAGATCACCTTATATACACTACTTGTGATGGGATTAAGATGACATTCCTGTACTGAATTAATATGATTTATTGTACTTTGATTTTCCCTCTTCTTAAACACAGGCAGTTCCTGAAATTTGAGTTGTGGCATTCAGAATTCTTGATAACTGACTAATGTTCAGGATATATTCTTTTATTACTGTCTGCAGCAAAGTTTGACAAAAAATAACAAGCACAGTGATAAGTAAGATATAGGAGCCTTATCATGAAGCTTTTATGCTGCTGTGCAGGAAAGCTTGACAAGATATTTTGGGTGCTCAGAAACAAGAAGGTGGATCCTTAATGCGATATCACTGAAGTCACTAACCTATGTCTTAACGTCAGTCACAGCCTAATTTTGGGACATTTGTGTTTCTCCTTACATGTTACAGTGTTTAATTGACTCCAGATAAGTTATTTGTATTAAATTTTAAAGACTGAAGATAACTGATGGTTAAGGCTTCTTAACTTGCATAGACTGTTTGCAGAAGGTGGTTGTTAATTTTGTATAGAAATTTTTGAAGAAAAGTCCAGGGTTTCTTATGGTTTTTTGTTTTCAGTATTTATTCAGTTGCTCCATTAGAGACAGATTACATCATCAGCATAACTTTGATAAAACTCACTTTGTTTTTTCCTATTCAGGTCAGTCCTATAATCTTCTTTTTCCAGTGTGTCTTACAAATATTTATAAATAGCTGACAACATTTAATTTGGATTTTATGTCCAGCAGGCTCGCAGATGGGTCAGGGACTCTGGAGAGTTGCTAGGAACCAGCAACTGCAACACCAAGGATACAGCGGACAAGGGTACCTTACCAGAGAGCATGGTAGGAGGATAGCTACCAACAGCGTTTCCAGTACAAGCCATCGCAAACAAGCCCAAGGAGGCATTGACATCTACCACCTGTTGAAGACAAGAAAATCTAAAGAACAAGAAGGATTCATTAACCTGGAAATGCTGCCACCAGAGCTTAGTTTTACCATTTTGTCATACCTGAATGCAACTGATCTCTGTCTAGCTTCGTGCGTCTGGCAGGATCTTGCTAATGATGAACTTCTCTGGCAAGGGTAAGCAAAAAAAACCCCGAAAACTATCACATGAACATAGTGAAAATAATTATTAGATTTTAAACTTCTCTCAACATGTGTTTTTTGTCATTCTAACATTAGCAAAAGTTTCCTAAGTTAAATGAGATTTTACATGAATATATATAGTTGAAAATGTGTTATTCTGGATTTCTAATTACTGTCAGATGTTAGTTGAGATTGCTACATACACAAGTGTGCTTGGTACGAGTGTTTATGTGTGTAAATACACACCTGTTCGATATATCACGGGGAAAAAACTGAAGGACTTGTCTTCACTTTTGTATTAGCTCAAAGCACATCTCAAATGTTTGTACTATTACTTCTCGGAACTTCAAACGGGTAGCTGGCTTGAGCAAGCAAACCTATTCAGCTGAAGCTCCCGGCAGAAAGGGATGAGAACTCATCTACTGTACTTGTCTTAGAACAACTTAAGTGTATGTTTTTGGAAGATGGTGATGGAAGGGGGAAAGAAAAGGTCAGTTCCTCAAACGTGTCAAGTGGAAACACATTTATATGTAACATATGCAGATTTAGTATGTCCAGGCAGTAAATAAAAGAATGTTCTGTCAAATAAAATAGTACAAGATCAAAATTTAATGAAAAATACTTTCTTTGATATTTGGTGTTTTACCACATTAGGAAAGACTCGTGAAATCGTATTTGTTTTAAGAGTAGATGGTCAGCGAAACTTGTATCTTCTTTCACAAGATATGCTCTACCCCTTGACTTAGCAGACAGTGAGCAGTATTGCTGTAATCGCTGGGTCCTGTTTCTTTTCCTTTCATTGGTCTCTACATCTCTTCCTTCCTCATCTCTGTCTTTGCCTCTCTGCATTCTGAACTAAGCAGCTTCCCTTCCTGGCATGCTTCATGAACTCAGCAATAGGATAGTGCAGTTGTAACTTCTGAGTCACAGTTGTTCTGCTGCTGGAGACGGTTGCCTTGGCAGGACACAGGGATTCTAGTGAAGATCCTGCTAAGCCTCTACGTTGATGTATATCAAAGAGCTTGGCAGTTGAGTATCCGTTGTATTGTACTCGGTTCTTGGTCTAAAAACCACACTGAATACAAGTAAATTGCCTGGGCCAAAGCTTGAAGATACTAGAGCTTCATACCTGGATTCAGTACATATTCTTAACGTACAGGGGGGAAAAATACATATTTTCCTCAGAGTTCATCTTGGGAAGTAGCTCAGCCATTTTCAGTGAAATCTTCCCAAATAGTCAGTTCAAAGTATACACTTTGATAGTGAAAATGTGTCCTGATTTAGCAAATGCATAAAAATCCCAAATTGCATAATCTCTGTAGACATCTTAGTTTTCAGTATTCCACCCGCGTCGGCTGTGTTTGAGTTTGGGCTTTGGCAGGTCCTGTGGCTGCAGTTCTGAACTCGGTCCAGGTAAGAGCCCTGTCTCTCCCATGTCCTCAGGGGCTGCCTGCTGGGTCCTATTTACAACGCAGGTGTGTTGAAGCAGAGCTACCACTTCTGTGAAGAATCTAGGTAACAATCGGGGTGCCTAGAAAGAGCAAGGTCAAGGGAATTTCAGGTGATGTCATCAAGGAGGCTGGTGAAACTGAGACAGGGAGTCAGGGTGGGATATAAGGGAAAGAAACTGAGAAGTGGTGGGATATACGGAGGGACGGGGCTGGATCAAATAATTATGACTGGCCAAGACTGGAAACTGGACAGTCGGGTGGCAAAGGACAGACAGGGAGAACAGTGAGTTAATGCCACCATTATGAGCCGTTGTGGTGTCCCGCTTGCTGCGCTGCTGGGGCACAAGAACAACACAATTTTTTAAGCTGTGGTACTGCTGCAGGAGAGCAACGTGTCCCAGTTACCCAGTGTTCAGATGCCAGGAGTGCCAGAGGGCTCAGCTGTGCGGATGTCATTACAATGCCACCTGCTGGGATACGTTTCGAGATGCACTCAAATACATCAAAACCTGTGTGAGGAGAAAATGATAATCATATACATGAAGACTTTAGCAATGCACGTGCAAAAGGCTTAAAAACTAAGTGTTACGAGCAACTTGGATCTAACTTTTCCTATAGCTTGAGTAATTGGCTTTGCATTGTTGATTGCATTTTGCTTATGTAAAATACATGAAATGCAGAAAAGAATTTTGATAATAGACTAATTCTGTTTCTATAGGTTGTGCAAATCCACTTGGGGTCACTGTTCTATATACAATAAGAATCCACCGCTAGGATTTTCTTTTAGAAAATTGTATATGCAGCTAGATGAGGGCAGTCTCACCTTTAATGCCAACCCTGATGAGGTAAGTGAACTGTTGTTATAAGCAGTTAAAATAATTGTGATTGTTGTTTTAAAATTCTAGCCATATTAAACGCCAAGTTTGAGTGGGTGTTTGGTTTACTGTAGGAATGGTTAATACCCAGTTACACCCCTATCCTGATCTTTTTTTTGCATACGGTACCTGTGCACATCATTTACATGGCTTGCCTCTTAATTGCTTTGTACAGTGGTCTGACCTATGGATGCCAGAACCTCATAACCCCGTAGTGACTTAGGAACGAGGCAGAGATCCTAACCGAAGAGACAATGGTGAATTTAAAAAGGACAATAATGCGCTCACATAAATTAAAATGCTAAAATGCTTCTGCGTTTGAGCCCACTTCAGTTAAAGCAGGATGAGGTATAAAATAACACCAATTAATTCTATGACAATTATGGTTTCTTGTAAGGGATTTTTAAATACATCCACTCTCGAGGAGCAAATCTTGAAATACTGTGAAAAAGATGTACTGCCGAACTGTCCTAAAGATCAGTATGATTTGGTTTCTGTGGATGCTTTTTATGCATAATCTATCTTCGTACAACATATATTTATGTTCAAAAAATACTCCATGTCAAACTAAAAGATTTCCATTTATTAATTAATTTAACTAACTGGGAAAGTCAGTTTTCTGCTTTCGTTCTGTCACCTTTCAAAGAAGAAAAGAGTTTGAGAGTAGACAGCTTTTGCCTGGGAGATAAGCAATTAACACCCAAGAGAGTCTTGGGTACAAAACCAGACTGCTGCTTCATGTTCCCTAGGAGAAGGTGGTACACGGTACTGAACGAAAAGTAGCATTAACTTCCTGCGTTATTTGTACATACACAAGGAAGTGGTAATTGAATAAATCCGAAGTAGGAAAAGGATTAAGAGACATGAAAAGATAGTGCTAGGAGCCAACAGTTCCCTCTGCTGCTACAATACAGAAAACAATCTTGTGGCCACGGGGTGAAATAAATAAAGCAGTCTTATGAATCATTACAATACTGTGATTTTGTTTAAATTCTTGCTTTATCTCATATTCTGCTTGATAAGGAAACTCACTTCTTTTATTAGTCGCAAATTATGGCATTTTGTAATTTCCCTGGTAGAGCTCTGAGTTGAGCCGTGATACGCGGTGCTGAGATGTCTTATCAGCACCTTGCCTCTTGAGTGATTAGCATGGAGTTTCAGCAGGATTTTAGTGAATTTAGTACTAAATGTAAAGCTTTTCAAATGGAACACAGTATTTGGGTAACTTAAATGTGTTTTCAGGAATATATTAAGTTTTAATAGCTTTGTCCACCCCAATTTTTATTTGTCTTCCGATTTATTTCAATGTAATTTTTCGCTTACTGTTTTTTTTTATAATATGTTGTTATATTCCAACCTAATTCAAAGTAACCTTGGTAGGTTTAAAGCACTTGGAGCCTTCACAAAAGGCACTGAATAAAAGTTTTGTTATTTTTAAAGGAAATTTAAGATCTGCAAATTAGAGCTACCCTGTAGTGTATCTAAATGGGGTATTAAATTTATTATGCTACACTTGTGGGTTCATCGTGGTTATATTGTACAGTAGTAGTACAAACCGTCTGCTTCAGGCCTAGTGAGAGACGAGGACCTCAGGGTATCTCCTAAGGGCTTCTGTTCCTCTCTCCCTGTGGAGCACCATAGCCTGGCAGGAATCACTCAGGGCCTGAGTTCCAGAAGAATTCACAAATACTACTGCTTTGCTTGTTTACCGCTGTGATATTGGCAGAAATATTCTTATAAGGACGCTGTGACTGGAATTTATGATATGACATTCCACTATTACAAATTGTGTCTCGAATTTCCTGCCAAACTCTTGCTTTACATTTGATAACAGACCTGATCAAATTACTGTAAAAATAGGAATACTTACAGCCACAGGAGCAAGATTCTCCAAAGGACACGTCCCATGTCATGAAAATGGGTAACCAGGCTCCACAGCAACAGCTCCAGAGCTAGCGGTGGCTCACGGGGTAGGGAAGAGCATCTACACGCTTTGTGGTAGGATTCTCTGGTTAGCCATTGTTGTGTGCATGGTGCCGTGGTATCTGCTGTAATTCACGTCGTGGTTGTGTGCATGAGCTTGCCTAGTTCGTAGCAGGGGCTCACATCCTGCTGAAAGGATGTGCCTGATCGCGTTACACGTAATCTGAAAAAAAGTACGCCAGTGCATGTTCGGTTTCTCATTATTGTTTCTGTTTGGTTTGGTTTGGTTTTTTTCCTACGGCAGCACCACTGTAGCCAAGATTTTAGAACTTCGGTTTTGCTTCTTTGGGGAGAGGGGGTGATTTAGTGTTAGTGTTGACACTTGAATACGAATATGATGTTGTTTAATCTGCCTACATGGTCTCTGCTGTGTTTCATTCTGAAGGGCGTATGGTGTATGTGAAGTGTTTCTCATGCAGTGCTCATTTCATATCTCATACGCTTATGGCTCGGAATTTGTAAGCAATGAGAAGTTATTTCCCACTGTTTTGTATGCAGTTTGTAACTCCCTACCAAATATTTTGTCAAGTTTATTACATGGAGTCATGCTATGTAGTTAAAATTGGAACCGAAGGTGAAAAAGAGAATCCTTTGGTTAGGAATGAAGATCTAATTTTTGTTTTATTCTTAATGGTGGTGATTCTGACTGATGCTGTTTAATGGCATTTATTGTTATGGATCTGTTGGAATCTGGACTGTGCTGAAACTCTGAGGGTTTAACGAGGTCAGGATTTCCTTTATGTGGCGTAATAACAATAAAGTACCGTAAGGCAGTGCTTGCTCTGAGCACTTCCTGCTCTTCTGATTGTCGCGTTCCTTACCAACTGCCCTTGCTTTTGGCCAGGGAGGTCAGTTTTCAGACCTTTCCTTGGTTATAAATTAATTGTTAACCACTTCTATAAAGCTACCTTACCTGACTACAGATAGTCTTTAGAGGATGGAATATTTACCGTGCTACGTATTTTTAAGCAAATTTTTTGAAAGCTTATCCTCTTTCATAGTGATCTATGAAGCAAGCCAATTTTGAGAGGTATTATTGATGTATCTGTCCGAAGAATATTAGAAGTATGTGCATGTTGTAGAGGGAAGAAGTTCTTTTGTGTGATCTGTCTGAACCGTTGGAATGGACCAGACAAATGAAGTCTTTTGAAAACCATACATTAAAGTCAGAGAACTTTAAATCTTGTAAAACATTACTTATGGGTTCGGAATAACATGGAAGAATATTTCTACGTTCTGCTTGGGATTTCTGCCATCATAAGTGTGTGTATCACTGAGACTGTATTTTAAAGACACAGTGAAAGATGCACTGTTTGAAATGTATGTTTTATATCGTGTCCACATTTGTCACCAAATGACTCGATTCATAACGTAGGAGAAGAATTTTGAAAACTCCTATTAGAAAATAATTAGAAAAAAAAATAGGAAAAAAAATCAGTAGTGCGCATTTTGTTCCAGAAGATGCACCATGAAATATATTAAGATACTGAATTTCCCTAGAAAAATGGGAATAATAGTACCATCCGTGTCTAATTATTTTTTAGTAATAATGATAGTATTACCTAAAAGCCTCAATTAGAAATAGAGGCCCTACTATGCCAGATACTGTATGAACAGACTGAAATGACAGCCACTGCCCCCAAAGAATTTATCTAAACAGTTGAGCTAGTACTTAAACTTGAATTCCTATGTTTCATCAGCTTTTATTTGAGTATGTTTTAATTAGGTTGATGATCAAAATTGTCTTGTTTTAATGCAGTACAGACTAGAAAACAGTCAGCGTTTTATATTGATGCTTGTGTAATCCTGCCAAAATATAAGAGCATGTAACTCACAGAATTATGAATCACTTAAAAATGTTAATGTTAACATGCTACTAGCGATTTCCTTAGTCACCTTTTAACACTATTCAGGTAAATAAATAGAGCATGTGTACAACCATTCATGTGAAATTTGAAATTTCAAATATTAAGTGAAATTTGTCTTTATTGACTAGTGCATTTGTCATTTATTTTCCCCCACATCTTTTAAATGTACATCAGGTAAAAAGCTTAATCGTCTCCCAACTCTGACTTTGCAAACAATTCAATTTAAGTATTAAGAAGAGAAGTCACATATACACATAGAAAAATACTGAGTCTGAAATTTCGATGCCATTAACTTAGAGTATGTGGGGTTTGTTTTGTATGCGTATGTAAACAGATGTCAGAGGCAACTAGAAAAGGTTTAATATTGGCTGCGGTACTGAAAAGCTCTGAAAGTGCTCTTAGAAGAGAAAGAAATCAGTGCAGAAATGAAACCTGTACTAAAAAAGAAAACGTTACGGTTTTGGCTCTGCTGTGTGGATTAAATGGATGGAAAAGCTCCTGGGAACAGGCAGAAATCGAGCGGAGGGTGTCAGGGCAAAACAGGCCTCCTGTGACTGGGAAGAAAGGAGCAATTGTCAAAAATAGCGTGTTGAAATACGACAGGAGAGGCTTTCCTTGTTATGATTAGTCTATAGTTATGATTGCTATTTGCATATATAATTTAAATCAACACTTTCGTGCATTAAGATTTTATCCAGAGCTGTCTGAAATTTAGCGGTAAGATCTGCCTTCAGTCGGATGTTTCCTAGAGAACCACCAAGTGACTGATAAATAATCTTGGCCTAGGTTTTAGGAGCGTGCAGGACTACTCATTCAGCTAGTCTACCTGCCACAAGCCACCGTTTTGGCTACCAAAGGGGATTTATTTGAAGTGTGGGTTCCACGAGGAAGTCAAGGCAGCGTTTACAGAAAAAGCAGATTCGATGATAGGCCATAAATAAATTCCATTTGCTGTGAGCCAGAATTTAAGAATTTTACAGAGAAATTAGGTTTCTGTTGCTGCAAAGTATTTGTGGTTGCTTGGGAAGAAATAAGAAGCCACTAAAAATGATGGCATGTGCTGAAGTGTGTTCTATTTATGCCCTTTGTATTTGTGAAGGAGATGGGGAACATGAGTGCCGAGGCTGCAGTCCCAAAGAAAGGGATTGTCAGGCGTCAGGTGTGGGGGCGAGAAAGAAAGGGAATTAGAGACAGGGAATAAAAATGCTTTGCGAAGGCTTGGTAGCCTGGCAGGTGAAGAGCCTGCGCTGAGTTGAAATCTAGGGCATGAAAGAAATTACGGCATTTACTGTTAGAGAGAAACCAGCCCCATTGTCTGTCTCCAAAAAGGTTATTTTCATCCTGCCTCCGCCAGGTGTTTTTTGGTTATGTTGTTAAATAATTGCAGCAGGAACACTACAGCGGCTTCCTCGCCGGGCTTCAGTTTGTATTACCTTCGGCAAACACTAAGTACTGAAGCACGTGCAGCAGTCTCATTAAGTCAGGATATACGTAAAGGAGATGTTCTGCTGCTGGTCTTGTATCAAGTGCCAAAGGACTTGAGGAATTAATACGCAGTTGATGTTCATTTTGGTCTCCCATTTCTAGTTTCCTATTTAGCTCTAACTCAATAAAGTACTTAGCCTTATGTTGTCCATCTATATTATGGACAAACTTAAATATGATCTAATTTGGACTTAAATGCCAGCTTATAGTGCAGTACATGTTTCATTATGGTCCTAAATAAAGAGTCTTCTTCACAGCAGGACCTAAAATTGCCAGGGATTTGGTTTGGGTTTTTTTTATCTTAACTGTATAAAACCTTTGTAATTTTATTTATTTTATAAAACATTCATTTAACAAAAAAAAAAGCTGATTAACTGCTATTTTCTATAAATATATAAGCAAAAATTACGGACTGGTAAAACCAGCTAAATAATATTACAGGTGTTTGTTGGCATTTCACTCATGTTACCGATATTTTAAGCATATATTCTAATTCCTTTTTTGCTTGGTGTAACTGAGACTTTGCTTTGCCAATTCACTTCATAAAACAAACTCTCCAAACCTGCCTTTAGTCCTTTATTTCTTTTTTAAGCAAAATTGAGGAGCGCTGGGAAGTTAGTTTATCCCCTGAACGACAGGTTGCCCATACGTCTTTATGGAGGTAGTGTAAACTCAGAGGGCAGACTCGCAGAATATTGTGCAGTCTGATAGCAGGAGATTAAAATACTTCTGAAATCTTTTTTCATTAAAGGTGATTTAGGTTGTGGCCTCGGTACATTATCCTATGCGGAAGTGCACTATCCTCCACATTTGACGTTATTTGGATGTGATGGTGTAACCAAGAGCTACTGGGCTTAAGTATTTTGACGCTTCTCTGGAGCGAAGGCTCAGAGCCACCCCCAGCCCCTGCCAAACGGAGTTGAAACTAGTTTGTCAGTTGTTCTCAGGTTTAGATTTTTGTTGTTGAAAAACGTGAACATCTTTTAAATCCATTAGGTTGGGTTTGATTTCTGGGGTCATAAGGAAAATAATGTTACGCTTTGGGGTATTTCAATGACCAGAAAGAATCCAGAATATCACTGAAATATTTTAAAATGAAATTTGGCATGTGTGTTCTCTAAGAAATGTGTGCTTGGCAAAGTGTGGAAAATTCTGGAAATCGTAATATTAATATAATATATACACAATTGTCCTATTTTTTTAAACTTTTTTTTTGTGTTAGGCACAGTGTTCTTTTTTATGTGTATGCATATTTCTATATGTTGATATTTACCTCTGCTTTGAAATCAGCGTGCTTGTGTTTATTTGCATTATTACACATTTAAACAAATGCATTTAATGCATCTATTTGAATGTGATACATCGTATCCATGTGAGAGCATTAGTGTTTTAACGAAAGATATTGAAGACTAAACACATTATGGCTAAGATTTTCTTAATTGCAAAAGCTACGACATTGAAAGTTATGGTCCCCGCAGCATTTTAAATACTATTACAAAAGTATGAACGCCAAAATAATAGTCTGTGCTGTAAAGAAATGATTAAAGAACCATCATGCTTGTGATGGGGTTCATAATTTTAATTTCCTACTGTGAGTATAAGTAAAATCTCAACCATAACAATAAGCTCTTTCTTTGCATTTGATTTATACTTTTAGAGTGTATTGTGCATGTTGAAGTGTGATTTTGAGGAAGAGGAATTATTCTGAAAAACAGACCAGCTAATTTAGTAGGATTATGCTCCTACGTCGCCAAGTACGATACTTGTTCCTAAACTCATTATGAAGATGAAACATATTTATACGTACATGTATTGTGTCTCAGGGAGTCAACTACTTTATGTCCAAGGGCATACTAGACGATTCGCCGAAAGAAATAGCGAAGTTTATCTTTTGCACGAGAACACTAAATTGGAAGAAGCTGAGAATCTACCTTGATGAAAGGTAATTTGAATTTCTCTTGAGACGTTTCCTCTTCGTTTTCCGTGTACAGCACCATTCGACGATACTTTGCTTGCGTTGATGTAATGTTGAAGAGGTAAAAATGCAAGGAAATGCAGCTAAGTAACGCTGCTGCTAAATGTGAACGGTTATTCAAGTATTTATGTGACTGTAACGCTTTATAAGAGCCCCTGAAAATGCCACCTATAAGTAGCAAATCTCACATCTGTGCTTTTCCTGCATTTTTGCAGTTCTGGGCGTAAATTGGTTTGAAGTTACAGTGAGCGTGTAAACTGCTCGGGATAATCTTTGTGCTACATGATATTCAGATTTCATAGATATTTTGATGCTTTTTTTTTTTTTCTATCTCTTGTGGGTGTTAATCAGAAAAAGCAGTTATGGCTTTACCAAGTGATGATAGCTTTTTAGCTAATCTGAACCATCTAATCATTATTGGGTTGATCTTTCTCAAATGGAAGTCGCAGCCACCTCCTAGGATGCTGTAGAGCATCCTCTGGGAGACGGCATGAGCCGCAGCAGGGAGCCTTCTCCCCGCTAGAGCTTCCTCTTCTGCCTCCACAACGCTTTCTCTTGCCCTCCAGGATACCCTCAGGTTGGGGCAGAGCAGTGTCAGGAGAGAGGAGCACCAACACGGTCAAGCCAAGTTGAAAGAGGAGGAAAGCAATAACAACCTAAATAGGAAGAGCGGAGGGATAGCAGCGCTGCTAGCAGGAATCGTCTCCTGCATCCTATCCTCCTGTACCACTAAAGGACACTACTGTTCCGTAGTGTTATCACCGCTGACAATCCTAGGCTGTAAAACTTCAGATTATCTTTTTTTTTTTTTTTTGGCAATAGAAAAAGTTACAAAACCATTTAACATATGAAATTACAAGTTAATATTAGGAACCCCACTGCCATTCATCTTCTCTTCATAAACAGAGTGTAGTCAGGCACAAAAAATAAAAACCAGGGTTATAAGTATTGAAACTCCCCTCTTAGTACAGAAATGTTTAATGGAAAGGGTAAACATACGAGAGTGTTCTTTGGTTCACTTCCAATTTGCTTCCAAAGTCCTTCAGGTGTCTCTTGCACATCTGCTCATGTAGACTAGACTGAATCCCGTAGACCTTTCTGTGTTCGGTGGAGGAGAGCATCGCACCCTGAGGGACTTGGACTTCAGAGGGGTTTTGTGAGCAAATGCTGTTATACTTGAGCCTCACCTTAGCAACATGCTCCTGTAACAGCTTCTACTTAGGCACCAAGATGTGTGGCACAAGTGAATCTGTTCCCTTTACTGTCTTTTTTAATGGCTTTGTCAGGCAGTTTAAAGGAAGCGAAGCTCCTATGTAGACTGTAATTGAATAGGAACATAAAGAAACTTAGAATTCTGATTGCATTTTTATAGTTCTTGGCTACTGTTGTGTCTGAAGAACATGTGTTTCTATTATCTTTGTGCTGTTAGTGATAATTTGTCTTACAGCAAAAACAAAGCTCGTAAACTATTCTAAAGCTTTCCTTTTTATTTTTAAAACCTACATTTTTGTATTTAAAAGGTTAAAAGAAACGTCTCTGATGATGTGGGCTTTTGTATTCTACCAGGCGAGATGTTTTGGATGACCTTGTGACGCTGCACAACTTCCGGAACCAGTTCTTGCCAAATGCACTGCGAGAGTTCTTCAGACACATTCACGCTCCCGAGGAGCGTGGGGAGTACCTGGAGACTCTCATCACGAAGTTCTCCCACCGGTTCTGCGCGTGTAACCCCGACCTGATGAGAGAGCTGGGCCTTAGCCCTGGTAAGCAGAAGAAGAGCTTTGACTTTGCGATTCCTGTATTTCTGCACGATGCTGCTGTTTATGATAGTTTTAAAATCAGCACCTAAACAAGTATTTCTGGGAGAACAGCCCTGGCTTGGGAGGGTTCAGTGGCCAGGCACCATCCTGCTTGGGTTGAAAAACAGCAAAAGCAACATACAGATTCTTTTCTTAGACCTCGCTGATAAGTGGGGTTCATTTTCCTGTTATCTTTCCTTCGCCTGTGTTCAAGCTTAAGCTCTGTAGTATCTCTAAGTTCCCTCTTGCAAAGACTTACGCACTTAACATTTTACCCTGTGGACAGTCCCGCAGAAAAGAGAGGGGAGGTTGGGCCTCCCTCAAGTTAACGAGCAGTTCTAATTGGCTGGGGGGGAGCCAGGTTTCGGCAGTGGGACTGCTCACGTATTTAAAGATAAGCTCCAGCAAGACGTTGGCCTTAGTTTACAAGAACTTCCAGAATCTGTTTAAATGAAGTGCATAAAGCCCTTGGTGACTTTGGGATAACGTAGAAGTATTAAGAGATTTGTAACTGCTCATTTGGCAGTGGGCTGACATTATTACTTTGAAAATTGCTGTATTAAATTTTATTTCGCTGGGATACCCTTTTGAGTTGTTACATATGTGTGTGTGTGTATCTATATAAAATTATAAGCCCAGATAAGAAGACCGTAAGGTTCTTGGACAGGGAACAATATTTTTAACGATCACGGTTTCCTTTTTAATTTTTTTCATTCTGTTTATTCTCTCCTGTCTAGATGCAGTTTACGTACTGTGTTACTCTTTGATTCTGCTTTCCATTGATCTCACGAGCCCTCACGTGAAGAACAAAATGTCAAAGAGGGAATTCATCCGAAATACACGACGAGCTGCGCAGAATATTAGTGAAGATTTTGTGGGGCACCTTTACGACAACATCTACCTTATTGGCCACGTGGCTGCCTAAAAGCACAATTTGCTAGCACTTAAAATTTGTAATTTTCAAAAACTACATCAATCCAAGAAATGAATTATTTTGTAGACATGGGGGTTATTTTAGTGCTGGTCATTCTAACCTCTGTATGCAATCAGAGTTCGTGTGTGTAAGTGTGTGTATGTGTAAACTACCTTTTCTATCTATTTACTGTGGGAGCGCAAGGATTTGGAGATTTGTTTTTCATAATTTTTTTAGTTTTGCACAAAACAATGCCCTTAGTCTGACACGGCCATTTACGAACGTTAAACTGACATTGCAGTCGAAGCTGACAAAGTGGTGAATCTGTGCGTTAGCTCCGCTTGAAACTTTAATGAGTTCATTCTTTTTAGAATACCGTGTAATGTGTATATATTTAACGAAAGAGATTTATAATCATAATTATTTTATTGTAAAATATTTTAACTAAAATTTCTCCTTTTATCTCTTAAAAGTGTTGTACTTCTTCCTTTTGCATTTTTTCTCTTTTTTTTTTTTTTACAGTGCTGACTACCTCAGATGCGTAATTTAGAGAAACGCTGGTCTGAATACTGCAATAAAGTTTATTCTGGGAGGTGACAGAACACTTGTAAAATATCTAAGCTGATCATTAATGCTATATTGACAAACTTATGTTAGCACATTGCCGACCTGCTGTTTGCTCAGTGGTAAAGAGGATTACAGCCTCTATTTTAGACGAAGCTGGATGTCCCGTGGGGACAGCCTGGGGAAATGGTGCAGTTCGCGTAGAGCGGGCAAAGCTGTATTGCAGCCACGGGTTACTGGGGACGCGAGAACAAAAATAGCTTCGGTCAGGTTGTGCCTTATGTTTTCTGAAGCGGTGAATATTCGTGGCACAGCTGCTGCCCGCCTGGAGGAACTGAGCGAGGATTTGGGGGGTTTTCACGTCACTCGTAGAGCGGTGCTTTTCTTAAACTGACGTAGCGTGTCGTTGAAATCAGAGCTGTTCCTCGTGGCGTTTGTTTACATTATGTCCAGCTATCACTAGCATCTGGATTCATCACAGTAACAAGGAGATTTATCCTTTTTCCCTAGCACACCATGAGGCGAGGTAGGAAGATATTCTCGGTTCTGTTTTGCAGATTAATCTGATTTTTTTTACCTAGGAAGCTTATGGCAAAGACAGGAATTGAGTGCAGGCCATACCCCACCTCAGCACGCGCTTTGCCCACGCTGCCGCTTTCCGTTTGGCACCGAGGAGGGGTCGCGTTTGTCTTGGATACCAAGAGCGATGACAGTGACAGTCCGCATCAAAGCTACATAAATAACAAGGAGACAAAATTTTAGCTGCTGCTGCTACTTTGAGTGGTTAGTACATTACAGCTCTGGTCTATGTGCAAAAACGCACCTAGAGAAAGTTGTATTTTTTTTTAATTACCTTTAATCAAGTGTAAATGCCCTTTGTATTTGTGTAGCAGCCACAGCCAAAGCCAGGAATCCTCCAGACTGGTTTTGCACTGTCGCTGCCCTCTGCCAGGGTGACTTCTCAGCATTTCACCCTCCATCGTTGCTTACGTTTCAGAAAGGCCAAGGACGCAGTCCCCAGTGGTCACTGAATGCCAAACACAACTAAAGAGCGTACGGCACGTTGGGGAGCTTTGGTTAAGGCGCAGGTATCTGGTCCTGGGAAAAAAAAAAAACAAAAAAACAAAAAAGGACAAATTTTAACGTAAACTGTAAAGCCAGTATTATGGATAAGTGTCTCTGTGCTCCTTAAAGTGATTTGACGTGAAGACTGCAGCATATCGCTTTCTACAAAACGCTCCTCGGAAGGTATACACTGAAAAAGGAGAATTCGGTGACTTTGGACATGACTCCCAATCTTATCAGGAAATGTTTCCTTCACAAACCGCAAATGCAGAGCGAGGCCTGATTCTCTCCTGACTGGTGTTTGTGGCGACATCAGTGATACTGGTCTCGATTTCGCACTGATCTGAAAGCACAAATTCTTAATCTGCATTTCTCTTAATTTCCAGCTGCCCTCGGCTCCCATCCTCAAACAGACGCAGAACAAAGCCTCCGGGCAGGCGCAGCCTGGTTTTTCTGGACTAGCTGAGTACATCACTTACCAAAGTTTAGAAGCTTCATGGCCAGTGTAACAGCCCAGACAATAAATCAGAAACAGGATGATACGGTTCAGATTTCGGTCAGACACAAGTCCAGGGGAGGAGAGGGAGCCCACACCGAACCAAACCCGTGTACGGACGCCAGCGCCTGGTCTTCGCCCAGGGTTCTGCAAAGCGTTGGGTGCTGCCCGACGGTGCATTACCGACTCGGCACCCAAGGGTAAGTTCCCGTCGAGGTAACCGAGAAACAAAAAATGGCAACAGACACTTCTTCTGGCCTTTTTTCTTTTGAAGTAGTAATTTATATTTTCTTTTGCATTTGAAGAATCTGGACTTCTCATTAATTTAGGCAGTTTTCCACCTTCAAATAAAAACACGTGTTAAGCAGGTGTAACAATACCCTTGCAAAGTGAGAAGGATAAAGTTGGAATTCTCTTAGTCATCCTCCGAAAGTCCTCTAAAAATGAAGTTTTGGGTGGAGGCTTCTTCAGTGCCCTCTTGCTTTCTCCACGTACGTTTTAAAGGAAAATAGTGGTAGATATTGCCACAAATGTCACCAAGTACGCTCATGGGGGCGGTGTGGAAATTAGTGGCTTGATGAGGCGCTTGGGATGCCTTGGGCAGAGGGTCCCGAGCCTTGTTCTGGTCCTTAGAGATGTTAAAGCTGGGTCCGAATGGTCATTTCAGAAATTTCGCTGACTTTCGTATACACAGATGTGACAAAGTCATCTGCTCTGTGGTGACGTGGGGGAGACAACGGTACCCGTGTCCATACGAAGCATCACATCATCCAGCCCATCCGGGGCTCTCAGTTTTGGGGCTCGTGCTGCGTTTGTTCAAGGAATATGGTGTATGTCACGTATTCCTGTGGCTTAGTTCTAGTCAGTGTCCGATATTCTCCCTTTTCTCAGCGCTCTGCTTCTGCCTTGGGCACTTTCCACTCAGACTCTCAGCAACAGCTTTATACAGCGGTGGCTTTTCCAAATAAACCAAAGCTGCTCCACCCTACGAAAGCCCAAACAGTTGTAAGTTAGACACACGGTTGTCAATTTTTCAAGTGGGCAAGAAATTCGCCCTCGGAGAAAAAAAAAAATTCGTTCTCATCGGTGTTTCCCTCCCACCCCCCCAACGGAAAAAAAGAAAAATTGTAAACAGTTTAAAAATACAGATTTAGGAAAATAAACTGTCTAGCTGGGCAAATAAATGTTGCTACTTCCTCTTTGGTGTACTGCAGTTCGTTAACGTTCTTTGCATAAAGACATCTACCCGCAGGGATCGCCCTTTTTCGAAGCAGTAGTAGTTTCGGTCCCTGCGTAAGGGCGACACTGTGCAATCTGGTACTTTCTATAGTTCGGGTTTTAGAAAACAAATATTAAATTATTTTAAGTGCAAAACCGAGGTCTACCTACTTGATCATGCTAAAACGTGAAAATAACAATATTAAGTGTTTAGAAAAGTCAAATTTCCTTGCCGTGTATTGGATTGGGATTTTTTTTTTCTTTTCACATATTTCATGGAAATATCAAAACTAATCAGCGTTAGGGCTGATGACTGGCTCTCTGCCGCTGTAAAATCTACCACCGTTAAAACGGACAAAGGACAGACTTAAAGGATTTCCTGTGTCTCCCGTCGGCACGGGGCGGTTTCATTTTGCCTTAAAGAGAAACAGTATGCAAACTTTTATACTCTGCCTATAATGGTGATTTTAGTAAGGCAAAATTGTATGTGATCTAGTATTATTTATCGGATGCTAAGACTCGCCATAGGATGGGTGTAATTAAATCAAAACCGGCGAGTTGGGGTTAGGTACAGAAATTAATGTCTGTAGAGAAAAAGCTTTGAAGAGACCCCATGGCTCCGTCAGCACTTCCCTGCTTCTGCTGACGGAGATGTTCGTCCCTTTGCGGTTTTCCTTTCACATAAGCAAACTTAGAGAAGAGATGGATTAGAAAATATTGACCCAGAATAAATTCGGTCCCTCTGTGACATTTTCTTCCCTGAAAACTGAACTGTCTGTTTTAAAATTCAAAGCAAAAAAGCTGCAGTTCATCGGAAGTCTGCAGAGGAGCGTGTTCTCAGAGATGCGGTTCGCTCGGAGCTGCTCTTACAGAAAACGAGCAAAAAAGGGCTTTTCAGGTTTCTAGCAATCTAACAAACGCATTATTTTTTAAGCTTAAAAATACTACTTATTGTGCGTGTGACAGAAATCGAGCATATTCATCTGAAAGCAACGTGCTCAGGATGGCAGCTCTTTTCGGAGGGAGTGTTTTCAAAGTTTGTAAAAGTTAGCTTTCCTTTTGGCAGCGCTGGAGAGGAATGTTGGATTTAATTTAAAATGATTAATGAGATTTTGTCAGGCTCCCTGCCTTTACCGCCGCTGCAGTTTGTCAGCACAACAACCTGGGAAACCCGGACGCCGCTCTGTCGCCCAAAACAGCTTTCCAGGAAAAAATAAACCCGAGTAACTAGTGCCAGGTACGTGTCAGTGGTATTGTCTTTCAGCTGCTGACAGCTTAACTGGAAGTTGGGACATTTACACGTTCTGAGGAAGTGAAGCTCATTTGTTATTTCAATAGTTGCTTTGACAGTGGGTACCAGCGGCACCAGCGGGTTTCAGAGCAGGCGTGAACCTCGTGGAAAATGCTGTCATCCACACAGCCCAGAAATTCTTCAAAAGGGGAAAAAAAAAAATTATTCAAAGCTGGTTCAGGTAAGTTTTTTCTAGAGAAAGAACATCTCTGCAACCTGTCTGGGGTTTGGCTGTGTTGCTTGGTGGGACTGGGGACAGGGACACGTGTGCCAACAGCCAGCCCCGAACATGCTCACAGTCCTTTTCCTGTGTGACCGTAACATGGGAAAATGAGCCATACTTTCAGAATGTAACACGGAGCTGTTGGAGCGGGGCTGGAGGATGCCACGGAGATGCTGGAGGGGCTGGAGCCCCTCTGCTGTGGGGACAGGCTGAGAGAGCTGGGGGGGGTCAGCCTGGAGAAGNCCTTCCAACCTCAATCATTCGCTGATTCTATGATATTGAAAAATATGAATGGTTTGTCTTTATCGCTTTCCTTGTGGAAATTTGTTCTGTTGGGCTACAGCTTGAGCGCTGTATTCTCTTTACACATGAAACACACACGAGCTGAAAAGAAGGCTTTAATTTCAAAAGCAGCCTTCCCCTCCCAAGAAAACACACCTTGAGGCATCATTTCTAGCCACTAAAAAGGATTAAAAAATCCTGCGAGGCTTGGCAGAGATGTAGATGATGAAGAAGGCTTAGTACTGCCTTGCTGCACCAGGCAGAACATCCTCCTTAGCACAGAATCCCCGAATCCCAGGTTGGAAGGGTCCTCAAGGATCACAGAATGGTTTGGCTTGGAAGGGATCTTAAAGATCATCTCGTTCCACCCCCAGCCATAGGCAGGGATACATCACCTGGTCCAACCGTTCTTGGCACAGGCACGGTCTAGCCAAGGTGGCCCAGCACCCTGTCCAGCGGAACCTCGAAATCGTCCAACGATGGGGAACCCACCCCTTCCCTGGGGAGATTATTCCAATGGCTGGATGTTCTCAGTGTCAAACATTGTCCTTTTGTGTCCAGTCGGAAACTTCCCCAGGAGTAACTTGTACCCATCACCCCTCCTCCTTTCCATGTGAGTCCTTGCAAAAAGGGAGTCTCCATCTTCTTTGTAGAATCACAGAATCACAGGGTTGGCAGGGCCCTCTGGAGATCCCCCAGTCCCACCCCCTGCCAGAGCAGGGTCACCCAGAGCAGGGGGCACAGGAACGCCTCCAGGCGGGTTTGGAATGTCTCCAGAGACGGAGACTCCCCCACCTCCCTGGGCAGCCTGGGCCAGGGCTCTGTCACCCTCAAGGGAAAGAAGTTCCTCCTCATGTTGAGATGGAACTTCCCATGGTCAAGTTTGTGCCCATTCCCTCTTGTGGCCACCCTTGAGATGGGTGTGTGGTGACAACGTCTCCCCTCAGCTCCTGACGGGGCGGGATGGCACAGTGCTCTTGGCAGGAGCTAATTCTTGGGTGGTAGGAAAAGTACCATCACACCTGCAGGTTCCCTGTCTTCCCATCCGGAATTCAGACTAATGGTCATAATTGCACCTAACGCAATTGAGAGAGATTTTTATAACCGGCAAAATTCTCAAATAGGCTTCTTGCCTTCTGCAGCGTCAATCCCTTGCATGGGAGAAACAAGCAAGGAAGTCAGGGGACCGCTAGAAGTGCTCGAGAAGCGCGTCTCCACGGGCTTCTTCATCACAGTGGGGAGCCTCACCTTAAATTCGCATTAAATGTAACTTATTTCTATACTCCAGACAGGAATGCGTGTCAATAACTGCCCTTGTTGCTGTTGCACGGGGTCTACAGCACGAGAGCCATCTCTGGCTTGTACTGGCAAAAGGTGGGTTTGGGGTTTGGTGGGGTTTTTCCTGGCACAGCAGGAAAATTACAGCAGCCACAAAACATTCATCTGTCCCAGTAAAAATGTGACAACGGGCGCTTGACTCCTTTTCCCTATGTGTAAGGTTTAGCTATGTCATAAAATACAGAAGCCACTCGGTTAGTAATCAGCTTTTGTGCTTTTTTCCCCACAGCTTTTTTAAAAAGAAATGTATTAATGTATTATTTCCTTCTCTTGGTATTAAGTGGCATCGTGCTGCGTAACGTCTGCTGGAAATCACAGCACTTAAAGACCGAATCTGAAGATTTAAATGGTACCCGGAGTGACATTGTGCTGACTTCCTATGTAAGGTAGATTTCATTTGAAATTATAAAAAACCCTGAAACGTACTGAGAATTCCTTTAAATGAGTAATACTTAGTAATATTAAGTTAAGTTGTTACACATAAATCAAGATGCATGGTCTAGGTCTAAAGACACAGATTAGTAAAGGGGGCAGAAAGCAGAAGGGAGACATTTCCTTTGATAAGACTTTTCATTAAAGGTTTCGTTAGAACCAAAACTGTGTTAATTTTCATGCAGGTGGGGACAGGAGTTTTGAAGAGGTGAGATTAGCAGTTTCGGTAAGAGGAAATAACAGAAATAAATAACAGAAACGAAAGGAACCAGCAGTTAAGATGTGCTCTCGGTGAGCGACGATGTTTTTTAAGTACAATTGTTCAGTTATACCAAAGGAAGAGAAACGGAAGCCCACGTGGCCGATCGTACAGCTCTGTGTCGGTAACTGCAATCTCATAACTGTTCCTAAACCGTCCTCAAATTAATTCCATGAATGCTGATTAATGATCTTTAGCCTATTTTAGAAGGATTTTACATCGGACAGGAAATAACTCCAGGGAGGCATTATCCTCAAGGTGCGCCCAACAAGATACGCCCCAGCAAAAACCCGTCCCCGCATGGGTGACTCCCGGAGCGGAGCCAGGCTGTCGCTACCGTTTGGAGGAAGCAAAAGCTTAGAAATCTCTTTAAAGCCTCCCCCTCTGACGGAGCCGTGGTCTCAGCGCTGTGTTTTAGCTGGTAAACGTCGCTGCGTTACCGCCTGCGACACTGCCGTCTTCTCAAGGCCAACGAAAGGGTTTTGGCCAACGGGTTTTGGCCAACGGGTTTTGGCCAACCTGCTCCCAGTGAAGCAGAGACACAGAAGCAGGTTGTTTCTTCGGAGGATTTGTGCCGAGCACTGCTGGAGTCCGGAAGCATTGAACCTCAGAGAAAAGAGAGATGGCAAAACTCAGGGGATGGGCACCACAAGGCGCAGAGTCCCCCCTCTGCGGCCATAGCAGAGCCTTGCACTAAAAAAAAAGGCTTCTCGGTGTTAGTAAACTAGAATCGAATTTTCTCAAGTGCCCTTTGGGTTTCACCCCCTTGTAGCCCGTGTGGCCAGCAGCTTCGCCTTCAGAAGTAACGTCTTCCAGCTCAAAGAGATTGGTCACCTGCCGTATCAATATTGGAAGTTCTGCTCAACGGCTGAAGAAAGCCAGGTTGGTTGGGGGGGGGCCGGGTGGGGATTTTACAGTCAGGTCTGGGTATTGTGTACTTCTCCCCCCTTTTCCTCCTTTTTCACTTTTTTCATTTCCAAAAAAAAAAAAAAAGCTTGTTTCTGTTGTTTCTATCACTCTTCACAATCATTTAACTTGGGGGAAAAAAAAAAAAATTAAAAAAAAAAAAAAGAAAGACCGAGAATCTTTGAGAATATGAAAAAATGTGTGAGCTTTCACAGTTTTTCCATACCTTTAAAATGCCATTCCTGCAGCTGCCTAAGGATTTTTGCCAATAAAGATTGTGAACTTCACGTGAGCCCAAACTGCTCCGTCGATACCCGAGAGCAGAAGAAAATCACCTTACAACTGCCCCCCCCAAGAAGGCTGATATTAAAAAAATATCACATCAAAGTTATTAAATATTTGCCGAATGCTCCCTGAGCATCCTCCCCACTCCTTAGGCATTCTTTCCCCCCTCCCTGAGCATCCTCCCCTCCTTTGAGCATCCTCCCTCCCCTCTCTGAGCATCCTCCCCCCTCCCTG
>VXBO01002300.1:2595-136419 GCA_013400135.1 Rhinoptilus africanus
GGCGGTGTGCGGGGGGGGGGGGGGGGGGGCTGCTTCTGGCAGCAACACGTGTGGCAGGGCCCACGGGGCAGCAACACGAAGCCAAACAAGAATACGATGAGGAGGGCTGCCACAAACCTTAGCATGATAACGGCTTCCATCCCACAGGTGTACACATACACACACACACAATTAAACACAGCAGCTGCTATGCAAAAAACGCAAAAGGTGTCATATTTTGAAATTGTTGTTACACCTTGAGTTGTAAAAGTTCTTTCCCGACTGCTCTTCGTTTTGGAAATTTTGAGAATTCATTCTCAAAACCCAGCATCTTTAAAAACGGCTGTGGATGGACACGCCTGGTGCCGTGATACATGACCCTCCCAAGATTCTTGTGCTTAAATACCTTACACGAAGATGCCCACAAACCTTTCCCACTGGCCCTTCCTCACAGGGCATCGTGGCGTTTCACCTTCCATCGACAGGCAGACACAAGGTGGATGGCAGCAGTGGGCTGGGGGGGGTGGTGGGGTAGCGTGTCCCGTCCCTGTCCCTCTGCCCGGGTTCATCCCTTGTCTGCTCAGGAAAACTGTGGAAACACCTCCCACGGCCGGGGCAGTGGTGTTTGGAGAGGGGTGATGGCTGATGCAGCCCAGGCTGCGGGATTGCTGCCAGCCCTGCTGAGGAGACTGTTAAAACCCAGCGCCGGGGTTTGTGGCAACACCAGTGCTAGAAGCAGAGTATCACCGTCCTCCCAGTACAGCCGAGGAGATGGGATCCTTGGAGGCCACCTAGTGCAGCCCCCCCGAGCCCGGGCTAGCGTCGCGGTCAGCACCTCCTGGCTGTGCCTGCACTGGCAGACGAAGCAGGACGGGGCCACCAGCCTGGCCACAGGCGGCTCTGGCTCTGCTGGGCTGCCCGGAGCTGACAAACGCCCTCCTGGGCAATGCTTGGCCATGGGCTGGGGACAGTATCTGCTCCAAACAGGCAGCTCGGTTGTGCCCAGGCAGTTTTGGCGAGGGAGGGGAAGAGCGGAGGGGAATGAGCAGTCAGGCAGCGCCGCTTGGCCCCAGGGCTGGAGAACGGTCCCCAGCTGGCTCTGCAGACTGGCAGGGATGCAGCCACCAGAGACCACCCACCGCTTACCCAAAGCTTTTTCTCTTCCATAAAGCCTCTGCCCCGCTGGGGAGGTCGGGCTGTGTTTGGCTTGGATGTGAAAACCAGCGCCTCTCCCCTCAACCTGCTGAGCCGCTTTGTCCCCTGGAATTAGCCAGCGTTACTTTTAACTCATTGAATAGTCTGGATTAGAGCCAGCCAGCCCACGGGCTTTTGCCCAGATGTGGGTTTGCGAGTCAATGGCACCAGGACTCGGTGAGGTCTGGATCTTGCCAAAGACCTTACAGTTTGTGGACCGGCCCCTGGAGCAGCCCTGTGTGCCCGGTGGCCCCCACACGCGTGCCGATGAGCGGAGATGGGGCAAGCAGGGGCTGGAGCCCAGTGGCCACTCTCCTGAGCAGCCCATGGGGACGGAGTACCAGGCAGCCCCGGGAAGATGGGGAGAGGGTTTTGCTTTTTTAGACAGCTGTTAAAATGTTTTCATTTAATCAGCCACGGTACGTACGCCTCAGTTCAACAGCTGGCGTGTGAGCTGATGCGCAGGGAGGTGTAATTTTGATTCCTACCTTTCTGTTTCAAAGCTGTCTCGTTTTGAGCACTTTGATCCAAAGACTAAACTTATCGTGGCATATTTATGTAGATGACATTTTCATTCGCTCCCTTATTTATTTATTTTTGCAAAACACCATCACTTACAAGTGCCAAGGCAGCAGTGCGCCGGGAAGGAAAACACGCAGCTCAAACTCCAACGCTTGCGTGTGCTGCGATAGTCTTGTTCTCTACACCTCGCAGGCTCAGATTGCAGGAGCAGTGGCAATGCATGGAAGAGAGCACGCAGAAAAGGGAAAACCACGCTGGGGGTGAGTGACAGCGTATTAAAGACTGAGTCCCAGTGGGCTGGCTGGGTTTGGGGGTTATTTTTTTGGTGTTTTTTTTGTTGGCTTTTTTTATTCCCCCTCGAGTTTCACAATTTTTTCTGTGTCTTTATGACAATTCAGCGCTTTTGCCCCTCTCTCTGGTTCGTGGTATTTAGTGTATTGATCCCCACAGCATCCCCAGGAGGCAGGGACGTGCTGCTACCCCGCCTTACAGCAGAGGAAAATGGAGAAGTTTGGGATGGATGAGGAGCAGCACAAGGCCTAGGAGAGCGCTCAGACCAGGGGACCAACCCAGCCCCACCTGACAGCACCTCCACAAAGCTGGACCAGTAGCATCCTTGAATATCTTCCTCCCAGGACACTGGGAGTACGATATGCCCAACGAAACACCCATTCGCCTCGGACTACAGCAAGAAGTGTTTTTTTCCCCGGCGGCAGCACAGCAGTCATTTTTAAAGCTCGGCCTCGGGGGTACCGCAGCAGAGTGGCAGTGGAAGGGTGAAATTTGACTTCCCTCGGATTCGAGTCTTTTGGTGGGGTTCTCCTGTGTCAAATAAGGTACAAACTCCAACTGACGCTTTTCCTGAGCCTGAAGCATTAATAAAACCTCTTGCCTGGGGCAGGCTTTCTGCTGCTTGTGTGATTTTCTGCCTTTTCCCTCATGAGGGACACACATGGGGTCTGTCCCCTCTGTCAGCTGCTTCGCCGCACAAAACCTGTGGGGATATATTCACAGTTAAGCCTTTCCGTACCTGTTACATTGGTTTGAAGTGGGCGAAGGGTTTTAAAGCCAGTCTGAGTCTGGGGGAGGCACGGGGAGAGGCACAGCCAGGGACAGCCATGTGGAGCATGGTCCCCCGGGCCCTCCAGAGACAACCAGGCTCCCATCTGTGACCGAGCCACCTGAAGAGAGAGCTGGGACTCTTTAGCCTGGAGAAGAGAAGGCTGCAGGGAGACCTTATTAATGTTTACAAGTATCTAAAGGGTGGGTTGAAGGAGGATGGAGACAGGCTCTTTTCAGTGTCTCCCAGTAACAGGACGAAGGCTAACAGGCACAAGCTGGGACACAGGAAGTTCTGATCGAATATGAGAAGAAACTTCTTTACGGTGAGGGGGACAGAGCACGGGAACAGGCTGCCCAGGGAGGCTGCGGAGTCTCCTTCTCTGGAGACTTTCAAGCCCCACCTGGATGCAGCCCTGAGTGATGTGCTCTGGGCAATCCTGCTTTAGCAGGGGAGTTGGACTAGGTGATCTCTAGAGGTCCCTTCCAACTCTGAAATTCCATGATTCCGTGATTCCGTGAAGTAGAGATGCTGCTTGGGTGAATGTTTCAACACCCAGGGTACCTCCTGTCCCCCAGAGCGCTCCTGTTGCAACAGCTCTCGCCCTCCCAGCGCCTGGATGCAGCGCTGCGGCCTCAGACCGGCTCTAATTAAGCGGGTCCTCCTCCACACGGACACGCGTGAACACCAACAGCCCCGTTATCCGCATGGAAACAGCCACTTCGTTTTTGTAGTAACATTTTAAACACCTTCAGCAATAGTTTTAGAAGGTCTTGGACTTCACGCTAGGAGAGATCTGAGCGATGTTAAGATTTAACTGAGAAAACTCAAAAGGTTAAATTGAAGAAAAAGAGTTACTCCTTAAAAAGCAACAGAGGCATTGCCAGGGCTATTCAGTTCTCACCTTTAGAAAAGGCTCTTTAATTCATACACCTCCAAACCCTGAATCCCTGGGAAGGAATCACTGATGCCAGCCCTCCCTTCACTCCTCCAGATCCCTTCTTCCCTCCTTTGCCCTTCCAAATATGCCTGTGGGTGTTTGTGAGCAAGTTTTCTGGCCCTGAGGAAGCCGGCAGCTGACCTGGCTGCTGGAGCCGGGCTGGTCCGTTACCTTTTGTGCCAGGTCTCACCCGGTGAGACCTCGACTGGGTGCATGTTTCAGGCATGACAATCTTTAAACTGTCCTTGGTTGAGTAAAGAATAACCAGAAGCCGTTTACCACATAATGGTACCCTCTTCATACATCTGAAGGAGGAAAAACACCTGCAAGTACCAGAAAAAGGATTAATAGAACAATTGATGTTAATTTTCAGCCCAGGCTTTCGAGGATGCTTCCCCACTTTTCCTCTCATTTCAAAATTACAAGCCTGTCCTTGATCCGGGAAAGCACTGCGCTCAGATTAAGGCCAAATACGATGGACCAACATCTCAGAACACGTGTAGTTTTTTATTTTGAGGTATCTGCAGGCATTTTTGCCTGGCATTTCATCACACCTCAATCTTCCTTCTACTGAGGCAGAATCACTCTCATGCACTGTAAAACAAGGTGGCTACCTTACACTCTAGGCAGTAAGCTGTAACTAAAACGCGCACATGCAGCCAGATCTTTTTTTTGTGTCAAACAACTCTGCAATGCCAGCTGTATAACAGTGTCACATGTATCAGTCATCGTACTGCCCCGCTGACACCCCCAGGTTAGAAGTACTCCGCTTTTCTGAAGCTGAAAATACTCCAGGAGTACAAAACTGCCAGAAGAATGGCAATGGCAATTACAAATGTAAACTCAATACGCGGTATTACGGCCTTTTCAATATTACATTTCTGTGGCAAGTTTTTCCACTGTGCACCGTTCAGTTGTGTTGGGACATGTTGTTAAATAATATAGAGGCACTTCATCAGGGAACAACATTTGGGGTGATTTGCAGTTCAGTCCTTTAGCAGCACACCTGCAAATGGCTATAAATAACGCTCACCCCTGCTAAGGAGACATCAGGGTGCTTCCAGGCCGAGAGAATTAAGGGGGAAGCAGTTGTGGATGACACTGGGTAAAAGCACGACCAGTTCACAACTGATGGGGTTGCTCTGAAATGGAGATCCATGAGCGCGCCCCACAGCCAGGCCTGAAGATGAGGGTCAGAGTTTCCAAAGGGCAGAGTTTGGCAGGCGTTTAGCAGCCAAAATACCTGGTGTACAGAGATCGGTGATGTCCTAGGCTTAAGTACCTTTGTTCTTCTCGAGGGCATAACGTAACTTTTACAAACCGGCTGTTTGCAGCAAAGTTTAATTAGAAATAGCTCATCATCTTTACTTCTCATCTGCATCAAGTCTTCGTTCGGCAGGCGTGCACGGTTAACAACAAAGGAAGGCTACAAAGCAAAGCAGACAGACCAAAATCCCAGGCTACAGCAACACAGAGCAAATCCTGCTCTCAAAGGTTACCCACACCTGAAAACGGGGAAAACAGTTGTAAAGTCATGAATAGATAAACAGAATAAACAGAATTTATCCAGATAAACAGAATTTATCCACTTTTCAAATGTGCAAAGCCAATGAGTTTACTCACTTTCCATCAGTGCAGAGCAGTTTCACTTGTCCTAGCAATGCAACCAACCGCACAACCACCTTGGAGACGTGACTTACCTTTGGTTAGTGAGTGGTTTCGGGCAATCAGAGACGGTGGTTCCTCATAAAGAAGGAACTGCACATGCCAACTTTTTGGAGGGTGATGTGTGGGGTGGGCAAATGAGCTTCTGCAGAACCCAATGTTAATCAAAATTGTGAAGACAGAGGGGAATCTTTAAATAAAGGGGAGGAAGGAAACAAATGAATACAAGGAAAAGTGGGGAAGAAAGTGCAAATGGGAAGGGAATACAGTGGGCTCAAAATCTCAGTTTTACTGTAATTTCCATTTGTGTCTTGACCCAAAGCCTTTCTGCTGGGGAGCGAGATTCTGACTTAGTTCTGGTGTGAATGTCCATCTAACCCCATCAAGAGATTATCTTTTTTTAATGCCGAAATGCTACATGTGGAAAAAGGTGAGAAAAGAGGCTCAAGTTCCTAACCAAGGAACCGGTCATGGCAAAGCAGGCAAAATCATGGAAAGAACTTTCCCCCCAAATACCCATTTACCATTGTGCAGCGATGCAAAAGAACAGCTAAAGATGACAGGACCACTACAAAACAAACGTTTTCAGCTCGCAGAACCATTATGAATACTTGTGTTTCAAAGGTGTTGAAGATGATTTACAGGTAGAAGTTCAAAAGGCCTGAGTACAACCATCAGGAAGCAAAGGTGCAAACCCACATAATTCAGGGCTACCACATGCAGATTTTTACTTCAGCTTGCAATATCTGGGGAGGTTTTGAAGCCTTTGCTTCAGAAGTCGAGTGATGGCCTGAGAATTGCAGCTTCCATTGCAGGAAAGCTGCTGCAGGGGAGAACTTTAGCATAGACCATGAACAAAATCGAAGCGCTCAGAAACCAGAGGAAAAACTAAAAGCACTTCAGCAAGTCTTCATTGAACGCAGCAGGTCTCTGGAGGCCTTCTTGACCTACACAATGATTTGAGACAACACACATGATGACCATATTGAAAGCAGGCTATGGACACGTGCTGGTCTCACAGAAGATGAGAGGCGACCTGAACTCTGACATGAAACCTTCTGACCATTCACCCGGCTCTGTGGAGCCGCTGTAGCACTACAAAAGGTAGAGGAAAGCTTTGCTGTGCTGTGGAGGATGAATTCAGGCAGAGGACAGTGTCATCGAGTGCAGGCTTGCAGCTGGCGTAGGCTCTCTCCTCTGCGGGGCAGTAGCTGTTACTCACCAGATGTGGCCACCTCCAGGCAGCTGCGTGCTGGGCCAAATACTCCGAACTACATGTGGGATTTGGCTGAACCAAATTGGCTCTATTTTAGAGGCATAAAAGCCTCTTCCTGCCTTACTTGGTTGGTACCATGACAGGCTCACCATGTGCAGCCCAGGAGTCTGGCCTTGGTTTCCCAAGCTCTTTCAGATGATGAAGACCACTATATATTTCCAGCACCTTTTTCCTTTGAAAAAATAGTTAACTCCACTCTCACTCACAGTCCTGGAGATATTTCACTTGTGTCTGATATTAAGAAACGTACAACAGGGACTGCAGAAATGAATCACACCATCTGATGGCGAGATTAAACCCAGCAGCTTTCAAGGGAAACTGCATTGTCTCACTGATGGAAATACGGCAGCTCCCTACAGTGGGATGTGGGATCTGGGAGAAACAGAGGGGGTGACTAAGGCAAGAACATTTTTTGCAAATGTATTAGTTTAGTTCTTTTGTTCTTTTACTTTGCTCACCTTCACAGCTTCTTTTTTATTTACTTTGGATAAACTACCAAGTTTTCTGGCACAGATGGTCTCAAAAAGCAATTTTCCAGGCAGGTTCCACTAGTTTGCAATTTTCTAATCAGGAAGAAGGAGAGAAAAAACACTAGAACATGACTTATACGAGTGACCCCAACCAGCAACACTGATTGAACATGGCCTGCTCCGAGGCGGTTTGGCGCGTGTGCCCAGCTTGTGCCAGCACAGCACTCCTAGTCCCTGACTACTGGTGCCAAGCCTGGTACCCGCAGGTTACCTCAAAGCTGGTTCTTAGTCCTGACATCTTACAGGCTAACTGGCTCCTACTGCACTTAAATTATTCACACTTACCCTGGACATCTTTCCTGCCCCTACCAGAGTCACCTTTGCTGGCCCACAAGTTTGTGTTTCAGGAGATTGAGCTGGCTTGGTCCAGGCTGCTTCCACACAAGGGTTATCGGCTCTGGCTAATGAGAACTTCTGCTACAGGCACATCAGTAAGACTGGTTCGTGGTGTCCCCCCTTAATTATACAGAGGATGCAGTGCCAACAGGGATTGTACTGCTTTTGTAGAGCCCCGGTGCTGTGGTAGGTACACAGCCACTTGGCTGACCTACAGCCAGCATTTAAAAATACCCCAAGGTTTGCCCATAAGGGAGGTGCTGACTGCTGTTAGAGCCTGCGTGGGTGTCCACTCACCGCTGGCTCTGTGGACGTGATCTGCTCCGCCACTGCTGGCAAGGCCCGATGCATCCCTCCCTGCCCCCCAGGGGAACAGGGTGTGCTAGTGCTGGGTTTCAGCGGGGCAGGAAGAATTCAAAGTGCCATAAATCCTCATCCCTTTCTGCTTAACTGTCCCCATCTCAAGCAGTCGCTTAGCCATTTCTGCCCAACGCACTGCAAGATGTGAACACATCGCTGATACTGCTCTCCCAGAACAGAGGTTTGCAGAGGCGAAGTAAAAGCAAAGGCTCTAATTCATCAAAATATTCTAATATCACAGAGCTCCTCTGAGAGTATCAGGGCTCAGCAGACGTGAAAGCTTATTGCAATTCAGAATGTAAAAGTTAAAGGGGAGGCTGAGAGAGAGTGGGGCCTGGAGACAGAAGGTAGGTAATCCTGAACTTCCCTTATCATAAATAAATTTTGGTTTAATCTCTACTGTGAGCCTGGCCTGAGTGCGGTCTGCCCAGAAAGCAGACAGCAATGCTAGGGAAACTGATTTCCTGCACCTCACGTGGAAAGGGAAAGTATCTAATTTTCTCAGCCAACCGATGCTGAGGAGCCGGGAGGCAGACAAAAGTTATGAAAGAAAACAGGAGGAAATCATGGTGACCACCATGCTTCAGGGAGAGCTCTTTGAAGGTGTTTTTAGAGGCAGTGCTGTGGTTAAGCACAGATCCAAGCCACTTGAATTACAAACGGTGAACTCGTGGCCAGATGGGGCAATGTCTTCTGAAACAGTTGAGGAAGACCAGGGAGCAATGTTACCAGGCACGGAATAACTCAGTGTAGGAGGCAGCAACCTTTCAAAGGTGATATACCTCTGTGTATGGGTATTTGTTGCCCAAATCGGGTGCCAATTACGGAAGCTGGTTTTGAAGAAAGCCACTTCCCGGAGACAAGGCTTACCTCTCATCAGTCTCACTGGGGTAGGAGATCTTGGTCCCAGATGGGTTCAGAGCTGAGCAGGAGCCAGGAGCTATTGCTGCTCCCAGATGCTCCTCCTAGGACGCTCAAGTTCCCAGCCCCTGGGACTTCCGTGTGCTACTGAAAATCTGCTGTCCGCTGGTTTTCTGTCTACTCCCCGCAGGTGACCAAGCTGCAGGACTGAGCTGGAGAACGGGCAGCTGGAGACTTTTCCTCCCCTCCTCGTGATCCTATAAAGAGCTGAGCAATTCTTTTGGGGCTGCACACCCTCGGCTCCCGGAGACTTCAGGCAGGGCCATTGCCAAGCACCGCAGCTCTCGCCTGGGTTAGCCCTGCCTGAAAGCCGCTCTTGCTGCCGTTTACTGGTAACGAAACAAACAGGTAACTTCATTGTTAACCTCGGTGAAACAAACCTGCTCGTTCCGCAGGGACCAGGACAGGGGATTTTAGTTACTAAATTGCTTTCTCACCCACTGAGATGGATTCCTCCAAACCATCCTTGCGGCAAGTGCTATGAATCTGGGACCCACTTTGTGTGTCCCCCCCGCCCCGGCAAGTTGAGCTAAGATTAAACAGCAGGTTTTCAATTAAAGGCACACTCACACCTGTTTCTCATGCTCCTCCTCTGCTAGATGGGCTTGAGAGCTCACTTGGCCAACAGCCCTTCTGGACTTTTATTCTGTCATTTTAAAAAACAAAACCTTAAATGTTTAGAAAGAGAAGTTTATCTTCTAAGGTTAGACTCCTGGCAGTGTGCTTTGCCATCATAGCTGCTGGGCTCCTTCACGCTCAGCGTCACTCTTCAGTGATACGTCTGTGTCAAAAGAAGACTCACACAAGGAAATATTCATTAACATGTTTATTAGTTTACCTTCAAAGATGGGGCATACATTCTATCTACTTGTAAGCATAAGCATGGCAAATATAGAGATACCATGAAGTTACGCTGTCAAACAAGACACATTTTTGAAAAAAAAAAAATTAGTCCTCATTCTCTTCTTTTTAGTAGCCGTCTTCAGAAACACCTGACTGAATCTCAGGACAAAGCCTTGATGTACACCACTGCTGAAGGCTGATGAGTTCTCACCTCATGTGTAATAGCTGAATTTCACGTAACTGCTTCAGACTTTAACCTATTTCTTGCATTTTTACATGCATATTATTGTTTCTTCCAGTTACGTTCTACTTTTTTTCTAGCAGGAAACTAAATTGTGGCTTTAGTAATACCTATCATCAATCTTATTTATTCCATCTATTTCTAGGTAATTATATATAGTGTATTTCTTTGTCTATATTCGGATGGCCTATTTAGAGATGAATGGATTCCTTCCACAATGGCAATGACCTTTCTGTGACTCAAACATTAATTTTCTAAATGGCTTCACAGGTGAAATACCTTATATATCATCATAATTAACAAGATATACCCTATTAACAGTCAGAAAACACGCTTTTCATAATTATAAACAGAATCCTTTCTGAGGTACAACCTTTCCCTATGAATTGTTAGTCAATACCGTCTGATAGATCCACAGTGAAACCTACTAAAATCCTATTCAGAAAGCAGTCCTAATTGCTACTCTCGCATACCTTAGGCACCCACAAGACACAGATTTTAAAGACATCGATATTACAATTCAGAACTACTCAGGGTTTCATCTGCTATAATATGTGTGACAAGTCTTAGTTTTGACACAGACAACTGGCATTATACACTAAATTGATTTACCTGCTTTCCTAACTTCATTAAAGTCAAATATGCCTGTAATTTCTCAGAGCACAAAAAACCTTGCAACTGCAATTCATACTCTCTCATGAGTCCTCCTTTCTGATCGCAAAGTCAGGGTATTAGAGGCTTTCTGGAAAAACTTGGAGGAAGGACTGTAATGATAAGGAACCAGGCAGAGGGGGGAACAATTCTGAAATCTGAGGAAATCAGAGCACCTCGCGTGTAAAGAGACAAAGGACAAAAGCTTCATTATAGTAATTTGAGCTTTGATCTCAGCAGATCTTATGAGCAGGACGATGTCTGACAAGAGATCACCAAAGAAAAGTGATGTTGGAAGAGGCAGTAGTAATTCAGCAAGTGGTGATTTTTCTTCTAAAGAAATACCGAGCTGATAGTGCAGCCAAGTTCGGTGAGCACTGTGCTTTCAGCTGGGTCACGCAAGGCGTTACACGAGGGCCTGCCCACGACCCACGGAGCTCTGCCTGCTGCAGCAGCCGAGAGGTGTATTCCAGGGTCCTGCCCAAAGTATAACGTATGGAACAACACTCTGCCTAACCTTCTTGCCCTGTTAATTTGAAGGGCAAAGCCGAGCCTTCCTTTTCCTGATGAAAAACTCTGCAAGGAGCAGAAAAACGCCCGCGTACTGCCAGCCAGATAGCTACTCCTCAGACAAATCATTACTGGGATGGCAGGCAAGAACGTTTAGCTCAACACACATAATTTTCTCCCAAAGCTTCCTGACTATGAAGAACACAACTTGCATTTACATTACTATAGGAGGATAAAGTCTCCTTATTTTTATTAAAAGCGTTATGACTAAAAAGTATCGTTAAGAAGTACGGGAGAGCTAATGCTCTAGAGGATTAATTTGTGACCATCTTTTCACGAGCATACAAAAGTTATCACTTGTTACGAAGTGCAGATTGGCAAAAAGTAGTGATGATCATGGATGCTATTTAATAGAACTGCATGATAACTTCTGGAACTCATACATAGGAAGTTCAGTTGCTGCAGAAATGTATGCGAGGTTCAAAACCCTTAAGAATTTAGAAACTTGCCCTTAAAAAACTGATATTTGTCTTTTCTAGAATGTCTACTAGGTTTATGTTACTTGATACTTTTTTTTTTTTTACTATGAAGGATAAATTCAAATACACCATTCCTTTGAACCATATTCTGATAAAAGAATTTCCAAATATCTAAACCCAGCAACTTCTTACAAGCAGTCATGCTATACTTATCAAGATTAGTAGAGTTTGCAGATTAATGTGATTTTCAGATATTATTTGCAAAATTGTGCTGGTTTTATAATGTTCTTCATATTTCATATCGATAGCATTAAAATGTAAGGGGTAAACTGGATACTGTTATTGTTTATATTTAATTCATGGTCCTGTTTCTCTTCCTGGTTTTCATAAAATGTTTACCTCTTTTTAACACTCAATAAAGTGATTTGTATGCTTATGTATGTGCATAATTGCACGTAGGAACATTCCTATGCAACTTTTCAGCCTTGTAAAAACATTCTAAATGAACATTGGTGTAATAAGCTTGGTGTTTAGACAATAAAGACCTCTAAGTAAAAGAATAAAATTACTGAGGTATTTGTATTTACATTGC
Organism: Rhinoptilus africanus; assembly: GCA_013400135.1. NCBI lineage: Eukaryota > Metazoa > Chordata > Aves > Charadriiformes > Glareolidae > Rhinoptilus > Rhinoptilus africanus. The sequence continues at coordinate 14,695 of VXBO01002300.1, forward strand.
GTGTACACAGCATCTTGATCAAAAATAGTCTAATAAGAGCTAGTTAATGATACATTTTTACTATACCTTAACAGGGAAAAATCCTATTGTCACATGTCAACCAGTTACTGAAATTGCAGTCCTGAAGAAAACCAGTGAATTGAGTTATTACTATGGCAAAAGCTATTGCTTGCTCAAAGACTGTCATAAAAACTGATTACAGGTCTAATGGACCTTGCTTCAAACTCTGAATCTGGAATCCTCCATTTAAAGAAAGGAATGCTTGACTATTGGTATTCATAAAGCTTTGTTTATGTAGTTTGAAAGAACAGGTTTTCTAACACATGAAATTACGAAAGATTGCATCAATTCTCCTAAATAAAACTCAAAGGCTCCAAATCCTGCTGTTACGTATATTTTGCAAAGTGATAAGCACCATCTTCTGCTCTCTGTCTCTTCCTCGGGCCAACAGTGATGGTAGCTGGGAAATGCCCTCTTGAGGACTGCGAAGACCACAGGACTCAGACTGCTGTGGGTAACGTGGGGAACCCGCTGTCAAGAATTTAACGAGCTCGAAATGGGAGACAATTCTCCACACACACTCCAAAACCAGTGCTTCAGATAATTTATTGAAAAGAATCTAGGCAGATTTTTAGTTTACCTGATTATGTGAATGAACAGAGGTTTTGCTAAAAGGGTGAATTTCGGGTTCAATTTTGAAAATGTGACATACAGGTATTCTACCAGATGCACTTTCATTGTTAAAGATAGTTGTTTCAGCTGTGCCTATAAGATTGATGTTGCACTTGAGACAGTCAATGGCATTTCAAACGCTTTGATTACACAGGCTTTCAGCAGTTTCATGAGCGTGCTCAACCAGATTTTAGAAAACTTGGTTGTGTTTTGGGTCCAACCCGTGTTATAGAGTAGATCAAAAATTGCACCACAGTGTGCCACCCAGGCTGGATCTTTTCGATTCAAGTTATGGTTGAACTGCAACTGTTAAGCACAGAGGCTAAAATCATGGATAGCCCTATAAATAAGGCATCACACTTGTAGGTTATTTTTTCTGAAACTGACAATAATGTGGGATTTAAAGAAAACTCTCTAGACACATTTAGAACTTGATCTTATCATAGAATCATAGAATCATAGAATCATAGGGTTGGAAGGGACCTCGAAAGATCATCTAGTCCAACCCCCCTGCCAGAGCAGGGTCACCTAGAGCACATCACCCAGGAACGCGTCCAGGCGGGTTTTGAATGTCTCCAGTGAAGGAAAGGTATCAAGCATTTTGGATTCCCATTCAGTAGGCACAGAGGATGTTTAATATCTTAACAGGAGGATCTTGACACTTCGGAAGACAATAAGCATCGGGGACACAAAGTGCAAACTTTCTATTCTATATTACAATTTTTCTTTTGTATTTATTTCAGTGACACCAGCTATTTTTGATGAAAACATGTAATATATAGTGAAGCCACACTTCAGTCATAAAAGAACTTAGAGCTCACAGATATTTATACTGTGCTCCCATTTAAATGACTAAATTCCTACCGAAATTCCTACTCTGTTGCATCACTCTTCAAAGATCTTCCTGTACTCATTATCAGCTTCTTTTAAGTAAGCAGGCATTCTCTATAATGAAAAAGAGCAAGTAAAAATTAGTAAATGTTATAAGTTTGTATATACGCTTTGATATCTAAAAGTTTTATATTTGGGTTCAGCATCTGGTTAATAAATTTGTTTCTGTCTCAAAGGCTTATTTCTGTGAAGTAAAAGCAATTACATGATCAAAGGCAATTAAATTCCAAAACTGGGAAAACAAGTAAAAAATCTGAAGGAAGTGTGAATTTGTTCATTTATGAGCAGGAACGATATTGATATTTGAACAAAGCAGAACACAGATGATGTGCAATTGCCTGTCAAAATCAGGTTAAATTTTGATACCAATGACATTTTGCAAAAATCAGCATATTGGTATAAAGACAATGGATTAAGAGCAAATACTGTACCAGGAAGGATCTATGTGTCTTTGGAAGAGGCTCACAGGGGCTTTGAAGCATTTGTTTCTTTATCAAGTTCTGTTAAAAAAAAAAAAAAAAAAAAGGTGCATTAGTGCTTTAGACTTACAACAGTCTTCATAGTAAAAAAGCCTTGAAGGTTTATTAGAAAAACACGTAATCCAATAAAAAGTCACAGAAGAAGGCAATCTAACACAACACAGAGGAAAGCCACTTAAAATATAATCCTAGACATACAGAATCGTCAGGGATTTCTGTTCTTCTTTCTTGTACTCTTATGCAAGAGTTCTCAAACAGGCTGGTTTTGCGGGATAAGTCCAGGTGGGACAAGCTGGGGAGTCAACAAGGAAGATGCATTTGGGAGAAGATGATGGCAAAGACAGCACTGGAAGATGGCAGGCAGCAAGAAGACTATCCAGGGGAAGAAGTGAGCAGTGCAGAACGCAAGAGCAGGGTGAGGAGGTTGGATAAGTAAGGCTGCCACATCTCAGCGAGGTCACCCTAATGGGACGCGATCAAAGGAGCAGGTGCCTGGGAGGCAATGGCTTAACCCTGAGGCTTTTGGCAGCCACACATCTCCTTTCATAGAATCATAGAATGGTCAGGGTTGGAAGAGACCTTAAAGATCACCTAGTTCCAAAGCCCCTGCCATGGGCAGCAACACCTCCCACTAGATCAGGTTGCTCAGAGCCCCATCCAGCCTGGCCTTAAAAACTTCCAGGGACAGGGCTTCCACCACCTCCCTGGGCACCCTGTTCCAGGTTGTCTCACCATCCTCATGCTGGAGAGCTTCTTCCTAAAGTCCATCCAACAGCCTATCTCTAGTTTTAATCCATTCCCCTAGTCCTACCATTACCTGACATCCTAAAAAGTCCCTCACTGGCTTTCTTGTAGGCCCCCTTAAGATACTGGTAGGCCACAATAAGGTCTCCTTGGAGCCTTCTTTTCTCCAGACTGAACAACCCCAGCTCTCTCAGTCTGTCTTCTCCTTTGCTCCCATGATCTGTGATGCTCAGCCTTGTTCTTTCCTTGCTTCATTTTCACACCAAACTCCCACCTCCTAGCTGTACTTTCCGCTTTGTTCCCAGTGACTCTCCAGCATCATACCTCCCACTGTCTAGTTACAACCACACCATCCCTGGGGGATTGTTTCCTATTTTGGGAATTACTGATCTGGTTCACCTCCTTAAATGAAGAAAGTGCACATATATCTAGTCTATCTCTGACATCTATTTGTCAAATCTATTCTCAAAGGCTTCTGATGACAGCCGTTTCACAACATCCCTAATCTCTCTGTTCCAGTGCTTCATGATCTTATAGATCAGCTTCTTCCCTAATACTGAAGATAAATATTTATTGCAAATTAAGCTCTTTTTTCTTGTTCTACCTTTGGTAGTGTTCTGGTTTCAGCTGGGATAGAGTTAATTTTCTTTCTAGTGGTTGCTGCGTTTTCAGATTTGGTATGAAAGCAATGTCAATAATGCATATTGTTTTAGTTGCTAAGCGATGTTTATACTATTCGAGGACTTTTTCCATCTTGGTGTCCAACCAGGACACCACAGAAGCTGAGAAGGAGCACAGAGAGAACGATGGAATGGCCAATGGAATATTCTGTACCTTAGACATCATCAGTATATAAATGGAGGTTGGTGGGAGGGTGGGAGTCCACGATCACTGCTCCAGATGGGCTGGGCAACCAATTCACCGGGTGATGAGAGTGACTTGTGTTGTATTACTTTATCTTGTATATTTTTTACTATTATTATTGTTGTTGTTATTTTCCTTCTTCTGATATCGTTTGATTAAACAGTCTTCATCTCAACTCACAAGGTTTTTTCCCTTTCCTTTTCCCTCCTTTTATTACTCTTCTCCTTACTGTTCTGAGGGGGAAAGGGGAGAAGTGCGAGCGTCTACATGGTCCTAGCTGGCGGCTGGGGTTAAACCACGACAGGTAGACATCAAGAGCAAAGGAACACCATCCTCTTTTATAATAACTCCTTATAGCTTGAGAGACTATTTTCCTTCCTCTGATCTTCTCTTTTTGAGACTAAGCAAATGCAGTCTCTAATATTTGAAAGGAGCTCATGTCTTCTGACTCCTGTATAATCCTTGGCTGGATCTTCCTCAATTCATCACTACCTCTTTGCACTATGATGCCTAAACCTGGACTCTGTGTCTTTCAGTCACTGCAATATCAATGATGCTTACGTAGCATCCTAATTTAATTAATGTCCCAAATAAATACATTAATCTAGTTCTGATGGAGATGAAAAATAATGTTCAAAGCAGTGTCTTTGCTGATGAAATGTTTGGAACAGATGCAAATCACTGGACCATTCAAGACTCAATAAAATTTATGTTTTATCATATCATAGGCTTTTATCAAGTATAATTGCTAACTAGGACTTCATCCATAGTTGTGTGCAAGTAAGAATAGGATAAGTAAATCTATGAAGAATATCTGAGAATTAGGCTAAGTTATCGTATGAAGTCTCATTTTGTATGAGGGCAACATGCACATTAGTGCTTTACTCTGTATTTAACAACGTAGTTGTTTCAGGTAACATTTTCTGAAACCGAGGATAAAGTACATCAATGGAAATTCCTTTACTAGCAGCTAACAAAAAATCTAACTAAACCTAATTGAACAGAAGAGGCTCTGCTCACAGCTGCACAGTCTATAACTTCTCAGTTTGGCTTAGGAACTCAAACACCGTGAAGCAGCTGAGCACCTCACGCAATTCAGAAGTGCTAACAAGGCGTCTGAACTATGTTGCTGCTCCCCAGCTTTACAGCGGTGTAGCATTACTACTCTCTCCGGTGGAAGCTTACTGTTGAAAAAGTGATGCAGGACAGCTGGGGTGACTCAAGCCCAAAATGTGACTAGGTATGTATAGTAACATACGTATTTGCAAGCAAATAAACATAAAAGCGTGTCTCTGACAGCAATGTATCTTACAGACACTGACACATACGAAAAGCGGGGGGGATGTGTACATGACAGATGGGGAATTATAGCTTAAATTGCTTTTCTCATGCACCTTTTGGCCTTTTGCCTTCACACACGGACACCAAGCTATTATTGTCTGATTAACAGTTCTATCCTCCCAGCAAATATGAAGCATATCAAGGATAACTGATGGAATACTGAGCTATAAACGTTTTCCTGGCATTTGTTTGGCCTGTGCTATTTGGGAACAATAAAAGTATCTCATATTCATAATGATAATACATATACACCAACGCTTGATCACACCATCAAGCATTCTCCTTCTATGTTATTGTGTTGCACAAAATGCAGAGATAAACATTAATATGTATTAATAGTATGTAAATACAATTAATCATAATAGGATGTTCCTGACATATTATCACTGCTGTTGATAAAATATAATTAAAATTGTCTGGCCGAATTTTCAGTGCAGCTAGAATTGACATCTCTGTTCTTGCTGTTTACATGTGTCTACCTAAAGATCGTTACACTTCTAAAAATCTCATTATTTCATTATGTTCCTGGGAGAAAGCTAAGCAGAGCTGCTAGTCCTTTACACAACATAATTAGTGAAAAGTCATACAAAAGAATGAAAGCCACACCTGCAAATACTGAAGCTAAAATGGTCACTAACTCCAGAAAGAACAGGAATTTTAGGCACCATTCTCTCCAAAGATTATAAAGAAAATGAAACAGGCAACACTTGTGTTCCTGAGCTTGCATGCCCATAAGATGAGAAAGCATTCAAATCCAAGTTTTGCATTGTTCAGAGATTGTTGGACTTTATTAAACAAGAGCTCCGCTGAAAAGCTCCAAGAACTGATGAAGAATCGTAAGAGGACTATTGGTTTGAGGAGCTGAAACTGCTTTGAAAAAAAAAAAGAAAGGCAGTATTTTTAGAAGATGGCAAAAGTAAGAATGAGAGTAGCATGCAGAAGGTGACCCCGAAACCATTTTTCGCTGTCTCTTCCAATAAAAGAACGAAGTAGGATGTACTGAAAGTAGCAGATGGTGGGCTTGGAGATAAAGGGAGGGGTTCTTTGTGAATTGACAACTCATTCTTGGAACTCCCTGCTGCAGGATGCTGAGGATGCCCTAATTTTCTGCGGACTCAAGAAGTGCCTAGGCAAACAAATAGGAGAAATGGCTGTACCTTCTCCTACTCGTCCACTATAGCTAACTCGCTTAAGTGGCATAAAATCCCATAATACAACACCTCAAACAAAAGACAGCAACAGTGCTCTTATGTTTTTACATGCATTTAGAAACACGTCTGCAAACAAGACCATATTTCCAACTGCTGTCAATGTAAGCGAACTCTTACCATATTGTACACACAAAAGCAGCAATATAAGGCAATGCAGTGTTTTCCTTACCTCTCTTCTCCTTTAATACAATTAATTCCATGCATTCAGGCTCACGGTTAGCCAATACTGTACTTTTTGTCACAAAAGGGAGAGAGAAAGCAAGGCTATCTCCCCATATTCTTTATATCCTCCCCATGATTTGGCGGGATTGTATCGAGTTGGTGTAATGCAGCTGATGAGATATTACCCATTATCGTGATTTAAAAATTACTTGCATTTTTAAAGGTCATGCAGCTGTTTTCAGTTATATAATCTGCAGAATGATGTAATGGAGTAGGAATAAAGAAAAAGCAGCAAATAATATGATTGCCAACAACAGGCACATCCCACACTTGAAGATCTTCCTCCTTCTTTTCTCTCTTGATAAACGAAAATTGATGCAATGCTTTTTTAAAAGCAGATCAGGCCTACATGTTTTGCCATGTATCCTGACTAGGTTCACTTGGAATGGAGGCAGTTCTACTTGGAAGTTTTATGAATATAAAGATTAATGAATTTGTACAATTTGGGCATGCAAAGCATTTTTATCAGGCATATTCCATTTAGAATAAGCAGTAAACCATATATAAGGGTTGTGTCAAAGTTTACTGAATAGGGCCCTTGGTAGCTAATGTAACATTTCTCCAACAAATCAAAGGTATTGTTCTATGCTCACATGAATATACAGTAGCCATTACCTTAAATTTAAAACTCACTGTGAGCAGCAAACACACTGTGGGGATATGAAGGCCATATTGTATCAGTGGAGTCTGCAGAGATTTTCTTCATATGGCTTTGCCTGGTTGAAATATATGTTGCAGTTGAAAGCTAAAGGGATTATTTTTGAATAGTCATCACAAAGGTTGATTATATTCGTATATCATTTAGCTGGACCCTGCAGGCTATTATTCCATTAGCTGTGCTGGCCCTGCACTGTCAAAAAGTTGATCATATAATGTAAAAAGGTTACATGCTCTGTTAAGGTATGTGAAGTAACTTGAAACAGTAATCTTTTAAGAGCACTACAGCTTTGTACTTGAAGGTAGATTGCATTTAAAATAAATACCCGCAAAATGGAATAAATACAATAAATCTACCTCTGTTTCCTATTTTTCCTACTTTGAATAGGCAGTATATAATTGGAGTAAGTTAATTGTACCAGGTAAGATATTGGCTGCAGAGTATTTTTTCAACCTCAAATCCAAATAACTAAACTTCAAAATAGCGAAATGCTTCCTGAAATTATATTTCTGGTGAAAAAGATTTGCTGATTATGTTTCCCTTGCACATACAAACACACACACATTTTCTTTCAGTGCTTAATAAAATGGATCTTCAGACGGTTCCATTATGTGGATGCCTTAATATTATTTTATGCTAAAACATGGACAGCACATTAGATTGAAAGCATCTTACTGTTCCACAAGGCAGAGTAATCATGGACTATCCCCAGATAGCAAATGCTCCCATTGGGGAAACAATGCCAACAACACAGGCTAATGAATCACAGTGGTTATTAATCATGGGCATTTGTAAGAGCCACATATAATAGAGATGAACTCTCAAGATTAGAAAGGTTAGAAGGTGGGACCGAGAAAAGGACAGGAGATCATACGATTGCATTTTAGAATAAGTTAACGGGCGAGTATTTGCTTCAGTACAATTGTGCCCATGCTTGCTCCAGTCTTTCTAAGCTGGCAGAAAGAGAGAAACAATTTTGTCAGCTCGGTTCATTTAGCTTTCAGATCCGTGTAGGACGATTTGGCAAAAATAAATAAATAAATGCACACATACAAGACCCTTAGGGCTCATGGCCTAGTTAGAAATGAGACAGTGCTTCTTTTATCAGACAAAGTTGTTTAATTTAGGTTGTAAAAGAGAGAGTTCGTTCTCTTTTCAGTATACCGTATATATTAGTCAGGGCAATGAATGAGTCTTTATGAGTACAAATGGGAGCCTTTAATGAAGCAAGAGTTTGAGCAGGTAGGTTTCTTTGAATAAAGGCTTCACAGGTGGGTAAGTTTATGAATGAGAAGGAGAATTTATGCTTTTAAAGAGCCTGCTCAGACTATGGCACAATAAGGAAAGTGCAAGGTTTTTCTGGTTCAGATGAGAAAACCTAACGAGAATATGAATTCTTCCCTGCCTAATAACTTCCATTGTTTGCTTATTCATATTCAGCAGTCCTCAGACAAGTTAATCTTCCTCTCTCACATAGTTTGGGCATGTGCTAGACATTTGTACAACAATGGAAATCTCTCTTGATCTTGCATTTTTCAGTTCTGTTCATTGTGAAAATTACACACTCCTCTGTGATAATGTAGTATAGCAGCACCTTCTGCACAACCCATTTGTTGAGTATCAACTTTAAATCACAGCTCTTATCAGGTCAGATTGGTGACTGCAGGTAGAAAAAAGGGATTTTCTCAAGGCCAAAGTATGACACTGTGTCTTTTGTGTACCTGGAAGTTAGGGATACATCACAAATACACAGAAAAATCAGCTTTGAAAAACAGTCATCAAGAAGATCACTTCAAACACGAAGAAATCTAAACAAAAGAGCAGCCAGTTTTTAATTTCTAGTTATACCTTTACCGTCAACTAATTTTACATGAAATCCAAACTATTAGTTTAAAGTTTCAATACAGCGTCTCATCTCTGGCTCTACTCCAGCCCAAGAAATCAAGGAAATAACACTTCAAACTCAGTATCTTGAAACTTTCTCAAAGGCAAAGTTGTCCAGCAACACAAAGCAGGCTGAGCATCTGCTTAGCAGGTTAATCAAGGTTTCCACAGAGCAAAAGATGCCCAGAAGGCCCAGAGAAGGGTTTCTTCACCCCCTACCCAGATGCCAAATGAATAAAGATCACAACTGGAATCTACTTGCTCTCTCCTAAAGACACGACAAGTCCCAGGGGAACTTCCCAAGAAAGCAAAGTTCTGAGCTGCTCATTCTTGTGGCAGAAGCCAAACTCACTCTTGGCTGCCCTGAGAAGCTGGTAAAGAGAGAACATACCAGCAGTATAAAAACACTTCCACTACCTCTATCTCTGCTGAGAACCTCAAGCCATCACTGAAGATTGAGCCCAAAAGCTACTTAGAAATCCTTATAAAAGCAAATCCTTATATTGCTCACAGAACTAGTAGTTTACAGTCCGGGAGAACTTTCGACAGCATTTTTAAAGTTATTCCTATAGGCTTTTGCAAAAATATCTAAGTTATGAATGGAATCTAATCTCATTGCAAAGGGCAAAGAAGCAGTAAGTGGACTGATGTTTCAGACAGCATAATGATCACAACAGAACCCGCACATTTGTTCCCATTTTGTGTGCAGAATTCTCATCACTATATTAATTTTAAAGCAAAGCAAGGTATATCAGTTGCTCAGTGAATAATTACAATACAATAGATGTGAAAACACAGATTTCAGGCATAGCGATGAATCTAAGGCCAATTCATGTCCAAGTAAGTACACTGAAAAATTCTTGCTGTCTTCCCCCAAATCACTACAGTCTTTGTCCTGTCCAAATTTTTAATACTCTGCTTGAGAGCCTACTTTATGCACTTACTATGCAACCTTCTTGCATGGCTACACATAAAACCTCATCCCTTATCCTTCACTCATATAGACCTACTGCATTAAGTCTGCTAAGTACTTGTTATGAAGGCCCCATTAAAAACTACAAGACAGGATAGCAGGACAGTTCAAAACTGCATTTTGCAAACACCATCTTCTACCTCTTGAGCAAAATATGTCACTGAACAGAGGAGCTCAGTATTTAAGTCACTGGTAGAGTGTGATATTTATTTCTGAATATGCAGCTTGACGTGTCTTCAAAGGGTCTGGCTGTCAGAGTGTTTAGCACCCCTTTCTCTGAAATTCAGGTCCCTCAAAAGTGTCCCAAAGGGAGGGAAAGCTGGAAAGCTCACATTACTTAAGCACTGCCTCTTGCTTACTTATATGCCATTAGCATACTGAGTTTCAAATACAGCATCTGACTGCTCTGATTAGAAGTATCTCTGACTTTAGTTCTTTTTGCTTTTATCTCTGTATTTTGATATGAGTGCTCTATGTGATTTTGTTGAGAGTTTCTTGTTTTGCGGATCTCATTCTTCATGTTCTGGTTTGGCTCTGCTGTTCTCTGGCCTCTAAAGGCTTACCTACTCTCCTATAATTTTATGTAAGTGTACTTCTTCATGGTCAAGACTTTTTTATTTCAGCATCTCCAGTGACTATTTTGCCTGGTGGCTCACAAACTGTTTATCATCTGAGGCCTCTATAAAGTACGGGAAGGCTGGGAAGCTGCCTTCCAAGAGCTCAGCCAAAGGTATCTTCTGGGTACAGAAACCAAAGCCAGTGAAGCGGAGAAAATCCAGCAATACATCTGCTACAAAAAAAAAAAGGATGCCAGGGAGATTTTTTTTTCTCCTTATCTGACTTTAGTTTTACATCTTCTAATGCATCTTAGGCATGAGTGCATCCTCTCTGGCTAAGGAGATGTAGGGGAAGCATCTGGAAGTTTACGTTCTTTAAAAAGAAGATACAGAATCCCTTATGGAAGTAACAGTTTCCTTGTGACTGAGGTTTTCTGGGGAGAATATAATTCTCTGTAGCAGTTAAAGTCCTCCTCTAAGATTGATGCAAAGTGCTCTGACTTCTCTCTTCAAACCAAACCAAACCAAACCAAACCAAACCAAACCAAACCAAGCCAAACCAAACCAAACCAAACCAAACCAAACCAAACCAACTGCTGGAAATTAAGGTCCAGATTTATGCAGGATCCTTGCATTCACAGGTGATGACATGGATATAATGCTATGTGAGATACCTCTCCCATGGACACTTTGAAGAAACTTCTTTGTCTTAACTTTCCTTGCTGATTTTACTAACAGAGTGAGATCAGACCTACTTCTCTTCACCAGGCACTGGGAACAATACTTTTCTTGGTCAAAGCAACACTGAGCGTTGGATTTCTCCCTCTTAGTTTTTGGATTTATGGACGTGTTCTTTCAGACAACATGGGACAACTTGAAAGGGCCAGTAATTATATTCTTCTATCTTTACAGATAAGTAGAGAACTCCAGCTTTCAGGCCAGCCATCCGCTTCTTTTGATGAGAAATAGATACACATGAAAAAAAGATTACACTGAAAAATGGAAATGGATTTTCCGTTTTATTAGCAGTCACCATAAGACTTGTGAGCTGCTTTAGAAAGTTATAGAACTACAGAGATTTTTAAGAACATGCCAGTAGAAGCTAGAATTTAAAAATAAATGCTCTGGCTAGTCTGGGCCCAATCCTCAAGTGATGCAACCAATCCAGCTTCACTGAAGTCAGCACGGTTATGTCAGCTTTGCCAAATTGCTTCAAAACAGGTCTTTTTAGAGATAAATTGACTTAAGTGATTTCTAAATTCACTTTGAATTATACCATACCAATAACATTGTTTTGGTCTAGGAACAGCAGAGCTCAGAAACATGCACTAGGCAAACAAATGTCTTCATAAAGTAAAAAACGTCATCCTGCCACTCCACTCCTTGACTGCAGTGACAAGGCTGAGATGAGAACCACCACCGGATACTCTCAGTGTAGCAGGGACTTAGGCTGAAGTGAGGCAGGGAATCCTAGGCCTGAGGGAAGGAGACCAGGGACAGGTGATCTGGTTTCTTTTGAACCATTCTCCCAACCACAACGCAAGGGGAGAAAAGGGAAGAGGGCTATTTCTGTGTTGCTGCCATAGGTTAAACTGTTAAGGGAAGGTTTGACTCACAGTCCTGTCCCTCACAGAGGCATCAGTGGAATGGAGGCAGGCACCTTTTCAGTTACAGCTGCTGCCAGTTTCAAATGCCTTCCTAAGACGTGGTAAATCATGTGGAGACACCAGCTAAGAAACAAGGAAAGATTTTTTCCCCAGGGCACAAGTCTGCGAGGGATTCTGGCAGATTTTTTTTTTTCTCATTCAAACTGTTCTCACAATCCAGGAATCCCGTCTTGAAAATAACATAGGTTTGAAAATATCACAGTTTCCCCAAATTCACAAAGTCAATGTGGAACTTCAGATGATTTCAGCTATCTGAATCTGCTGCAAACCCAGGCACCCCTTGACTGTGCCATCATCCCCTAATGGGAGGAAGTGAGAATCTCTTTGGAAGCTGGATAAATTCCAAGCATTAGGTAGAAGACTCTGTGTAACAGTAATTTGACAATTTAACATCAGACTGTATTCAGATGAATGTTTGGTGCTTCGACATGAAAGCAGGTCTTCCTGATAAAAACAGTAAATATGCAACTTTCCCCTTAAAACTCATGCTCAAGCCTGTACGTTCTGATCAAATCGCGTTCTAACCTCATCACAAAGCTCACAAGGTATAATAGACAAAATTTCTTGTTATAAATTAGAATAAGACACCCCTGCTTGAAGGTCTAAGAGTCTTCAAGCAAAGCCTTGTTCCAGCAGAAGGAATATTTCACAGGCGCAAATCTTGAAGATTGTCCTTCTTCCAATAGCAGAGCCCTAGTTTGATCCTGGTATGCAAATTCATTTATTAGGCATAAAATAGAAACTGTACTTCGGCTTCTTCTGGGTTCTGTTTAGATTGTACCTGCTATATTATGAACAAGCTAAGAAGAATATTCGTGATATGGAAGAATAAAAAAGCCAACCTTCCGCAGAGGCTTTGTTTGAGCTGAGCATTGGTTTGTGGTGAACTCGACAGACTGTGCTAGAGCAGTGCCAGGCCAGTAACAGGAACAACGATATCCTTCACGCGCGTCTTCAGCGATCACATAAACTCAGCGTGCACAACGGGAGCACGGTGGGCCACATGCAAGCCTTCCAGGCAGATGGCAGCGGGCTAACAGTCTTGGAAAGGTTTACTTGCCTGACTGCAAATCTCTCTGGTGAACTGCTTGCTGTGGCTCTATTTAATTCTTAATCTTTGCTTCTCTGTTTAATTCCTAGCTGCTTTAGAGACCTGTTGTAACACAGCAGTTAAAAAAAATATTCACATGTACTGTGGGGCCTCCCCAAAGAGCACTAACTTGACACGTAGGCCATGACAGCTGGTCTTGGACTACTAAGAAATCTAATCCAGGGTTTCCATCATCTCAGTTGTTGCCTTTCTTTCATTAGAGTTTGACTCAGCCCCTAATGGATTCAGCTTTATAAAATCAGAAAAAGAGGAAAAGAAAGCAATTTATTCATGTTTCACTAAAGCTCACAGAAGACATGAAATTTCTCTAAAAATGCAAATTATTTTGTGCCACACAAGTGAGACTGGGCAGCTAAAGCTCTTAGAGGAAGGCTCTTTCCCAGGGCTAATGTTTTTATACCCAGTGATTGAATAAATCGATCCCTTTATTATCACATCTCTTTTACTCTCCTTTTTCTTCAGAAGAATGTAACCAAAGGTACCAAAGCACCCTTTTTAACTCTAGGAAAATTGATTATGCGTGTTAATTTTGTTTTTAATCCCAGACATATCAAAATAAACACCATAGACATGTGTAGCAGAAATCAATATCTCTTAAGCATCAAGTTGGTAAAAATGAGGATTTAGTAAGAATCCAAGATGTAAAAGACTAATGTACAAACTAAGCCCTTATTTATGTAATGCGCCTTTATACAAGCTCAATATAAACCTGAAAGAAACTATTTCAGAAGAGCAGAAATGGTTTACTTGCACTGCATCAAAAATGACCCCATAAGACCTCCTTTACTGAGATAGCCCAGATATTTAATGTGAACATATGTTTTTAAAGGATTTCTTGTCTCATGTCCAGTCATTCTTGTTAATTCATGGGACAGCATACTGCAGATGTGCTCTTTTTTACGTTACATAAAGCAAAAATTACATTTAACAAGTGTAAGGTTGGTCATAAAAAATAAATAAAAATAGACTCTTAAAAGCTGGGAAATCACAAAGTGAAGCTATCAGTCATTCTTACTGAGAAGGGTGAGGACAATGTGAAATAAAACTTGCACATCTATGAACAGACGTTCCTAAAATGCCAGCACTCGGCTGTTATATCACATTCTCTATAGGTTGCTTTTATCGGCCCAATATTTCTTCCTTTAGGGTAAGCTGCAATTCACATTTTCACTAGATGCCCTTTCCAGTCACTGACTACAATTTTAATAGTAATTAAACTAAATATTTTGAACTTGCAAGTTTTTGTACTTGAAAGATAGAAAACAAAGTCAGTGCTAGTTTTTGTATGTTCTACTTCTGGCTAATAACTTTAACTGCATGTTTGTTTTAACAATAGTATTCGTCATTAATGGAATTGTTTAATATGCAAATAAAACAACTTTCACAATGATTAGTTTTCTAATACTAATCAAAATCTAAACCCCAATTTGTGCACCTTATTGATACGTACACTAATCACATAATAATTATTGGTATTTAATTCTGTATGATTTTACTCCTTCCTGAGTGCAGATGAGATAAGCAATACCTCTTCAAAAAAGGAATAGTCTCGCCTATTTTTTACTGACACTAAAGATGTTCATCCTGCACACATCATTTGTAGCCAATTACTATTCTCCTCAAAACCTCTTCAGAAGCTGACATGAGATGGCATAAGATGACTTACTACAAGGAATTTCTAACTAGAAGTTGGTCTTAGAGATTGGCCCAGTGTAAATGCAAGCCAAGACATGGAATCAAAACGGCTTGTGGGGCAGTGAGGTCAGATTTCCTTTTATCAACACACATGGGTCAGACAGAAAAGTTGTTCCTTTGGGCCACTCATCACCATTTGCCACTACCAAAAATTGCAGTTTCACCTCAACAGGATGGATGGCATCCACAGTAAGCCCACAATAAGTCAACAGAGAGACTTTAACATAGTTTGAATCTTTCCCCAAAGTGAGCACTTCTGGAGTAACCCAATCCCAGCACGAGCCCTCTTACTTGGAAAGTTCTACAAGGATTAAGTCTAAATTTAGTTCTTTGTAACACCTGGGTACAGCCATGAAAGGGAAAGAGCGGATTAGACAGTACAAAAAGCCTACAGCATGAGAGTAACGTGCACAGACCAAGAGACTTTGATTTGAAGCACAACTGAATGTCTGGTTTTGATGTGTTATTTATGTTATTGATAATGTTGCCTGATTCAGACCAGAACAACAACATCCATGGAGGCGCATCTGCACATTAGCTAAATCCCTTCTGAATTTTGGTCAGTCCTTCCTACTATTCACTATTCCAGACAGCTAAGTGAAATTCAGAAAGAGGAATCATTCTGTGGTCTTCTAGGACATCGCTAGTTTAGAGATTGCTAAGTAAATTCACCTATATTAAAAGTATAGACTTCTCAAATACACATCTTTTTGATATATTTACATTCACATTACTGTTTGTAATGGCAAAAAAGCTTCACAATTAATAATTATATGAAAAGGCAAGTTTAATATGAAATTGGTTTTCCTATTTTATAGGAAAAACATGTCACAGAGAGCAATATTTACAACTCAGTTCCCTGGGAGCTTTAAGTAATGCTGAAAGAAAACAAAGTGTTTTATTATAACTTATTCTGAAGTTTAATTACACACACACAAAGGATTTACAAATAAATAAAGACTACAGCTACTGGCATTTTAAAAGTAGTTTTAGCAGAGAAGCTTGAATAATGAAATGTGAGAGATTTATTTTGAAGAGTTGTAAATCTGTTTATGGACAACTATATGCTAAGGAAATATCTATTCACTGAAAGCAAGGGTAAACAAACAACTTAGCGTGAGCTGCATCACTGCGCCAAATTAGTGGTTCTGGACTGAATCCTGACTTTGTAAAACTCACAAGTCTCTTCATTAACCACTGGGGGCATTAGTACTAAATATTTGTAATTTTAATAATCTGAACTCTGTTCTTTCGTTGATGGCAACTGAAATCCAGTGATTCTAATGAAACATTCTCTTCTCTTAAGACAAGTCTCTAATGTCTAATGCTTTATTTTTAGGGTTTCTTCAAAACTTCACTACTTTTAGCTCCTGATCTAAACCTACCAATGAGCAAGTTAATAAAAAATACTCTGTTCTTGTCTCAACATTATCCTTTAATTTAAAAGGTATTCTAACTTAGTCTTTATTCATCTATGTGTGCGTATGAACTCTGCTAACTATGGTGGGATTTGGAACATGCGCTAAGTATTTAATTGTATGCAGAGCTTACACCAGCAAGCTTAAAAAGATATCTGTCTGGATTTTTTTTTTTAATATTGCATTATGATGTTACTTAACTACCTTGAAAGCAAAGAGGCCTTACATTTGCAGACAAGGCCTTAATATAGAAAAGTTACGTAATATAAATCTAAGGTTACATTTTTACCTACATACTTTTATGCATTTTTCTTTTAAATGTAGCTCCTGACTATGTCAAGAAAGTAAACAGAAAAACCAGCAAGCTTAGGACACCGTAAAGTGAAAGGTTAAAAGTTAAGCTGTTGAAAAAAGGACATGATTTTTTGGTCATTTTTGGTTCTTTGGTATGTTTCCAAACATTTAAACAAATCATGACATCTTAATTCAAGCATACATCATACACTTGTGAGAAAATGGAATTGGGCAAAAATGTAATATGCCAGCTTTAAGACAATTTTGAAAAGCTCACACTACATACCACAGAGCATATGCCACACCTTCTGAAATTTTCAAGCTAGCAAGCCTAGAACCTTTCCGGATTCCTTTAAAAACAGATCATGAGGAAAAAAAACAACGCCAAAAAAGAACAACAACACAACCCCAACAGTGAAAAAACAGTAAATCACTAAAAGTTTAGTTACCATATAAGGTTGTATTCTGCCACTGGTTACTGTGGAAGCTTCCCCTGAACTTTTCAATATGGAAAAATATGCCTCTAACATATAGCTCTTAATTAAAAGCAGAATCAGGGCCTCTGTAGTTTGCTGTGCCTGTCAGAAATTCCCTTGCGGGGCAGAGGAGAACACAGCTGTTTTGCAATCACTCTGTATTCTGGTTATTTGACACTGACACAGAAACCTGCTCCCTGTTACAACCCAAGAACATCAGCTTGACACCCTCACAGCACCTACAAATAGCTGATGACTACCTGTTCTTAAACTGAACTCTAATATTAACTTTCAAATTGCCAAGATATTGGAGACAATTTTCTAAAATAGAAAAGCTGAAAGATTCCATGGCATAGGCATAAAAATACAACTATTCCATTGCTTTATTTTACGAGGACCACACAAAGATAACAGAAAGCAGATTTCAGGTACCACATCTCCCCAGACTGCATTGTTTTCCTATTTCTATTTTCTATTTCCTATTTCTATTTTCCTATTTCCTATTTGTGTAAAATAGCAGTGGAAAAGCATAATTGCATACTTCTTTATAATTTTTTCCAGACCACCCCCCAAAAAGAAGTTAAAAGAGAACTCAAAACATAAAAGATAATAGCAGAAAGGCAAAATATCTTGGGATGGTGGTCACTAAGGAAGACCTCCATCAGAGATCTACATCAGCATCTTTATTTTCTAGGTAAGACAGGAACAGTCCCTAATTGAAATAACATTGGAGGAGGATTAGAATAAACTAGAGAGAAATGAATCAGGCAAGAAAGTGGTATTTGCTCAAGGGGTTTAAAGGACACACACATAGGTATTGCTTAAATAAGTCTCAATATGAGAATAATATGAAGTGCCGAACAGGAAATTTATTAAAAAGAAGACTGTTCCATGGGAGGTGAGACCAGTAAAAATCTGACTTCCATACTAGGCAAATTAGCTACAACTCTAATAAAGGATGTATTGATAGATAAGTGAGCTAAAATGTTATAATGAGGAAAAGAAATCAAGACAGCTTTTGTGGAAGTCTCATGAGATTATTGTTCTTTTGAGGAATGCATGAGGATCTGGATGAAAATTACCTGGTTGATTAGATTCCCAGAATGCTTCAGATATCTTCTCTGGATTAATAACTAGTTAAATGTAGGAAATAAAGGTAAGAACAGATGGATTGATTTTCACTATGAAGACAGATCAGTAGTGAATTCAACAGGGATCTAAGGCAGAGTTTGTACAGTTAAATGTTTAAAAAAAAAAAGAACACAAAATGTTAGCGAACAGCAAAGTGACAGAATCTACTGATACAAAATTACACAGGGTGATCAAAATCAAAACCGTAAAGAACCTCAAAAAAATGTGACTGGGCAATAAAGCATCAGATAAAATTCAGTGTTGATAAATGCAAATTAATACACATGTGGAAAACAGCCTTTTATGCACGGGGAGATTGCAAGCTTCAGCTTGGTAGAAAGACGACTGATGGTGGGATATAAAGAGATGTATGTATTTTCATGAGCGCCATGAAGAAAAGGAGTGAGAAATGATAACTCTCTGTTTCTCATGGAGCAAAAGTTGAGTGGCAACAACTGAAATTGTCTAAGGACAGATTGAAGGAAGCCATTTTTATCTGTGAATTCAATGAGGTGTCTTGGCTGCCAAAATTATGCAACAGTTAGAGATACATCAGACAAGTTCATGGACAAGTACAGGAAAGCCTATTAAATGCACTGGGATCTACGTTTAACAACTTCTTCAGAAAGTCCCTAACTTGCTGCTGAAGATGTGGAGAGAATACCAGACAGAAGTATTGCTTTCAAATGTCCTATTCTTCTATTTTCTCCTAACCTATTAGCCACTGCTAGATAGATACCACACAAGATAGACAGTAGACCTGGCTTACTACAGCCATTTTTTCCAGTATCTCATGTTGCTATTAGAAAAGCATGATATCTAATTGTGTAGATTAGGGGAGGTTTAACATAAAAAACCCCACATAGGAACTCTTCCAATTGTTCACTGTGTGAAATCAGACTTACCTCTGCTAAACACTATGCCAGGGTTTTCATCACTCTCTATATTTTGTATTATTGGTCACTAAACCTCATTCAATTAAACTTGACATTTTCTGAGCATTAACACCTATTTGGCTTCCATTCAAAAGCCACTAAGAAATGATGGTTTATGAGCACTGATCTTTCCAATCTATCAAATGAGTAGTTTTACTTGCAAAAATAACACTAATTCTACCTGTCATGCTGATGCAAAGGCATCCTGTTCCCATGTTTTTCTACAGTTTTTGTCAACTATAGACCATAACAGCATTGTCATAGAAAGACTGGACATCAAACTATTATCTCAACACTTTATCAAGAGCTAGATCCCTTGCTCTACACGCTGAAATTGGGAGCACACTGCAAGTTACTAAAATTCCCAACTGAAGCACTAATATTTAAAAACAGAAGCACCATTTCCTAGAGCGAGTGGAGTTTACAGGCTAGTCTTCGGCTTGCAGATCATCTGCAGCAGCCCTGTGGGAGGACAGTTTTTATAAATAAAATATTTGTGAACAGCAGTAGTCACAGCATTATTACGAAGTCCAAAAAAAGATATCAAAGGGTACTATTGCATGTGTTGAGCAACAAGTCTGCATTTTTTTTCCCTGAACAGTTGTATACTTCTATACCATGCCCAGAAAAAAAGAATTTTTAAGGTAGTTTAAAACACGATGTAGGACACATTTTTTTTTACAAAACTAGTGATATTACTTTTGCATACACACGTGATTAATTCTATCTACTGAATTAGTTATGGTTGTTACCATTTTTACATACTTTACATTTGGCGGAGGATACATTCTGAAATCATTGCTTATGCATAACTCTTTTTTTTTTTTCAGTGAAAGAGTGAAATGCTAGGGCAAAGGTTGACAAAACCTTTTAAAAATGAGGAAAAATTGCCCTCCAACTTGGTGAACTCCTGTGCTGCCCAGGCCTTCACGCACACACACACTGGCTCTTGCTCAGGGTCCCTCAATCCTGGTAGGGTGAAGCAAGACTGGCGATGGGTAAAGAAGTCCCCAGGAAAATGAATAAAGCTCTAGTCTCTATCATCTTTTTACACAGTCTCTGTCAACAGCTGGAAAGTTGACAATGTGTACCTATCTTCATGCTTTCGATCATTGTATATCTATTGTCCTCTTCTGGGAAGAAGCACTAGTCTATGAGGCCATGGGAAATAATCCACACAACAGTGTTTTTCATTGAAATGTTGTTATGAGGACTGCACAGTATTTTGCAACATGTCTTGAGGCTTGACAATGCTACACTGTTCAAATAACTCAGGAACCACCTTGGCCGCTCGTTTATGTGACATAAGCCCAATTTGTAAGTGTTTATTGCAAAAGTGGGGAGGACTTAAGTAGGTACAGGCTTCAGGTCTTCTCTGTTAGGCAAAACGATAAGGACTTGAGGATTTGGGTTATAACATGGCAATGAAAAACCCTTCTTCCTATGTTATTTTTTCTAGTATTGAACAGGCTTAATTTATAGTAACTTGTGTTTGAATGGATATCCTAAATAATTCTTGGATAATACATTTATAATACATTTATCATTTACATTGAAAAAAATGTGATAGACTACAGACCTGCATAAATGTATGGAAACAAGTTCATCAAAATACATCACTCAGCACGAAGTATGTGCCAGCCATGAGTCTGCCAGTCACAGAGGCAGTAATACAATGCAATATGCAATCTTAGCTCTTTGTAAACAGAGCATTACACTGAGTTGATTAATGTGAAAAGCATGGATGATCCAAGAGCACGCATTGGGATTAAATATTACTACTAGACCTGCATATCATTCTGTAAAATCTGGCAGGTTTTTTAGTCCTTTAAAGTACTGTTACTGCATCACAGTCCAGACTTTCAGAGATGCTATCAATACATATACAAATATCTGTATTGATCTTGCTGTTTCCTCACACACAATGTCATTAGCTTCAATCAAAGACTGCAAAATACAGTTGAGCCTTGATTTTTGCATGATCACCAAGCTTAAATCTCACGGGTGGCAGGAATCTATGACAAAATTTTATGGCAATCTCTGGGATTTTTAGGGTATCACACCATGCAAATAGAAATTATTTTGAACCCATAGATTTGCATGCAGATTTGGGTCAGATTTTTCAAAGAATCTCTGGATCTCATGAAGTTATCAGTACCAGTTATTTCAAAGAATTCTAAATTTCTTCTGCTGTACTAATGTAAAAATATTCAGTTTGGTTCCTAACAGTTAGCGCTCACAACTGAGCATGACAGCATTGGTCACAAAAGATTGGACATTAATCTCTTAAAATGATGTAATTTTAATTTTGTTTATTTACAGGAAATGCCTATCACAAACTCGCAAAAAAAGAATCGCCCCCTGTTCTTGGGATTAATGCGTATGCTGGTAAGGCATTCCTTGTGGCTTCAATGAGGCGTTTTTGTAAAACATTATCACTGCTGTGTCCACCTTTCTGGTAATCACTATATCTTTAGAACAAACCTATTCAAGCAAGCTTCCAATGCAGATTTTGTTTCCTGCGTATATTTCAGTGTTGAAATAGGAACTGTGCAGAACATTCCTGGATTATACTATTTGAGCTAAGGGTCAAAGCCGTCTTGTATTCCTTTGGGCAGGACGTGGAGTCGAAGAAGATTTTAGCTGAGCATCATCCCTAAACAGTTTGGGGGTTTTGGTGTTTTTTTGTGGTTTTGTTTTTTTGTTTTTTTGTTTTTTTTTTTTAAACAGAAGGATGCCTGTTGTTCCCCTTTTACTTACTCCATCTTTGGTGTAGTATAGTATACATAATTTAAATAACCAGGGAATCTCCCTGGGCTCAAAACCACCTGCTGGCTTATATTAGCTAATTAATGGTGATTTATCCAAGTTACTAATTTGAGTGGAGCTGATTGCCTTTAGGAATTTTGAGAACGTTGTAAGAATTTTGATTATAATTATGCTTATTTGATGGGCAGTCTACTTAAAATACTTTAAAAAAAAATACTTGCCTGCCAGCTGATTTTTAGCTGTGCCAAATGAACAACTTTGTGTTGTTTTCTACTTGAGATCATGTATTCAGGTAGTTTGTTTACTCTGCTAATCAATTTCATCTTTGGCTGGCTCCCTATAATTTTCTCTTTTATATTAGGGTTTATTTGCCTAGCTTTGAAACAATGACTGCTTGAAAAATAGTACTGATCTTGAACCTGCAGAGCTTAATCATTTTCACAAAAACTAATATAGCAGATTCATTTTAGCCAAACTTCTCTGTCATGCTGACCTGATTCCCAGGGCCTGAAAGTGTGAATTTAATGGTGGTACAATGTCTGAGGTAAGAATATAATAGAAACCTCTCAGCAGTATATCTATCGGATCAGTGTAATTTCTTTTTTCTCTACTGGTCTCAATGTCTCTTAAGGCAATCTAGTCTGCAGACAGCAAAGGAGGCTAGCCCTCTCTCTTACTTTGATCCCAATGCTACTTATACTAAACAAAGAATCAACTCCCTAGATAAGCTATACAGTAGACATCTGTTAAATACATAATCCTAGAGGAAAATTACTCTATTAAAGAAATTATTCTTTTGCTGTGAATTTAAGCGGATACTATGAGGTCTATCCTGAAGACCAGAAAATAGTTATTACAATTTGGCTGTATTATTATTGCCTTTAAACTTTAGGTGTGAGGAATTTTTTCTCTTAATAATTTTCAGGTGCTAAAAATGACAACTATGTACTACATTCTCTAGAAAGTAACAAGAACGCAGTGGCAGATATGTTGGCTTCTGGTACACGTAGATGAAAATTTAACAGAAATAAAATAATTCACCAAACTGAAGCAACTGTTTCCAATGTAACTCATGCATGACAAATTCTGCTCTTGCTTGATCTACTGTTATGCAAACACTCATGTTGTGCAAATTCCTTCTACAGAAACTTGTATGATAAAGAAACTTAGGATATGACCCAGCATATGTGTGCTCTCACACATTCTTTTTTATACAAAGCTTTCTGAGAAAGCCTTGTCTACTACTGATGAGATGGGGGAAATTGTAGACCAGTTTCCTCAAAGTCTCAGTTAACTTTATATGAGAAAGCACATAGAAGCTATAACTTGTAAAAAATGTCTTTAAAACTTGAGTATTACATTTAGGCATGTAATGCCACATCTTTGACTGAAATCCAAGAAGCGCAAGATAATGAAAAAATGGTCCTGGAGTAATACTTTTGAACAGAATCAACTGATAACTTTTCTAACCTATGCTTTCAAAACCTCCAAACCCACACAGATTGCATTCTCTCCCTAGGCTTCTTATAAGTAAAGTGTATATTTCCATTGGGAGTTTTGGGTAATCAACATCTCAAACTGCTTTAAATATTTAGGTATGGCTTTCACTGCCTAATTATAAATAGCCAATATTAAAGAGATCTGACCTTAGGTTTCAGTAAGCTCTTTTCTTGAATAATGAAAGATTAAAAGAATTAATGCATAACAGTGCTTTCTGTGATTATTTAAGAAATAAGAAAAAAACATATCAGAGATAAAAAGTGTGTTTGCAACATTTAGAAAGCAAATTGGTAGAAAAAAAGGGAAGTAAATTGCTATCTCATACTGCAAAGCCCTCAGTGCATTATCCTCTCCAAATGTTACTCTCCATGTGCTTTTCTGATAATTCGAGTCCTTCCTGTGGTGTCAAATGTTGCTTAGGATGAAAATCAGACTCCACCATTTCTGTCCAAGTTAGGCTGCTCTTTATTGTTAGGCTTTTCCTCTCTGAATAGTGTTCAGTGAAATAAAAAAGAGACATTCAGAGTAATTTCTTTTACTGTTCATTCATTAAAAATTATCTTTTTGTTAAGTAAAAAGGGACAGAAGTGTTACAGTTCACTTCAGCAGTTGAACTTGTTCAGCTACAGCACAGTAAAAGCTACAGAGCTTTTGTTGTCTTCTACAGCAAAATAACTAACACTAGTGTTAGTTTTTTCACTACAAAACCCACATCTTTTTTTTGGCAGGGAAGACAAAGCCAACTCTCCCTCCAGTTTCTCTACAATCTTTGATCTCTTAATTCCCCTTTCTCCTTCCCCTTGATGTTCTGGTCTCTCTGATCTCTGTTCATCACTACCATATATGTCCGTATAATCTCCCACTCATAATAACTTTAGGACAACCAGAAACTCATCCTTCATTTCTGGCAGACATGCATTTCTTTGGAAATAAAAAGCTAGGCAACCTTGCAGTCTCATTTTAGGCCAGTTCATCAATGACATTCAGCAGGACTTTTTGATTAAAACTGCTCAAATTCAGTGAGCAGGTCAGTGAATCGTGCCTATGAACACCAGATTGGTAACATTTTATAATAATGAAAAATATGCAAAAGAAAATGCAAGGGAGTCTTTGTCACGTCATGTCGTAATTAAAGTATTCTCTGATCTAGCTCACTCAATTGCTGGTCATGAACATGTGAGTTTTGCTCAATATGTTGACAAAATATCCTCAGCTTTAATTTTTGAGTGCCTTACAATGTGTAAAAAAAAGCAGCCTATTCTTTCAGTAACTAATTGATGAAGAGCTTAAGTAGCTAAACTTGAAAAAACGCGAGACATTAAGTGTTTGCCATCACCAAACACTAAAGCAAAAAATGAAGCTGCAAGTTGCACACAATAGCCCCAAAATCTACTGCACTCCCCATTCTGAAAAGCAATTTGTTGCAATATATATGAGATTGTGGTATCTAGAAAAGCCATACTTATTGATAGTCCCTATTATCTTTTTCCTCCTCTCAATTCCTCTCCCACAAAAACGAATATGCTGACTAATCAAGTGAAATAGTATATAGCTGAAGAACCACTGTTGAACAGAATGAAATGATCTTCATATCTCTCACTCCTTCACAACTGGTAAAAACAAATAGAGCTTAAATTCAAATCTCTGAGCAAGGGATGAGCCACACTGCCCATCTGTAGAACGTATTTTATTTAGGCTCTATTCACATTTAAAACATCTAGGACTGTTTGGTATTTTGAACACACTATATTCTTCAAAAATCAGCTATGCAGTTTTGGACTTACTAATTGCTATTTTTTAAAATACTGTCTTGTGAGAAAATACCCTTTAACTCATGGGTACTGTCTTGTGCAATGTATGTATTAAAAACAGCACATCCCTGTAGCCCAGAGGGCTGACAGCTTCCTCCAAAGCTGTACTGCTGCTCTGAGCTAACCTCCAGGGGCTACTCCAGAGCGATGCAGCCTTCATCCTCTCCCACAGAGTCTGAAGATATCATACCTACAGTACTCTCAACCTCAGCCATCCTGAGAAATGCTATCCCTGAGGTGGCTACTGAACTTCACTTCAGGTAGAGAGGCAGGCTGGCTGAGCAGAGAAGGAAAAAAAAAAATCACCTATGGTTTTCAAAAAATTTCAAACAATTTTATGAAAGAATAAGAGCACAGATTCAGTGCAGCTGAGGGCTTTTTTCCTCCTGCTCAGACACAGGTAACATTTGTTTCCATTATATCACTCATCTGTGACTTTTTATCTCACATGATGAAAATATAACAAAGAAATAAAACTGCCAAACTCCCAAGCCTTATGACTGAGACAGGGAATGCTTGCAGACAGCGCTGAAGAACAAAAAAGCACTGAACAAATTCAGTTCAAAAAGACTGATCATATCCTGAGGTACAGCTAGGGCTTTTTTGTTGTTGTCTGTTAAAAGTGGCATAAAATCTTTAGAGATTTTTCTCTCCAAAGATGATATTTCTCTAGTTTACTAGATACACTGTTTTACTTTGCATGAACACCCTCTTTGACATTAAGTTCAGCCTTCGGGCTAGCATCGCTTATCTCTGTTTCTCATATTTGATTGTCACATTTATTAAGTCAGGCTCAGAACCAACTTCCATCATTCTATAGCCCTTTTCTCTTTCTCTTTTTCCTCCAAAATGTAAGCAATGAAATAGTTCAAATGCTTGTAGGAAATTATAGATACAGTTTAACCATCAAGTATTGTACTCAATTCGTTTTTCAAATGGTTGTCTGAATTTCAAATCTACAAATATTTGTAATTTCTGAAGGTCAAAACGTGTGGATAAATGCTCAAATATTTAATATTTTACAACATACACCTAGAATCATAGAATCATAGAATCATAGAATCCTAGGGTTGGAAGGGACCTTAGTAGATCATCTAGTCCAACCCCCCTGCCAGAGCAGGGCCACCTTAGAGCAGGTTACACAGGAANTGATTTTTTATTTGCTTAGTTTACCTTCAAAAGCCTTAATTTCTTGAGTTATATGTTCCTTAATATTGAGTAGAGGAAGAAAACACTACAGACTTTACTACTATAGAACTTCCTTTGAATTCATCTTACTTGTTAGTTACCTATGCCTAAAGTTGAATTAAAATGGAAACATTTTTAAATTGAAAAATATATTTTAATGAAAATCATACTGTAGCAGAAGACTTGGCAGAAAGATAAAAAATCTTGTGAGCATATAAAATGTTGAACGAGAAAATATATCTCTTGGTTGATATCAGCCAACGTAAACAAGCTTTTCAGTAACGGCATGTGGTCATCTTCCGATGCTAATTACCAGAGGTTCTAGGACTCAAAAATGCATATACCAGAACATTTTACCTTGAAGTAGCTTTAAAATAGTAATGAGACAATGCATTATTTGGAAAACGTATCAAGGCAAGATTGACTTGCCCTTGGAGAAGCAGGGAAGTTTCATAAAACGGAGTAAGAACAAGAAAGTAGGAAATAACCTCCACCCCAAATTCTTACTTGCAAGCTACTCTTGAGCCCAGCACTACTACTTGTAAGCTGCTCTCAATGCCTTTTAAACAAGATCTGTGCACTACTCTCCAGAATGATTTGTGCTGGAGCCCCTCCCTGACATGTCCCAACTCTACAGGGATGCTCTATGCAGGTTTTCATAAATAACTCCTACACAAGGGTTAGGAGCTTCAGTATCCCTCACAATACGAGGACTGATCACAACGGTGTCTTAGAAAGCATTCTAATTGACAATCGTAATTGCATCTCCCTTTCTCATATGGTGGAAGTTTTTCAGCATTTGCAGAAAAAAACATGTTCACCCACATATGCACACATACACACAAGTACCTATAGCTCCTGTTCTGCTTACAGTCAAACCATGCATGTTGAAAAAAACCCTGAGGAATTTACTGAATCACTGCCAGACACTGTAGCCTCCCGCCCTCTCTAGCCAAAGATGCCGATGTCTGCCCTTAGGTTCTAGGCAGAAAGGATGTAGAACGCACTGTGTGCTGCTGCTCCCTTAAGACAAGCTTGTCAGTTTTAGGGCATGCAGCCCAGGGAATAGCAAAAGGGGAGGTTGCAAACTTAGAATATACATGTTCTCTTCACTTGAATATTTGCATTTGAAAATGTCTGTACCTGAGGATAAAACCCAAACAAAACCAACAGAAAACTAGTACTGTGTAGTCAGCATGTTCATGAAAGTGCCATTAGTAGCAACTTAATATGAGGTCATGTACATGGCTTAAGCCCCAGGAGATGATGCTCTGGATGGAAACACTGAGACAAAAGCTGAAAATGCAAAAGATTTACTACTTGTCTCCGCAGCCCAGAGCCTGATAATGGGAAGAGATTAAATGGTCCTGGGCTGGAAGGTGGAGAAGGGACACATGGTAATGCCTCTTCAAGCAGGATGAAAAGGCTGGTTTGTTATTCTAGCCAGAGAGAGAAGAAAGAGGCAGTGGAAGGAGGGAAGAGTATAGAGTGCAGCTGTGAACTTTGCTCCCAAGAGGCAAAAGCGTATTTAACTCTCAGACTCCGTAGCCTGCCCTCACATTAAACCTGAATATGAAGCTGATTCCAGGCTTTCCAACAATAGGCAAAACTGAATATTGCTGCCCTAAGAATCTATGGACTGACAAAATTAAATATTTTGGTAGCCTTGAAATGGTTTCTGAGGAGGAGGAGAGCAGGGATAAGAGACGAAAGAACTGGAGAGCTTTCAGGGAGGACAGGACCAGGGGATAATTGGTGTAGGCAAGGAATCTCTCTCTCTTACTATTCCTTAAGTCAAGAGGTATTTTGGAAAGCTATTTTATAAAAAATACCAATGACTTAAAGCTGAGATGACCAAACTGAGGGACAAAGAAATGAAATTATTTTCCCAACCTCTCTTAGCACAAGTGTTTATTTTAAAATAAAATATAAGTTTAATTATTCCCAGAAAATAATTTATTTTTCTCTCTGCTAGGCCACAAGATCCTGTCACTGTAATTTCACAGCCTCATCTCCAGAATTACAGCACATTGAGAATGCTGTGGTCTGTATTCTCTGACATGAATGGACAAATATATATAAAAATCACCCTCATCACAATGGCAACTCATAAACCATTGAAACATGTGGCTACAATGGACATCACACAGTCTGCTCCTCAAACGGTTATAAAGTTTTTCCCAGTGGCTAATCAGAAGCATCCTTCTACTAATTGCATTTTCCTGGCCCACTACTTTTAGTTCAACCTATCACGGGCAAAGAGAAAAGATTCTTATTTATTTTCTTCCCTCTTCAAATTTTACATATCTCAATTCTGCTACTGAGTCTTCCCTGGGTCTCTTCTGGAGACGCAGAAGTTCAAAAGCTACCATTAAATGAATCTTTCCCTTTGGTCATGATTTTTACTTCCTTTTCAACCTTTCTGAACTTTCTCCAGCTTGTGTGCATACTTCATAAAGCATAATATCCAGAACTGCTATGATGCTAAGTTAAGACCTTATCAGTGTTGAATAGATCAGAAGAATTACTTCACAAGGCATCATTTTTTAATAACCTAGTAAGATGTTTGCAGTTTTTACAGCAGCTTAACACTGTTGATTCAGGTTCAGCTTGTGATTTACACCAAGTCTAGATATTTTTTTTTCCTCTCTACAGAACTGGTACTTGCTCCCTTTTTGTAACTATGCGCTTAGTTATTCTTGATTATACGTACTCATACATACACACACACTAATGCTGAGAACATCACAACATGTGTTTCTCATTTTGTCAAGATCCTTTTGAATTGCAATACCACGAACCAGAATACTTATGTTCCTTCCCTAGTTTGTGTTATCTACAAATGTAATAAGTATGCTCTCTATTCCAGTCTCCAGAAAAGGAATCAAAATACAAGACAGTACAGATTCAGAACCCCGTAGAAGCACATTCTAAACAGCCTTCCATTTCTAACAACAGCCACTGATAGCTTTTAATAGTCAGGGCTTTTTATAATAATTATTCATCCAGTTGATAGTAGGTTCATGTATTCCATGCTTCCTTAGTTGCTTATAATACTATGTCAAAAGCTTCCAGACTGTATCATATATACATTCTCCTTATTTTAACTTCGTTATCTGGAAGTCCTGTGGTCCTGTTAATTATTTTGGCTTGACACAATTAGTTTTGGCAAATTCATTTTGTCTGTCATACATTTCCATGTTTTCTCCTAGGTATCTATTAAACATCTGATTGTGTGTTCTGGTATTTTTCCAAGACAGGCTCTTAAGTTGATCTATCTGTAATTCCTTCATGGCTCCTCATCTTTCCCTTTCTAAAAACAGGCATCAGGTTTGTCTTTTTCCACTACTCTGGAACCTGACTTGACCTCCATGAGTTTTCAAAAATGGCTAGTGACCTCAAGACTGTTCCAGCCAGTTTCTTAAGTGTTGTAGGACTAAGTTTCTGAGGCCAATCTGATTTGAGGATCTAACTCCTCTAAGTACTCTCTAGCCTACTTTCTCCTGTTCTAGCCTTGGATCTTCCTTTTTTTGTGGCAGATATAAACTCTGTTTGCCACATGATCCCAGCTGACCTTTTCAGTGAAGATTAAAGCAAAAAAGCCATTAAAGCACATTGGCCTCCCCTAGGTCATCTATTAAGAGTCTCTCCCTCCTGTTGTATAGCAGACTAATACTCCCCTTGATCTTCCTCTGGCTAATAACATACTAATAGTTTGTTATCCTTGATGTCCTAACTGTATCTCTACCACAGTTACTCTTATTTTATACTTTACCAGAACATGCATCTTTTCTCCTCTGCTATATGTTCTACTTTCTCCATCACACTTCATTCTGTGTGATTAAAAAAAAAAATAATCAAACACTGGTATATTGGTACATAAAGGGAGATTTTCTTTTTGTCTGCACCAATATATGCACTTCTGGCTGAAAAATGTCATGGTGTTATGAATTTTTCAATATTAGCAGGAATAGAGGTGCTATATAAACGATGCTTTAACCATTTATTGATTGGTGCCTCAACGACATCTGACTCTCCAGTCATCCAGTTGTGATTTTAGCAAACTCATTGTTTTATTTAAACTCGGTGTTGCGCCGTTGCTGACATTGAGACTTGAGTTTAGGGGTAAAAATTGGTGCTGACAAACAAATCCACTGGAAAGAAAATAATATAAAAATCAAACGTATCTCAGCACTGGACTTTTGGCATGTTTCTCAGTACAGCTACTGAGAGGTGGATATAAAAGAAACAGTTCCCCCAGTGCCTGGCAACAGTGAGGGCACCATCTGGGTTCTGTGGTCTCAGAAAGTGTAAGGAGAAGGGGAGGGAAACCTCAGGAAGGGGGGTGAGAGAGAAACATTATGAAGGGAGACGACTGCCATGGCAAGTGAGAATAAGAGAGAGGGAGAGAACAAATATTTTGCTACCTTCAGGGCCTGAAAGAGCTCCTGGTACCTCTGTCCTTCAAATGTAAAATTTATTACTTAAATCCCAGAAATTATTTTTTTCTTCTCCAAAATATGTCTGAAAGAAAACAGTAAGAGGAATGAAGCAAAAATAAAAGCTTAGCCTTTTAAAGCGTGTTTAAATCTTTCGGTTGGACTATTTCTAGAATAAGGGTCCACTCCTGATCCTTATGACAGTGAAACTATTCATATGGGCAGGGATTACTCACATGAGTAAGAATCACAGATGTATTTCCTAATACCCTTATGCCAAAAAAAAGGGATCTATTTTTCTGAATGTTTCATGGATGCAATATGAAACAATGAAGAGAAGGCTTCAAAAGTGATCTTATTTCTGTTTATCTCAAGTTGGAACGAAAACAAATTAATAATTTGCAAACCAACAAGAATTCAACCTTGAAATGCCTCTGGTCATCAATTGTGGCAAGAAAGGATAAACAAAATGCAAAAGAAAACCGAGGATTACATTTTAAAATCAAGAAAAGAACAGCTTCTATACAGAAGAAATGTTTGCTTTATACTCTGCACAGATGCTGTACAAGCAAAATTCTCAGTATATTAATATAAACTGTCTGAAAAAATTCGACCCGATTTCATAAGACTAGCAAAAACAAAACAAAGGGAAGCATGACGTTTATGGGCTTTTTCCTCTAGCACAACCATGCAAGCTGAGCTGTGAAACTGTGATGGAAATATTAGAGCTGTTGTGCCTGAAAAAACGCAGTGATCATTTCATTCTTCCTGTCTTTTAATGCTCCAGGGTTTTGGAGACGAATAGGAGCAATAAGTTCACTTTGCAGAATTAATGCTGTAATTCTTTATCATAAGAGCAGAGCATTACCTCAATCTGATTTTTCTACAAAATGGTTCAAAGTCTATTTTTAATGATGGCCCTAATTTGTTAACACCTTTTAAATTATTAATCCCCTTTATATTCAAGTAGTTATTGCATGTCA
Organism: Rhinoptilus africanus; assembly: GCA_013400135.1. Lineage (NCBI taxonomy): Eukaryota > Metazoa > Chordata > Aves > Charadriiformes > Glareolidae > Rhinoptilus > Rhinoptilus africanus. The sequence goes on from VXBO01002300.1 coordinate 46,608, forward strand.
TAACAATGTATCTATGCAGGGAAATTTAATAGTATTTTCTGCATGTCAAGAAAAGGCTTGTTCTGCAAAATGCTATTAAAACTGATAATGAGCTAAATATTTGCCATAGCAAACACTGAAATTACTATATCAATCAACTTTGGGTTCTCTTATTCAATAAACAAAATTTAACCTATTAACTTTGCCTAATTTTAGGCAGGAAAATGCTTGTTTTCAGGCATATCTTGCCCTTGACTTCATATCTTTATCATCTGATAACTACATTTTGCTGGCCAATTAAGCCATTGTTTTGAATCACATGTAGTAATATAAGCCTTTTATTCTGTCTTGAATGCAACTATGTTACTAGATCCTGAATGCGATTTTCTGTGAGCAAATTCAGACTACATTTTAAAGCACACATATATCACAGGAAAATGATAAGCTATGTTCCTGAAGACACCTTTCACATTAAAGAAAAAAAGAAAAGGATTTATAAGGAAGTCAAAGGGTAAACCAAAACCTTATATTGCAAATCTCTTAACTCTTCAGATTTCAGTATCTCCACAGATTTGTCTATGTGGCAGGATGCCTGTGTTAATATTTTAAGAAAATAACTCCAAAAATATAAAATCTGCATGCAAGCATCACCACCGACAGGCACACGAAGGAAAGCATCCTCTTTCACGAGCATCTAAAGCATAAATCTGAATGCTGATTGAATACCTAACATCCAAGTCAGTGAAAAAAGGGGCAGGTTCCATCTCTGAAGAGTACACATAAGCTGAAATGGTTTATTGCATAAGATGAGAGCCTTGCCTCAACAGTCTCTGCTGGTGTGCGACGTTGCTGTTCATGCCTAAGTGGCTATATTCACCCGCTCGCTTGCTTTTGTCACAGCAAATTGTTGTGTGATCAAGAGGGATCAAAGCGCACCCTCTAGAGGCTAAACGCAACTCTTGGCAGGATTGCAAGCCACCCCCTCACCTCGGCCCCCTACCCCAGGGCCTGTATTTGGCCCTAGATCACCTCTTGCGAACAAAACGACCCTAGACGGTCATGGGAAGGGTGTTAAAAATATCAGTTTGCGCTGGTGTCCTGATGGAGTGTTCTTTTGCAAATGCGTCCTGCAGAGCATCGCCGTCCAGGATAGTAGAGCTGCACAAACAAAATGAAGAATAAGATTTTCTTACCCCTGCCTGCAGTAAAGGCCATGTCTTGCTCATGCTGGACTCCATCATCGAGCCCAAAATAACTTCAAAGGAAAACATATCCTACACTTGTGTATCACAGGGGAAGCAAAGAGGAGTCGAAAGGCATAGTCCCTCAGTTTCAAGGAAAAGAGGTGTATATACTAGTTCAATAACCTGTTCTCACTCAAAGACAAATTCTTAATATATAATATTTCCAATGAAATGACGCAGAGCCACTTCTGAATGGAAATTAACAGCGCTGTGTCATTTAGGTAAGACAAGGCTACTTGTAAAGGTTCATGCTCATGGACTTTGTTCCTCAACTTACAATCAAGTTATTTCTTCTTTTCTCATATTTCACATCCTGCTATACCTCACTGCTGCTAAATAAAGCACCTATGTGAATAGAATACTAATTTCATTTAATTAGAACAAGATACAAGAACATTATTAAGCTTTTTTCTATATAAATTTCATGAAGAATTCACCTGAAAGCACCAAAATTCCCCTCAGAACAAGACTGTCGTGTTAAATCTCTTACATTTTGCTCTCCAAGGCAGTACTCTGTTAATTAAGAAACAATTTTCAATTAAATATCTTATTTTTCATAATGATTGATAAAAATTGTGATTTTCAAAAGGATACCACGGATTGGTCATAAATACATGTAATGTCTTAAACTGTTTCATAGTTTTCTCTGATTATCAAGACAGATCTAATTTTCAGGTACAAGTTTGCAATCATTCATGCATAAAACTGCACTTGATGTAATCAAGGCTGAGTTTGTATCAGGAATTTGTGCATAAAAACAGTTAAATGATAACAGCGATTATCCCCCCAGTGAACGTAATAAAGCCAGGAAATTCTGAATTACCTTAAGGTTAAATTTAAAAGAATCTCAAATTTACAGAAAGATTGCTGTTGAAGGTTCAGAAACGTTCTCAGTTTCCTTGTGACATGCAATACATAAAAAATTACCATTAATGGCTGCATTTCACTTTAAAATGATTTTAAAAAAAACCCGCTTGGTAGTTTCAAGTATTTCTGCTTACAATACCACTAATATGACAGGAAAATGGGGAAGAAAGAGTGACTTTGCAACAGGGGAGGGTCGTTGACTTCTATCTCACAGAGCGGTGCCAATACAGAGAGGTACACCCTGCAGAAACATCCACCATCAGCCAGCTAAACCCAACCCTTCGAGGCCACTCCTGGGACTGCGCCACTGTAGCTTAATCTGAGATTCTTCTAAGGGCCAATTTTTTAGGGGATAATATTTGCTAATAATGATTTGTTAATCTTGCTTTTAGCATAAAAAAATGTGGGCTACAATCTCAAATTAGAGAAATAAAATTGTGTATAGCAAAGCAAACATGAAAGAACCTGTAAGTCTCAGGGAAGTATGAAAACCAGGAAGATTACCACACAGGCAATTGCCAAACACACACATATATATATTTTGCACAGCCTGGAGGAACAGCCTGGACAACTGCACCAAAATCAGCCTATGGAGACAATTTGGGAATAAGGAAAGAACTATAAAGAGTTAGGATTAATCCAGAAACCAAAATGAATTTAACGAGGGGGAGGGAATGAATAATACATTTTTAAATTAAAACTGTCATTTACGATATTAAATAAAAAATAAAGTTTCAGATAACTCTTACAGCAACCAAACACATATCAACTGCTAACACCTCAGAACCACAATTAAAACAACACTGATGGAAGGAAACTTTTTTCATCTGTTTCCAGAAAGCTGTAGAGCACAATCCTTCAGTCTTCTAAGTAATGATTACTTCAGAAGCTCTTAAGCCCTTGTTTTTTCCATGGAGATTGAGATTCTCAGGCACACAGGAAATCTCAGTCTAGTCTAAATAAAATGCAACAGCCTTCTTAATATCTAGACCACATTCTGTGTGTACACAGAAATTACAAGGTCAGGACAAAAACATTTTCCCCTTGCACAACTAAATGTGACTAAACAGTTGTTGGACATTAGCAGGTCCCACATATGCATCCTTAGAGACAAATACCGGAAAGTGTTTACAACTATAGAGGCCCTGAAGACTCAATGATTTTGAGAACTTGAACACAAAGCTGAAGCTTATGGAAATCAATAATGCACAACATATCTCATTTTAAGTCTGACAACAGGCAATGTTCATAGACAATTTTTGGTTTTTTCTTTCTATTAGGAACACCCATCTCTAAGACACCCTCAAACACAGTGGCATCTCACAATACAAAAGTAGGGGAAAGAAACATCCTTTTTCTCCAGAGAGGCTTGATCTATCAATCTGAGGGATTCATGGCATTCAGAGCAGAGTGAGATGACTGAAATTGGTAAAAGAAGATCAAACACACCTCTATTTCACCTGGAGTGAAAGAACATATGGAAGACCAACTAACTGCTTGGCCAAAACTGCTTCCATGGGATACTCTTTCTGTTCAACTATGATGAAGCCATTTTCCTGAAGCAGCGTCTCCTTGAGCAGAATGCTTGCTGGATGCAATTTGAGTGGGTTTTATTGCTCATTTGATCTATTTGAAGACTGATACTTTTTGTACTCCCTTCCCTTAGTTATAACTTCTGCAAAAGACAAATATAGCCTCAGACTTTTTTCATGAATGAGTCCTATGCAAACAATTGCCTTGCCAGCTTCTAACTGAGGTAGAAGCCTTTCTGTAGGAAACTCTTACTAACGGAGGCTAAATTTTAGTTATGATAGAAAGAGGAGTGACATTTAGAAAAGAACTTGACTTGAGCATCTGGCGTTAGGGAACTACTGCTGATAAGACTATTAGAAGGGGCCACAAAATCAGAAAAAACCCCAAAAGTCTTAATTAAGTTGCCATGGAAGGAAAAAAAAAGAATTGATGAAAAGAGAATAAAAGCATTAGATAAGGGCTCAATAGATGAGCCATTTGGCTTGTAAGTATTTTGATTTCTCTTTACAAAAGACTGGCAAAACAGGATTGGGTACAGCTTTATGAGAACGGAGAGTTGTGAAGGCACACAGCAGTACTGTGATTTTATTTATTTGAGGAGATGGATTCAATTGATGAACTCTGAACCTGGAGAAAAATCAGAGTCTGGTTTTTGATGTACCAAAAGATGCAGTCTAGAGTGGATAAAGAGACTGTTCAGATCTCACTTCTGGGTTTCTAGAAGAAACATCTTTAATCATAAATAAGGAATTCAGTTGCATCTCTAGGAAGAGTTCAAGTATGAGTGGATTAACTCAGTAAGATGAATTCAGAAATCTATCTGCTTTCCTGCTTTAGAAACTTATGTAAGGAGAAGAGAGAAGAGTCCTGAATTATGTACAAGACTTTGAATAACAAAGCTTCCCAGCACTTAAAGAGACCATTTAAGATTAAATAGGAAGTCTTCCCTCTGCATTGGTCTATTTCTTGCTGGGGAAGCCCTTGTTCTTCCTACCCTTTGGGAGTGGGTACTAATCTACAGTGCTCAGTTGAGTGATATGGACTAGTCCTACTGGACAATATAACTGAAAATAAATATTAAGGAAACAGGATCCTTGCATCTTCTTTCTATACCCTTCCATCAGTTATGCTCATAAGAAGGAACTACATTCCAACATACCTAATTAATACTTTGACTACGTAATCCTTATAATAATTCTTTTAAGAAATCACTATAAAATTTTCTGTTAAACCCCAGCATGTGTCAGATAATTCCTTTCTCCATGGTTACTGCAAAGATGGAAGGAATGAATTTGAAGTCCTCATTCGATAGGATACAGAGTTTGAATTACAGACAACTTTAGACATAAAGGAAAAAATTCCTAGTCTTTTTCCTTTTCCTGCATCACTTTGCCCTTTAGAACAGATTGTCCATGAATGTTGTGGAAGGTCCATTGCCAGATTTTTTTTAAGAAGGGTCAACACAAATTTCTCTTAGAAATTACATAAATACAGTTGCTCCTACACTGGGGCTAGAGGAGACAGCTTCTTAAAGTCCCTTCCATAACTATTTTCCTATGATCCTATGTTTATTGTCCTGGCTCATTAAATTCCAGTTCTGGAAAAGACTAGAGAGGATGCTGCCAAGGTGATTTGGGTATCTTCAAATTAACCCCACAGGCTTTGGCACTGAGAAACAGAAAGACTGCCAACTGCTCTTCACATTTTCCCTAGCCTGCCTCTGATCCTTCTAACTGGCATCTAGTCAAAGTAAGACTGAACTTGTACACCTCTGAGTTTAAATGAATCAAAGTCCCATAGTCTACAGAAACAAATGTTAGAACCAGATTATTTTAAAAAGCAGATTGTACCTATGTGGAAGCTGAATGTAGCTTTGTTTGTCCTATCCAAGTATCTCTAATAAAACTGCTGTCCCATTGCAATTCCTATGTCCTGGGTACTTGCATCTTCACAAGTGAAGATTCCAGCTTAATCCATCAGAAGACGACTCTTTCCTCTTTACAGTCTGTACTGAGGACAAATATTTTTCTAAGATCGTCAGTAACATGTATCAAAAGAAACCCAGGGAGCATACATAAAATGGGTGGCTGAAAGGTGCTTTACAGCGTTGAGAAACAAATGAATTGAGTGAAAATTAATGCAAATTATACTAATAAGCTTAAAATATTATACTACAACTGGAAAGAGGCAACAAAGTAGCAGTTTGTTGTTATTTGGCTTACAATTTCAAAAGATGCTGAACATTTGCTACTGTGTCAGCCTTACTGACTACACTCAGCTTTAACTGTTCCTACTCAGAGATAAGCTGCTAAAAGGTGAGAGCCCCAAGGAGCAGCTACCTTGCTGCACATCCATAATGCCGAACTCAAGGGTTCAAGGCTCAGCTTGGGAAGTTAACAACACATTACACAATTATGTACGTAAGAAGTACTTTAGCAAACAGCATCTGAAGAAATGCCATACTGCAAATGCCACAATATTATTATGCCACATATTGTAATGACAATGAATAGCACACATGATGGTAGTCTCTCTCTGCAAATATCAGTTGTCACAGTACACAATTTATCTGCATCGAAAAGATGGTTTCAGACTTGCACTGTAAGGAATCTAAGTTCCTGAATTGATGCTCAATTCTCTTTAGAATTGAAAGGGATGGAGAGATGTCACATACTGCACTGGAATCTCCTTCCAGCACTTCCAAAAGACTTACACTGATGTCTTCTTCAGTCTAACCAAAGAGGGAGAGTAACAGTGTCCTGCTGTTTTGATTCTGTGGTGACAAAACCAGCATGAAGGAGGAATTCTACTGTGGTCTGCACAGTATCACTTCATGCTGCAGATTGTGCATAGTATTACCAACTCCAGATGGCTTGGGGAACAAGGGATTTAATTTGAAAAAAATGTTGCAAGAATCTAAATGTAGAACTTAAATGTAAGATACTAATGATGGAAATATAAGATCCTGGATCTGCTGCACAACGTACTATTGTGGACCAAACTATACATTTTAAAAATCATAATAAAAAAAATCATAGTAAGACTTAAAATGAAATTTAAAAATAGCTCCAGTATATGTAGCCTACAAAACTGAAGAAAACCAAACACCAAACCACCCAAACCCAAGCAGCTGTAAATGGTCTTAAAAGGTTAGGGCTACCTCAAAACCTTCCAGAAAACAGGGAAGCCTGTGAGATGTATTGATATAGAGATGCACTGTTGCATGTACATAATGACGTGCATATATATATTCTGTAGGTATAATCGAGGATCAGAATTCAAAATGCCCTGGAAAATCTAAACATCTGGGTGCAAACCCCCTAGATCTCTTACTCAAATGGGGAAATAAACCCACTTATTGTTTCTTCAATCAAAGGTTAAAATGGTTGATTGCTGACTTCGTCCATTTGCCAATTGCTGACAGCTGTCAATACAGGGATTTGATTTCTTTATCCAAGCATCACAAACACTGCATTTCAGAGAAAGATCTTGACTGCGAGCTGCAGTTTCACTGCCCCAACTCAATTACTGCATTCTTGAACTGCAATGTATTCATTTGTGGGCAGTGGGGCAGCCAGTGGGAGGGTATTGATTGGAGTATAATGTCATGTGTAGCAGCGAGAGTAAGATGAAAAGTGTTTTCTGCTTAATGGGTTGGTATTAAGTAGGTGGGAATGGCTTCTAATTAGCCAACAATTGCTGTGTTTCTCAGTTTCCCTCCTTTCCCTCCTCCTGTCGGTCACCAGCTGCCAATCTCTCTCTCCTTTTCCCTTTTTGTGTGGAGTTCATTGCTCACTGCAGTGAAAGCCTTTGTTTAAAAAAGAGGGCTCCCAGGGTCTCATCTGCCAGGGTACAGCTTGCTGCCTGCGATGAGTAGCAACTGTCAGTTTATTTTATCTCAACCTTTTCATCATTCTGCTGAAACTGGTCGAGTGAAACCACCTGAGAGACCTGAGGATTCAGTACCTACAAGTCATTAGCCAGGACTGCTCAGTCTCTCCCCACACAGCAAGTCAACTGAACACTGCTTAAAAAATAGTCCACTTTAACCCCGTATTTTCCTATTAAGGAAAAATATTAAGGAAGAGTATTAGAACTCTTCCTGCTGCTTTCGGATTTTAGTTCCATGATCATTCCTTAAACATACTACAACTATGATTAGTGAGTAATATATTTTCCAGCGCTTCTCAACACCAATGCTGAAGCAACACTCTTTAGAAATACAAAATATAATATACTAAAATCTGTTTAGTAGAATACCTTCAGTCGGAACCTCCCTTTTACCTGGGTTATGTTCCCCAGAATGTATACCAAACCTAGCATTTCCCCCCGTTACTTGAACCTCTGCTTACCTAGAAGATTTTTAGTAATGCATTTCAAGTAAAAGGGACAAATTCTGTGCATGGTTACATTTGTGCAACCTCCCTCAAATCAACAAGATTTTATGAGCAAAACAAAAAGCAGCATTTGGTCCACAATTCTTGGCACATTTGCAACATTTTCCTCTTTGCCATATAGTTTCTCTCTGTATGTACATACGTATACTCCACATGCACATCCACCTTCCAAACAGCTAATATAATTGCAATACAATCATTAAAAACTTGTCAAAGTATGTGAGAGAGAGAAATATTTTGAACTAAAACCAAATTAAATTTATCTAAATCAAATTTCAAAGTCATTAGCCTGAACAATCTTTTCCTGGTAATCACAGCTAACTTGTTGCCGTCATTACTAATAGTTTTAATACAGCAACTGACATATTGCTTTCCCCTACGTAAACTGTGAGCCATTTCAAGATAAGTAGGAGACAACAAGAATAGAAACCCAGCTATCCTCCAATATATCAGTTGATTTCCTAATGTTTAAAATCGTCAATATTTCACCTAATTTCTCTTCTTATTGCAGCATAAGTGTGCATACTTATATGAATATCAACAAAGTAAAATATAATTTGCTTTAATATTATTCTCAAAACTGAGCTACAGGTACCAGCGAGGATAAAGTCACTATCAGGAATTACACATCTCAAGATGTTGTTCAGCAGATTGAAAGGTTCTGGAGTCAAAGGACTGGGCCCCACAGCACCCTGAAGTGACATTTCTCCATCATGAGAACAAAAGTGCAAGGTAAACAGAGGCCTGCACAAGTGCTGCACCCAGGATAAGAAATCAATGGATATGCCAGAACTACTAACACCATGTAGCGTGCATCCCTCTCCCCTCCCTTCTTCCTACCAGCTACCAGGGCATGATCTGGAGTTCCTATGCCTCAAATTTCTTGGGTCCACAAGATGAACTTAGCAAGACTACTACATGCCATACTCATCCTCCATGTTACAGGTTCAATTTTATATCAGCAATGAGTTGAATGCACAGTACTATCACTTGGATGACCAGCTGAGGTGCACAGACACAATCAGTCAGCTCGGCTGCTATGTTCATGTGGTCTATAAGTATCAGACAATATGAAATACACATTAACAAAAAAGACATGGCTTGAGTATCGGCTTTCACAGACATTATGATTAGCATATGAATAAGCATAAGCTTTAGATATGAGAGGTACTGGGAACTTGCAGTTCCCATTTCAAAAACCACTGCAGAAGACTAATTCCCCATAGGAACTGACACCAGATACTTTGTGTTTGACTAACATCCATTGCAGCTACATCTCAAAAATTAAAAAATATGCCAGATTTTTTAGGAAAAGAATTGAATTAAAACACTGTAGCAACCACGGAAAAAATATGAAAACAACTTTGATCCGCAACAATTTCAAATTGGCCTCCCCATATCAATTACTCTACCTGATACTTATTAATGTCAGTATTATAGGATAGTAGCTACATGTTCAATCTGAGGTACTTGTATGACACACTACAGAAAATACTGTATAATTACTTGGCTCTGTGGCAAGACTTGTATGAGCCTTTAAATGGGAATATTCTGTATTGCAGATAATATTGAATGCTTAACTGAATAAGTAGAAACAAGTGGATGAGCCTGGGGGCATGGTCATCTACTTAAGCATGCATTTGGATCTTCAAGCTAATTAATCACCTAGTTGTATACTTAAACTTAGTCAATCCATTCACACAGGTGATTAAGATCTCTTTAAAGGCTATTTTGATACTTCACAATTTTCTATTAACCAATTTACCAAGATACTCAATATGAAGTACAATTCTTTCCAGTGCATTCTCTAATCACAACATAATAAAACCATAGAGTATGAAGAACAGGGCCAAAATGGTAAGTACAAAAATCATGAAACACCACTCTTAAAAAACTCCTATACTACAAGCACAAAAGGTATACCTAATAAGGTACAGATTGAGATGCTAGCTACTGTGTACAGAGGTAACGGACTCACACTCCTTGAACATTGACAGAACCATACATAAATTTGGGGTTTGGAATGAAGGTGTGGGGCCAAAAAGGGAGAGAGAATAATAAAATAAAGAACAAGAGAGAAAACAAAAGAGAAGTATGGCACAAAAAAGACAGGGAAGGATGAGAAACAAAAAGAAAAGAACTATTTCAGAAACTGTTCAAAAAATCATGAAATATTCCTGATGATTACAGAAAAGAATAAAAATAGAAGTGGAATTTTTGGGCAAAAAGAAATATGTTTACATTAATTGTGGAAGTATGACACCACTTTTTAAAACAGATTGACTCATTCTAAATAGTAAATAATTTAAATCTTGGCTATCTTCAGACCACAGCGTATTAATAAAAATAGCAATTTGTTACTTAAACATAAGAGGAACATAAAAGTATACGTCTAGGCAGGGGAAGGCATCTCAGAAAAAAATACCTCTCAAAGATGCAGAAAAGAAAGCTGGCTTGGGAGCCCAAGCAGAAGGAAGGTGTTTGATACACTGACTGTGACTCCTGAGATGACCTAAGGGTTCTGTTACAGAAAATATGCACTGAATACAGTTTCTTTGTCTTGGCTTTGATTTTCTGTGTCCAAAGATTGTTGGGGAGCTTTTGGTAAAGAAGGGTTTGCAGCAGAGAACTGTTTTCATGTTGGCCTGAGGTCAATCTCTCTCAGTTGGCATTTCTGCAGACAGCACCAATAAGGGGTTCTTTATGAAGTCTAAATGACAACAACCTTCTCAATACTAAACAAAAACATAAAAGTCTGCTCTTTGGTTCTTTCTGAGGATCAATTTTCTCCTTTGAGAACAAGAGTATAAAACCACCTAAGACATCCCTGCTCATGCATGCAGCAAAGGAAAGGGGCCGATGATGGGCACAGGCAGAGAAGCCCTGGGGCCACTTCAAAGTTTGCCAACTGGTTATTCCTCCTTTGGCCCTGCAACCACCAGGGGACTGCCAGAGCACAGCAGCTGCCAGCTTTTCTGCTTTATGACTCTTCTCCTTGTCAATGCCTTTCTTATGCTGTGGACAGCAGGTAAACCTAAAACTTCTAGGTGCCTCCAAATCAAGGATTTCTCCAGAAGTTATCTAACGCGGTTGGGCAAGAGCTTCAATTTCTTTTGCACCATTCAAGTATCCTGCAGAATCAGAGCAGGACTGCGCTTCTGCCGTGAGAATTTTCACTTTTTAAACTGGTAAGGAACTCCACTTTTTGTAGAAGCACTGACAGTGCAGTGCACAAAGCTACACTAGTTCAGTGCATAAAGCTACACTAAAGGGTTTGACAATACACTGTAGTTTGAGCACCACTTCCAACATTTTTTTTCCACAAGAAAGAACAATTCACCGTATTTAGGGAACCATTTTCTGCTGATCTAGAAAGCTAGTCTGAGAAAACACAGCTGGATGCCAACAATGTTTAGCACAGGATGTGTCTAAAGCAAATGCTTAGCGAGATTTAGATGTTTCCATTGAAAGTATCAGATGGAGGAAAAAATCTAAATGAGATCCAAATTCTCCTCTGGTTAAGACGCAGATGACAAGAACACTCACAATCACATTAGACAGGATGATAGTGAAGTTTTTGAAGTTTTAACACCACTTAGACATACAAGAACTGCCAACCTTTGGCAAAGACGATGAAGAAACTTCTAACATATTATTCTATGGTTAAACATTAAAATATTGTGTGAACCCTCCTCTCAGACCTGGTACTGTCAACCCACAGACTTGTCCTACATCTGATCCTGTCTAGCAATTCCCAATTATTTAAGGTAGCATTTAAGAAGAAATCACAGGGGAAAAAAAACCCCAAACCTGGACAGTGCATTTGTACAAAGTGTAAGAACACTGAATATCAGCACTCCCCTGACATGTTTTTTCAGACAAACTTCAGCCATCAGCAGACCAAGCTACTGCACTTATGGCAAGACTGACATAGATGTTCAAACGGTGTTCTCAGACTCTTCATTGAGAATCTGGTGCATTTGGCCACTGATCACAATGTGCTGAAAAAACATCCCTGTCCCCCTCGGTTCTTCTCATCACACGTGGTTATTTCTGTAGTCCATGCAATAACCACTCTCACTTTCTAAAAATATTGGAATATATCACTGAGAAGACTTAATCAAATACTTAAAAACCAAATACCAATTAATAATAAATAACATAAGAACCACATAAGCCAGTTTTCTGAAACACACCTGTTCTATCTCATCAACATCTATATGTAAGCATGCTGTTTTTCAATATTTACTTCAGGTATTTTGTATTAATATCAAAGGTACAACAGTACAAAATAATGACTGAGATTTTTAAAATTAAAAGTGAGATAAGGTAAAATTCAGCAACTAATGAATGCTTGGTGATACGAATAAGAAGCGGCAGTGCAAGTTTAGAAAATTTCAAGGAAAAGGAAATAATGACAGAACCACCTTTAACTTCATGTTTTTGCTAATAATTTTCCTACATTTTGGCATGTCTAAACACAGTATTTTTCCAGAAGTGAGCAAATTATTCTATTTGAAAAAGCCCAAAAAAACGCAGAGAAGTCATCCTGTGAATTTCAGCAGGGGCCAGCATTTGAGCTACTTTTGAAACATGGTTATTAAGAAGTGAGCCTTTGTGCCTCTGGCACAGGGACAGCCTCGGAGTCTGTACTTGGTCACACACTTCCTTTCCATAATTTAAAATCACAATTCTTATTTATCAGTGTGAACATGTGTATAATAACCTTATTTCACGTTCAGTTGTATTTCCTAAGAAAACAACAAAATCTGTCCCTAAAATCCTTTCTATTTCTCATTATTTTTGGTCATATTAACAATGTATTCAAATACTCACTTTGTATAAGTCACTATTGACATAAATCATAAGCACAGAGAGCTCAGAGCAGAGTTCGTTACAGATCCTATCTCCAGACTCTGGCACAGCGAACAGACCTGAGAGTGAGGAGAGGCCCAGCAGGTCACTGGGAGGCACAGCCATGCTCTCCGCCTCCCAAAATGAGGGTTTGAATCATTCCCATCTTCTTTACAGCAGTGGTTGGGAAGAAAATCAGTTTGGCCTGTTCAAATTCATTCTAGCTACTTTGTCAGAGGCAGCATTTACATTTAATTACCTTTACTCAACAAGTTAGTTACAAAACCCACTAATATACTATCAAGAAGAAACATGTTAAAAGAAAATATTAAGACTGTATGCTAATTTCAGTCACCATGCAAGCATACAAACCCTCTGTATATGCTAACTGCAGAATAGAACTTCTTAAATAATAAATGAGCCAAACAATCTGAAAGACACACCAACAGTGCCTTTGAGGCAGCGCAGGCACGTGCACAACTCCAGTAGGCCCACGTCAGTATCATGATATGTCAAAATCATGACAGAGTTTTAGATACGAAATACGCAGTGAAAGGAACCTGCTGACAGAAGCCTTTACCTTTCCGCTGACATCTTATAGGAACTATTTTAAGGATGTGCAGCTGTGTAAGGTACAAAGACTTGCTATTTTTGTAGTTTTAATTAGTGCACCATATCTTTTCTTTTTCTTAAATGTTCTCAGATCAAAAAATCTGCTACCACTGATGAACTCTTACTGGGCAAATACAAAGTATAATTTACAATGCACATTCCTGATGAAGATTGGTTTTGATTTGCTAAAGTGAAGTCAAGCATTTTGGGTACTGTGCATAACAGTTTTATTAGCATGCATTTGAGGTAACTGATGTTATTTATTAATGAGGGAAAGACAAGATTGTAATGTTAGAATTTTTCCTGGAATTAGTGTAGTTTAGAAAGAAGAGAGTAAAAAAGCAGTTTATCACATTATGAAGGAGACTGTTCTACTGTTGGACACTATTACCAAAATAGCTCATAAATTACATGGCTGTGGTAAGTTACAGTAGAGAAATGTTAACAGAATTTGTTTCGTGTAGCCTTTGATCTCATATCTCACTTCTGACTTTACCATTCTTTAGGGATAATCCTTTTATTACTGAACGACAAAGTCACACAAGCTCATCCTAAAATGCACCTGGTAAAATCTCTATTCTTCAACTCATTAACAATTTTGTGCCAGCAACATCCTGTACAGGAAAAGGACTATAAAACATCTTAAAGAGCTTTTAGAAATGTGAATTGGTAGTCGACAATTTAACTTTTTACACAACAAAAAAGGACCCATTGACATTATGGAATGTACCATTCCATACATCTGCGCAAGAGAGATGGTTAAAGAATATTGAAGAACTACATATTTGGGAGTAAGAACAAAAGCTCATTGGATTGTATTTTCCAAGCTATAATTTTAGCCCGTGCGTGCATTTTAAACCACATTGAAGACTGCTTCGGTGTGAAATGCTAGAAATAGTTCTGATCATGCTGAAGTTGATGGTACAAGATAATTCCATTTATCATAAGTCTTCACAATTGATGGTATGGGTAAGACAATCATTTATGCTGCATTTGTAACTATATAAAAACCACAACAAAACAAACACAGAAAACCTACAGTAAAATGGGACAATTTTGTAAAGTTCTCCAAAGTCAAGGAATGCAAATCTAAATTGTGGTCAAAAGCACACAACTTTTCTCAAGAAAACAACTGGAGACTTTTTAGTATGAGAAAAACAGTACATTTTAAGTCTATCTTTAAGGTCTTAGATGATTTGAAACATCCAAGGTCTCTTGCTGGGCACAGCCTTGACAGATGCAATGACCTGCACTGAGAGTTGCCAGGCTCACAGGAACCACAATTTCTGGTCAGCATTTCATGTAATCAATATCCAAAATTTGCCTACCTTCAGCACCTTCAATTATTACTCTCCTTTCTAGAAGGTGGCAAGTCAGGAGTCTATTTATTGAAAGACTTGTGAAATATTTTCTCATCAGTCAATTTTAGTCACACTGTGGGTTCCCTTTTAGGCTCGAACATGGAGTTGACAAGCCTGTTTGCCTACTGATTATGCTGATAATTATTTTTTTTATACGTTTGACTAAACATAAAAAGATCAATAAAAACATATTTGTTCTTGCAGTGGCATCTCACATCGGCATAAATAACTCTCTTGTAAGTGAAGTCAGGTGACTGAGTCAAATGTAGCAGATAGAAACACATTCTCCTTTCCATTATAAACACTGTTTTCTGACAATCTTAGCCTTGTCCATGACAATTTTGGTCAAAACATCCATTTTATTAATAAATGTTGAAGTAAATTGAGTAATTAATGGTTCCTCCTGCCAGGTTATTGAAATGATTGATTTAGAAAATAAGACTTGGTTGAAAGACATAAGGTGTATGGCAGTACTTGAATTTAAATGTCATTGTTCCTCCACCAGCCTAAGAATACAGAAACTACTCTTATTTTTTTTGCCACAGAAAAATGAATCAGTCAGAACAGTTAGAAATAAAAACTTACTACTTTCCTTCTTCCTTCCATTAAATTCCGCTGAAAATTAAGAACTACCATTGTATCTTGTCTTCAGCTGTTTTATCCTCAAAAAGCCTGCGAAAAAACTAGTAGATTATCGATGTTGAGCTGTTCGAAACAGCTAGAAATACTGTTCTACTATCACAGCAGGAATTTCCAAAGTGATGAGTCCATCATAGGATGCACAGACATTCTGCTGGGGGGTAGGATAAAGGCTGTACCTGAAACTCAAAGCCAGTGAATCCCAATACTGAATTGGTGACAGGTCATGTTTTGCCAGGCAAAGATATTAAAAATGTAACGCCAGTACTAATGAGCGATTTGGCACACAAAACATGAAGAATGTTACAGATTGTGCTGACAGTGTGACACTATGTTTTCCTGGATGTAATCTGGGTATCATGAGAGTAAGCTTGGAGCACTAATGAGAAGAATGATATTGAACTGGAAGAGCTACTAAATATGCAGTAGCCACAGGGTTCCTGGAGTTAACTGGAACTAAAATGAAAACTGTAATACTGAAAGTAACAGAGGGTAAACTAGGCAGAAATACTGAAGGAAGAGAATCTCAGCAGGCAAAACTTGTTTCTGGTACCATGCTTGCCAGGACATAAAGGGCTTTTCTAATCGTACTCTTTTTATCCCTGAAGTCCTGTTAAAGCGGAGCATGAAGTTTGAGCTTAAAGGGGCACATATCATTTCAGGATATGTTTCACAACTGGCTGTAGAAAGCCACGTATAAAAGCTGAAAAGAAAACCTCTTTAGGTGCAAGAGGTAAAATACACGTTGAAGATACAAAGATCATCCTGTCTCTTCAGGGCTCCTGTTTTTTTGCTGTTGCCATTGTTTATTTTTGTTGGCCTCCTATTTAATCAGCTACAGCTAATGACCCTCATATGAAATGCATATAAAATTGCTTGACGTTGGATTTTTCTTTGACCATCTCTGTTGGAATTCTTGGCTTCTGCACTACAGGTCTAGCAACTTACTATCCATTGCAGGAGATTTGCACCCAGCTAAATCTGCCAGCCTACAAAATCTCTTTGTGAGTGTGCTGGATATTCAGTTACTGAGGCAAAAATCATAAATATATATATAGTCATTGAAAAAGAAATGTATTATCATTGAGAAAGAACTGCCCTGTTACCAGCACTGGAACTCTAAACAGAGTGATATCTAATTTGTTATCTCATCAGCATGATGATGAATATCCTTACTCCACAATTCTCAGTTGCTTCCGGTGTTGCCTCTGGTATCCTGGGTCCTCTTAAACCTTTAACACCTCCAATTACCAGGCTGTTAACCACTTATTTTGTATACACAAGTCACAGTTGAAGTTATACTCAACTGTGCCAAGTCTGTGAAAGGAAAAGATATACAAGAAAACAGCAGACAAGCAGTTCTTTGTCTTTGAGAGTATGATAACCAAGGGAATTTGTAACTCTGAAGTTCCGTATTATGACTTTGCCCCAGCTGCCATTTATTTCCACTTTCCTTCAGATTCTCTCTTCACAGGAACACAGAGAGGAAAGTTTCAAGGTGGAGTAGACTTACTCCTCTTCCTTCCCCAGTACAATACAGTTTAATACTATCAATACTTGGAGATAATGCATAATTCAGTTTGTCTTGTATTAACATATAGTACAGGGGAAAAAAAGTAAAGAAAATTTAACCCATGAATAAAGAGGTCTACAAAGTCCTTCTTTACTCTTTATCTGAGACAAGGAAACACAAAGAAGAAATCAGAGTTGCTTTTTTTCTTCACCTTCAATGTCAAGTATAAGGATGCCAAAAATAAAAGAGCATGTTCTTCTGAATTCAGAACTGTCCACTATGTCAAGCAGAAATTACTTCTTACTTTTAGTAACACGGAACTTATTTTTGGATGTACTTGAAAAACTGTCTGCAAATGAAGATTATTATTATTTTTTTCTTTGAAGATTAAAATAATGCTATTTAACTAAACTAACACATCATTGTTTACCTGTAGCTATTATGTTTTGGAAAATAGCACTGAAAAAAGTAACTTACCATTCTTAGCAACTACGACTATCTGTTTCTCCCTGCTATATTGTATTTAAACTTATTTAATTCAGCCTTTAAAATAAGCACACGAAGGAGTAAATCTAACCTCCATTCAATAGGAGGATTAAACCCAGGAAATAATTTAATAAAACTCTACAAGAAAAATGACTTAACGGTTGAGGACAATACAGCACTAATGTGTTTCATAACCATTGTCTTACCGACTGTAAGAGGGTCACTGCACATGTCACTTCTGTTCTCCTTCCATGCCAGCAGGTACTTGAGGCTGACAGGATCTTCTGCTTCTATAAGGCCGTTAAACGCCACCATCAGTTTATGAGCCTTCGCAATGCCACAATAAGTCTTTGTTTCATCCACTAAGGGCAAATTATTTAAAGATTTTGCAGCCTCAGAAGCCCGACTGAAATATTCAAATGCTTCATTATACTTCCCCTTGTAAAGAAGAGAAAAAAAGAAACGAATTGTAAAAACTACTTGTAGTCACCTGTATTTTACCTTGACATTAGAGCCCGCTCCTCTGGCACCTCAGAGATGTTGCAGCTGAGAGGCCAGCCCACAGAATGACTCATGCCATGCTATTAAGCAAATCACTCTCCCTTGCTGTTTCCTAACCTCTAAAATCCTGATAACATTGCTCCTATCTTTCTCAGGACCTGAATTCATTTTTGGTTGTCTGTGTAGTATTTTGAACATACAAATCTAATTATATCAATGTTCAGTATTAATACTGATTCTGGCCAGGCTATTTAGAAATTATCGCTATTGTTTCATTAATTTTAACATGTCTGTGGGAGGAAAGGTCCTAATTTACTACTTTGACACTAAATTTTAGGAAAGAAATCATAAAAAAGGAAAACAGAGGATAATGAAATGATGGACCTAAAGCACAGAAAAGAACAGAAATTAAACCCTACAGATTTGTGGGGAAAGAGGGGTATACAAAAAACCAGGGACATTCCTAATCACAAAAAGAGAAACAGTAGGAGAAATAGAGGCTGACTGTTGCCAAATAGAAAACCCAAATAATTTATCTCTTTATCCTGCAGAATACAGAAATCCAACAGTCATGAATCCAGTAAAAAGGAGTATAAACTACAGCAGACAACAGGTTAAGAGGAATTTTAAAAAGTATAACAAGAACTATTTTTTATGTGAGATATATAAAGAAAAGTCCTCAACAACTCCTTTTCCATGAAGCTTCTCTGAGTTGCCATCAGGGAAGGAGACAAAAGAAGTGTTGCAGAAGAAAGATTCTAATTTAAAAAGTAGAATACCACCAGACCTAAACAGAACATAAATGAAATTTTTGAAGAAATCTGAAGACAAATAGGTTGAATTGCTAGGAAATAAATCATGTCTCTCATTAAAACTATGTAGTATAATCCAGGCTTGAAAGACGGTTTGTTTTGTGCTGGTATTATAAGTGGCAGTGTGCAATAACTTTATGCTCTAGTATCAGTATTGTCTAATATTTAGTAATACTACCTGAGTGGTTAAGTGATAACAAATGAAATTAATTCTTCAGAAAATGAGAGGTAATTCATACTGCCTGAACTATTTGTAACTTTTAGTGGGTTCTAATTAACTCAGGCTCAGGAAGGTGGCCTTGAAATAACATGGGCAGCTCTGCAGTGGCTTCTCCTAAATGTAAACAGCTCTAATATCTAGTAAAGTCAAACAAAATATTAGGATGCATCAAGAATGCAGCAGAGAAAGCTAGAGTAGATACAATCTATGTAAATAAACAGTATACTAATAAAACTGGGCAAAGTAAAATGTATGCCAAACAGCAAATACAAACCAGGAACAGTCTGAAAATTGGTACCAACTACAATAGAAGAACAGGGATGAATTGAATATAACTGAAGAGCAAGAAATTTAAAAATAATTACAGGTAGCTCTCTCTTCTTAATGGATCGTTTATGGTGACAATCTTGATCTTAAGCCTACTAAAAACTGGAAAACTACAGAAACTGTACATCCTTGTGAAAACTACTACTACGGAAAACTGGACAACCTTGTGGAAAAAAAAAAAAGAACAAACAAGACAAGGCAAAAAAAGTCTTCTTGGGAGCAAGCCATTATGGAACTGTTCACCCTTTACCTTACATTGAAGAAATTTGTTCTGGCTACTGTCAGAGCTAGACAAAGTTCTTGTGGCAGTTTCTATATGTCTACCATTAACATAAATTGTAGCTGGCCTGCTCCCTGGAAGACGCCTTCAAGTTCTCCCATTGGTGTGGAACTCTGCTGCCCTGATGGCACAAACTTCCTAACCGAAAACATTTTCACAGTTGTGTTATCCTTTCACTCTCAGCTTGATTTATTAAGATTCACATTCCCTTCTGCATGGAGTATAGGGACCAGGAGGAGAGACTGCAATTGATACCTGTTGCACTTCATACCATTTTTTGGAATCAAAATTTGCATGACTGCTAGAAAGTGCCTGTAATTAAAAAAGGAGAAAAGAGCAATAGAAATTCAGGTAGTCCATAGGCTTTGTTTAATACAGCAAGAGAGCAGAACTAGGCCTATGAGGACACAGCAATTAATAAAGAACAATAAGCAGCAGGAGAATAGATAAAAGCAGAAACATCTACCTACCACACTTACGAGAACTATAATAGGTTAAGTGATACAAATAGTGAGAGGAATGCAGCAAATCAGACTAAGAAACTTGAGAGAAGTGAAATGAGAAATGGGAGAGCATGTCATGCTAACTCCATCAGAGTTTGGTTATTAAGTAAGCCATCTGCTTAACAAACTGGGAGAATTTAGAACAAATACTTGTGTATAACACAAATCCAGACATTTAGGGAGACAAGAAACATATGGGTAAAACTATCATGACTAGAAAGCAGGAACTGAGTGTACAGCATTAAAGAAAGACGGTGATGGAAGAGTGAGATGACAGAATGGTAAAGATACAGCAACAGCACGGACAAAGCAAAGTGAATTTGGTCGAAGTCACTTTGGGAAGAACAGTTAAAGTTATATCCCCAGTTTACTAAAGGTCCCCAAGGGCAGATCTGAATATAAATAGAGATATCTTTAATTCCTTGAGAAGGACAGTACTACTGCAAATTGTATCACTGGGGGAATTACAGAGTTGAATAAAAATACCCTAATAATGACTTAACTTGGAGAATACCAGCGCTGACAGCTGACACCCAGTAGGCAGTGATCCAAGAGAGGAAATGTTAATTTGGAGTCAGTTTTGGTAAACATTGCTGACCTTGCAGAAAAAAGGGTATAGGAAATAGGGAATTGTAAAACTTTAAGAGATTTTTAAAAAACATATTTAAATTATATATTTTCTGTAAGTTAATAAGATTAAGTCCCTACATTTCTTCATTTCAACGCCACTACTGCCATTCAAGGCAGCA
This sequence comes from Rhinoptilus africanus, assembly GCA_013400135.1. Taxonomy (NCBI): domain Eukaryota; kingdom Metazoa; phylum Chordata; class Aves; order Charadriiformes; family Glareolidae; genus Rhinoptilus; species Rhinoptilus africanus. Next base: position 67,485 of record VXBO01002300.1, read on the forward strand.
AATTCCAAACGGAGAGAAAGAATTTAGAAAATAACCAAAAAGAGGTTAATTCTTCAAATACCACTTCTCATAGAATTATTAGCAATAGTGTTAGAAACAGTGAAACAGAAAAGTAGTTAAATAGAATTTAGTTAATTATTTTTCAAATTTGGAGTAGCATCACATCACCCTACTTTCTTCCAAGTTTCCTATCCATTTAAAATTTACTTCATCAAGTTCTTAGAGATTTAAAAACTTAGTTTTCAATGGGAAATTCAGCATTTATGCTGAGAATATATGTAAATAGAAGGTTCTCAGGCTAATTTAGAGATTACAAAGTAAGAAACTTATCCACTGCTTATGAAACAAAAAACGTGCCACAAACTTTGGTAGTGGGAGTTCTTTGTAAGAGGAATCGAGAAAAAAAAAAAGAGGGGGCATTTGGGGATAGTGGAAGTGAAAAGGGGCAAGTATCTTATTCAATACATTATATATAGAAAATAAATTCTGACAAAAAAACAGGCAACGGAAGCTAGAAAGGGTGATTTAGAAAGGATATTTGTATTTTTTTTTTATCACAGTGAAAGTGTTTCCTAATTTCCACGTTGTCCAGCCTGCAGAATGAATTATTTTTATTACTTTTTATATCTAAATAATTTCATGTAGCATTTCAGCTCGAAAATAGGTGTAAAGGGCTCAGCATGAATCTTTTACTTCTGTGTTTGATTTCAAAAACCAAGTGCTACTGCAGTGCAAGTGCTGCATCTCTAGATGTGGTAAGGGACAGAGTGAGCACGGAAACCACCACCCAGAAAGGCAGACAACAGAACTGCTGCCTTTGCAGGGTCCACCCCAGAGGCACAATTCAGAAGCCAGCACATGGGTCAGAAAGAAATACTTCAAAAGACCTTAGAAACTATGATAAAGGGAGTTTCTTAATTGCCACTAGCTTAATATTGTCTGTCACTGCCTATCTATTGATTTAAACAGGCCAAATCAAAGTCACCAGGCTGGTGACCTTCCAATACCAACAAAAACCTTGGCCAAACTAATTGCTGCTAGCACCCATTTCATAAATTCAGTTGAGAGAATGTAGAGAAGAAACCAAGCTAAAATTAAAACCTGCTTATTGCTATGCAATGTAGTATACAGTCATTTAAAAAAAGCTCAAATTTCAACGTATAGTACCGTAAAATTTCATTTGTCTTAACCGATGAATCTTTGTGGGTATATGCAGCCCCAACAGTGATTTGGATGAGGATTTTTTACAACACTGAAAGTTTCTCATGATCTGAATTCAGAGGTTTTATTCACCCTATAGTACAAAACCCTATGTGTTAAACACGGTGTGAAATTTTTACCTTTCCTAAAACTTAAGGCTCGTTTTAATTAGTCACACAGTATCTTCTCCTTGGGTAACTCTCGTAAGATACCTGGATCAAATTCAAATGCAAACCCAGATTTTTACCAAGAGTCAAATGCAATTGTTTGACATCATTACTACAACCAGTACTTACTCTTTCATTGTACATATTCCCAAGTAATATACATGCATCCACCAGGCTTTGGCTTAGATGAGCGCTCTCAGCGGCCTTCATAAACTCTCCCAAGTACTCAATAGTTTCATCCACTTTTTCCTGACTGAAGCAAAGGACAGGGACAAAATTATATATTTACTCAGATGGCTTCAAGATCTATCCCCATGTTCTGAACTAACTTTACTTTGCGGTGACTTGTCCGTAACCGCACTTTATTTCCAAGACGGTTGTCTAGGCACTCCCTGTGCTGAGACCATTGAGACTAGTCCACACAGAACCTCTGAGGGCAGAACTGGACGCTTTGAGTGAAATAAAACAAAATTCTTCTTCAGAACATTTGTGCCATATTTTAAGGTCAAGAATGAAACCACAGGTGATAATTTTACAGGGGTTTTGGAGTTTCCATTATTTTAATATTTTTTCTGCTGAGCAGCTGATAACATTTTCAATATAGCCGGACTTCACATCCTGACAAAGCAGGGGGAAGTGGTAAGAAAGCTAATTTTTCAGTAAGACTTTTTGTGCTCCTGTCATTCAGAGGTACCATTTCTTGCTCTAGAACCCTCATGGCACAGCAGCAGCTCCATAATGTCCCTGTCTCTTAGTTCTGGGGATGACAGCCTTTCCCTGAGAGTAATGCTGCCCTTTGACGGGGCGGATCAAAGGTTGCTGGAGTCACACAGGCAAACCTATAAAATGTGGATTGCAGGTGTCACCCCCAAATCCCAGTGTGACCAGAGCAACCTGAGGTCACAGCTGCATCTAAGTTGAAAATTGGCTAGCGTACTTTGACAATAACATTTGCAGATTTCCTTTTTTTTAATAAAGCCGGTCATATTAACAATATAAGATCTCTGCAGTATGATTACAAGATATAAGACAGACATCTGGGTTTGCTTGTGGGTAAGGCACCGTGCTCTTTTTTCCCTTTAAGGCTGAAGTGTTACTGCAGCTGACCTCAATATTAGCCATGAACTTGAGTCACTAATGTAGGAGTGTAGCACGCTAAATGTCAAGCCGCCAAGCAAGACAGAAAATCCAGTCTTAATTAAGAAACTCACAGAAACAGAAGTTCCTGTAAGTGATAAAGAATTTTTATTTATTTTCTCACCATTTTAAAACACCTTCAAGTTATATTTCTGCAGCAATTACTGACTGGTGTTTATTTACATTACGGTTTTTATTGTAAACTATATTAGGCATATGTGCTATCAAAACCTGCCAGAAGTCCACAATTCCCTGTCTTAAGATATCAGAGTAATTATAACAGGGTAGTGCCTGCCACAGAACAGGAAACACAGCAAAGCACGGCTGCAAAATTTACGATACTGCAGTGATTATCTGTACGTGACTGAGATGAGCTAGATTGCTACAAAAGGATGCTAAAACACTGCAAACTAACATGCTTGAAATATGCTCCTGTAAAGCTTAGACGTCAATAAGCAGAGGTGGATTTACGAAAGTTTCCTAATTTATGTATTTTAATATCATGAAAATATTAAATATACTGTACTGTAAACATTTGCCAAATGTCAGAAGGCTTCTAAATTTTAGAAATAGAAACACGTTTTTTTAAATCTATTTTTTTTTCCTAAGAAGAGAAAATCAAACGTTTCCCCACAGAAATACAGCATATGATTTATATAAGTTAAAGGACAAGGTTAAAGTGTTAGACAAATATTAATTCCAGTTTTTCTAGTTTTCTATATGCAGTGCACAGGTGCAACTTGAAGAGCATATTATATGGTATAATCATTAAATCCATTCAACCAGACCTTTGAGAGTTAAAAACATATATTCTGAGGAAAAGGACTCCTCGGTCCAAGGAATGAGAATGAAACAGTGCAGAATATTTGTGTATCAAGGTGATTCCAGTTTCCAATTGGGAAAACAGGACTGTTAACACCCACATCCCCTGACAACTGTCCAATTATGTATATCACACTTGGCCTACTGTTTGCAGTAGAAGTAATCAATAAAGGATGTGGTTGAGTGAACATAGATTTTGGTTGAACCAATGCATGAAAACTTAATCATTTACTCAGAGTGGAGAAATCAAATAGAGCAGAGATGAAACAGCCACTAAGGGGTTTGTTGATTGTGCCACCAAGTTTGTGGGCTAGAGGCTAAAAGTAATAAAGCAAATGGAATCAGTGACAGGAGAAAATGTAAAAAGGCTTTCTTAATTTCATGAATTAATAGAAATGTTTTGATGTATTTTTGGCCATTTTTTATATTTCACATAAAAACCTATGCGCCACGTATAGAAAATGCGGAAATTGCTAGGGCATATAACCTCTTTCAAGCAAACAGAAATCAATTTGATACATATCAGAAAGGTATTTCTCACTGTTAGAACTTCACTTATGCCAACCAGCAGTTGGTTGGTATAGTTCAACAATTTTTCAACGGAAGCACTTTTAAAAGCACTAGAGCTTGAGATATTTAAAGTATGCTAGAAGGATTACTGAAACCCTTTATCCTGCACAAGACCTGATAACATGATAAACAGGTCTTTCCTACTCAAAGGGCTAATATTTTATAGTTCCTTCAAAAATCTACATGTTATTTTATACAGCCATATACTTTCTATCTCCTTACACATCGCCTTCCTAAATTCGTAAAATGTAATTTCCTAAAGATGTAGTCATTCATGATCCCACAGAACAGTTATGATGACTTCAGCAGAAGAGATTACATATCTACAGCAACTCATTTTCCAGTTTCATGCTAAAATGCCCTATGAGATTTTTACCCCTATTAGACTTTTATGAAAATATGCACCTTTTATAGGATTGCTCATGTGATTGAATTGGATGTATAAATCATGTGTCCACAAGAAGTCATTACCATGGTGGACACTGGCAGAATAAGTCAAGAACATGATGCTATTATGTCAGATTTTTTCCCTGGAAAATGACATGCCTAAATGCACATGATAGAGAATTTCAGTTTCATATGGTTTGTGGAAACATCTGCAGCAAAGATTTCACAAAAAATTCCAAAGCCTTAGACAAGTTCTGAGCAACTCAGGAGGACTCAGCCACTTTCTCCAACCTGTCACAAGGCAATCAGTGCAAATTCTCACAGACATTATAGTTATAATGCATTATTTTAGGGAAACAGTCATCTTTTCTTTGTAAAGACATTATCCATTAAATTCAAAATGACTTGCACATGTCTAGCCTAGATCAGGTAAAAATAAAAGTAAAGAAAAAGTGATCAAGCTGAGTATGGAGATTCTGTCACCAACAATAATTACTCATGCATTTATACAATATTTTCTGAAAAGGCTTGCCAAAAATGTGCTTGTTTGCTATACGTCAGATAAGTAAATATGCAAAAGTTTGGATATTTACTGAGTGCCTTGCTCAGAACAATCAGAGAAGGCCTGTGTTCAGGGGAGTTCAGAGTGACTTTTGAAGGACAGAGACTCCACAATCTGTTCCAGCATTCACCCTTACAGTAATTTTTTTCTTCTTCTTGTGTTTTAATGGAATCTCGCATATTTCAGTTTGTGCCCACTGCCTCTTGTCCTGTCACTGAGCTCCACTGGGAAGAGCCTGGCTCCCTCTGCTTTACTGCTGCCTAAGAAGTACTCATAAGATCCCCCCTGAGCCTCCTCTTCTGTGGTCTGAACAGTCCCAGCTCCCTCAGCCTCTCCTCCGAGGACAGAGGCTCCCAGTCGCTTAGTCGTCTTGGCAGCCCTTCGCTGGACTCACTGCACTGTCCCTCTCTCTCTTCTACTGGGGAGCCCAGAAGGGGACACAGCCCTCCTGGGGTCACCTCACCAGTGCTGAGCAGAGGCAAAGGATCCACCTCCCTCGACCTGCTCACAACGCTCTGCCGAATGCAGCCCAGGATCTCGCTGGTTGCCTTTGCCATGAGTGTGCATCGCTGTCTTGTGGGTGACTTCTTGTCCACCAGGAAATGCAGGTTCTTCTCTGCCAAGCTCCTTTCCATCCAGTCAGCCTGGATGAAGGAGTCAGCCTGGATCACGGAGTCAGGGCTGGTGCCCTGCGTTACCTGTCTGCAGGCGGAAGACCTTGCGTTTCCCTTTCCTGAGCTTCATGAGGATGCCACTGGCCCGTTTCTCCAGCCTGCTGAGGTCCCTCTGACTGTCTGCGCAATGCTGTATCAACCATTCCTCCCCAGTTTTGCATTCCCTGCAAACACGCTGAGGGTGTGCTTGGTCACACCATCCAGGTCATTAATGAAGATATTAATCAGGATTGGTGCCAGTATTAATCCCTGAACACATGATTAGTGACTGGCCTCCCACTGGACTTCATGCTGCTGCTTTTACAACCCTTTGAAGGCCAGCAGCTCTAGTTTTCAGTCTACTCACTGTCTAGTTTTCTGAGCCATACTTTATCAGCTTGTGTATGAAGATGTTATGGGAGATGGTGTCAGAAGCCTTGCTAAAATCAAGAGAAGCAACATCCACTGCTTTCCCTTCATCCACCATTATCTTACTGTAGAAAGATTGGTGAAGAATGATTTCCCTGTCTTATATCCAATCTCCCTATTGTCCTTAGCATGTTTGGAAATTGTTTCTAGGAACATTTGCTCCATCACCTCAGGGATCGAGGCGAGGTTGACCAGCCTGAAGACCTTCTGCCTTCTTTTGAAGACAGAAGTGACATCTGCAGCCTGTCAGTTCTCAGGAACCTCCCCTAGTTGCCACAACCTTTCAAAGATAATCAAAAGCAGCCTCGCTGCAACATTTCAAATGCTGCTTATGCTATATTCTCATGTCAGAGATACTGTACAGTCTACTCAGCTATTTTTGCTGCTTCTGATACAGTAAAAGTAATAATGGAATTTATCAATTTCTATTTAAAACAATGAATAAATGAGTTTTATGGAATGGCGACTCCTCATCTGTGAAACCTCCTTAAACAATTGCCCCAAGAAGACAATGGATGAAAACTTCCCAAGTCTCTATGACCCTCGGTTATGGAGTTCAAGCATTCAAGAAGTAAGGCCCATATACACAGACAGCTTTATACATCTTACTTGAGACTTTTTTAAGGTTTTAGAGCATAAATTCAGAACTGTAATCCTTCCAATTTTTGGTCAACTGAATGTCAGAAGTGTGGCTATTGACAAAATACTGGTCCTGATGGTCACCAACACAAGTGAGCTAATCGGTGACATCAAGATTGGAGGCAGCCTGGGCTGCAGTGATCATGTGCTAATGGAGTTTGCAGTCCTGAGGGATATGAGTCAGGCAAAGGTTAAACTTAGGACCCTGAATTTTAAGAAAGCAAACTTCCAGTTGTTCAAGGAGTTAGTCAATATAACCCTCTGGGAAACTGCCCTCAGGGACAAGGGAGCAGAATGGAGCTGGCAGGTCATTAAGGATGCTTTCCATGGAGCACAAGATCTCTTGATCTCCAGGTGTAAGAGATCAGGAAAGGAATTCAAGAGACTGGCATGTCTGAGTTGAGACCTGCTGGTCAAACTAAAGGGGAAGACAGAAATGCACAGGCAGTGGAAGAAGCTAGAGAATGCTTTTAGAAGGTGTGGAATACAGATTTAACATGAAAGAAAATCACTAGCTACTCCTTGTTTAGTTCTGCTTTTAAGAAAATAATTTGCACTGGCATGGTCTTTCAGAAGAAGGGTTTAGAAACATGACTTCAGAAGGATCTCCAAATCCATAATTTCTGAGTAAATAAGTGTATGTGCTCTCATTCCAGAATGCCTAAATCACAGAGAGAAGAAATTTATTTACATGGTTTTCTAGGAATGCTATCTTAGGCCACCCTATACCCAGACTGCTGCTTTTTGTGCATACAAGGAACCCATGAATGCTACTGAGAGCTTGGACACCTTTGCACTCATTGCAAAGTCACTCACTGCAACAGCTGGTGTCCCAGCAACTAAATCTTTCTCAGTTAAGAAATCCTAAGACAGTTTTGAAAATGGGACCTGGTATACTAAGCCTGTTCTGAGGCTTTTTGAACATCTTATCCCATGCACTTATTTAGGATGCTCAGAATATAAATAGCCATGAATTAAGTCTCAGAAAGCTGAATAGAACTGTGATTGTGGCTGGTCCCTAATTGCTCTGAAAGGCCAGGAGGCAAGGCATCTAACTCAAAGGGGAGAATTTGCTCCACATACTGAAATAAAGCTGGTGACAAGTTCTCCATCATAAACAATTTTCTAACCTCTATCATGCCTCATGTTCACTGAAGTCTCCAAATGTAGGATGAATCAAGGATAAGCTGCAACCTTCACTTTAATATCTTCTGTTCCAACTTCATATGATAATTGCATTAGAGTACATTATGTCAAAATTATTTGTTAGAAGTTGACATAGTTTCAAACTAATTCACCCTGAAGAAGATTTTAATGCCAGATGCTGAAACAAAAACATTGAAGACAAGCGATTTATCTGCAACAAATTTATATCTATACCTGCACAAACCAGAAAGGCCTCCACAGAAGAAGTGAGTGCAATAAATGTAAACTTAAAGTTCAGAAAAGATTACCCTGAGACATCTAGTGAAGCTTACAACATTCTTCAAGGTGTTGTCTTTTTTAACCTGGAAATTACAGCAGATTTCTATTTTCCAGTAAGGCCCCGCCCAAACTTGTGGGAAAAAAAAAATTTAAAAAGTCCCCAAAATGTGGGAAAAAAGGACATACTATAGTTTACAGGTAAAGAAAAGGTTGGATCATACACTTTAAAAAATATGTACCAGTTTAAAATAACTTTCAATGAAAGGGTCACTTACTGCAAGAAGGGCACTGCTTAAAATTTAAGCAGTCAGTAATGGGAAGCGACAGACCTCTAACAATTTAAGTCTTTCACAGTTGAATGAATCTGCACTGACAGCCAGACAAGGATGTGCTAACCTACCTTACCAGGATCTCGGCTATAGCTGCATATGCTCTGCCTAGGCCAGCAGAATCACAGAGTGCTGTGAAGGTTTTTACAGAGGTGTTCAGAATCTGTGAAACAGGAAAATAAAACCCAATAAATACAACGCTAAGAACTTCCACTGTTTTTTGCAGTCTCTGTGTCCATATTAAACACAAAATTGAAGTTTTCCCATCTCTACGTTTATTCTTTAATTAGCTGACTATGGACTAGGAATTTGATTATTACTTATAGATGTCTGAAACTACTCAGTAACTGCAAATTCAAAAAATACAACTTGCATTCAAATACCTGTATTTTGACACTTCGCAAAAAGCAAAGAGATATTACCCAATTTGCAATACAAATTTCCTTATCCATTATTTAAATTATTTTAAGAGGCTGTGCTTTTCTGAATTTCTGTTAATCAATACCTTAGGATGGTATCCTTTGCATTCATAGTGTTTTAGAGTGATACACTGAAATACAACTTGAAATAATTTTTCTTTCTTTAAACTATCACTATGACAACTTTTCTTAGTACAATTCAGATGTTCAAAAGTAAATAAATTATAGGTTATACATTTGAACTTTGTTGGCTTAAAATACTGTAGATAACATTGTTATTTTTATGACTAATTAGTCACGCATACAAGCAATTTTTAACATTCATTTGGAATGTACTCTATTATCATAGCCTCTCCCAGAACTGAAGGCTTACATCTGCTGCATAAAAAATTATGATCTTTATTTAATTTAACACTGACATCATCTGTATTGCATAATTCCTCTTTTCACCCATTCTTTTTTTTTTCGCAATGGTGATGACGGGAGAGTGCATATAAAATTAAATCCTATTCTTTTCTCCCTCCTTTTTGTTGCTTGACCCAACCTATTACACACATGAGAAAACAGGAAATCTCCAAAGACTTTCTATGGAAATCCTTTTTGCACGTTTCCAAGAAAGGAGTAGTGAATGTCATTTACCAGCTCTGAAGGGGGATGGGAGGTGCCCAGAAACATATGACAGTATCCTGCATGCCCCAAGATGCCTATTTATACTGAGGTAAAAGATAAGGCATTTTCTATTAAGACTGCATCCCTTTTTATGGGCAAAGTGCACGGTTCAAAAGAAGACGACTAGTGTGTGTTAACACCATGGATATCACTGTTTCTGTCACTGTTTCCACTACGCAGATTTCCTAGTTCTTAAAAGATTTTTACTACGTGCAGGAGTATCCCTGGACAAGGCTCTTATTTTTGTTATATAGGCTCTGTGTGCAAAAAACGTAGCATTTATTAACATGCACTGGAATATTTATCATCCCTCAAGTGCTTTCTTATCAGTTATGTTCTCCTATACGTCAGCATTACATCCTATACTTGAAGGTCATTGTCAATTGAATTATCTGTGCATAAGATACGGCAAAAAGAGAGTGCAGGCACCTCAGTTAGAAACTTGTCACATCAGTTCAGAACTCACCCTAAACTGAATGCATAGTTGTCAAGGCCTGCAGTGCGTCCCTCTAATAATCCAGGCTGGTAACACAAACCTACACAAGTGTCCGAGAAACAGTTCTTGGTTTCACAGTTAACTCAGAGGACCTACAGCATTTGTTGTAATAATCGTGCTCATATCAGAAAACCTGCCATAAGAATGTCAGAAGGTTTGTAAAATTTTATGTACTGGACTGAAAATCACTGCTACTTTAAACTGGCCTCTACAATACTAAACTAGGACACAGGGCCTCTAGAGGTTACCATCTAGCACAGAAAGGTTACTCAGGCACCTAAGGCTCAGGCTGCTGTACCTTTTTCCTATCAAAGACATCACAAAGCTTAAAAGTATAGATAAAACTAAGGAAAAAACATAGACAGAGCAGCTACTGTAAAAAGTTGGTTTACTGCATCTCTGCAACAGCTGCTAGAAAGAAGTAAGTAAATACATAAAGCCACTCATTCATATTGATGAAAAGCTCTCATTGTGGGCTCAGGTTACTACTACTCCACACAAGTAAGGTGTTGTATTCTAAATAATGATGAAATGATGATAATTAAATCACCTACGTGAAAGGAAGGAAATCTTTATAAATTACAATAGATAGTATATTCTTTACATCTGTATTTCAAATAATTCCTCCAGCTTCAAATGCTATGTAGGGACACAGAAAGGGACACATTCTTGCTGGAAAGGAGCTGTGCAGTGCCCCTGTATGACATCTTGGTAATTTTCTTCATTTTAAAGAAAAGCATATAAAAATGCAACATTGTGTAAAGAGCTATTGAATAGGACTACATAAAATCTATGCTGGTAATGTACATTAAAAAGAGTGGGTTTGGGTATTATATGAATCTGGCTGAATTTGCTTCTCATAATTCAGCAAAAGTTTTCAGAGATTTGGGGTTACTGAAGGGACAATATTGGTTTGGTCTTAGTTTGGGGTTTTTTTGTTTGTTTCTTGTATTTTTTTTTTTTTTAAATTTGCTGCATACAAAGAATTCTGCAGAAGGAAGCTGAGGCAACAGATTTATCCTCAACCTGCTAGGTTCCATTATAAAATCTCCATACTGTTCCAAAGTTTGATACTCCTAGCAACTACTGGAAGAAGTGATTGTGAATGCAGTTGAACAGGCTAGAACAATGTACAGTTCTTTCTATCTCTAAAAAGAAAATGTAAGGTAAGTTTAAAAAAATAAAAATTATAAAATCAGCATTGGTTCTGGCCACAAGTTAGTTTTTGGCTCTATGCGACCAAGCACACTGACTATCTCAAACTTCCTACTTCAGTGGGTCCACAGTGAAAATACTGGCTAAAAAAACCCAAAACAAACAAAAACCCCCAACCAATAAAATGCAAATCAAAGTGTAATAGAGAAATGAACAGTGGGTTTCAATCACTTATTCTCATTCATGCAGTATGTGGGAAGGTGGCGGGGTGAAGACTTCAGCTTTGTCTTCCACGTTACAGACAACCGCCCCACATACCATCCACTATTATTTTGGTGTATGCAGGGGGAGAAAAAAAAAAAAAAAAAAGAGAGCAGTTTTTATGGCTCCAAAACAGATATAAAAAAAATCAGGAAGCAATGTACAATTTCCCTTGCCTTACTTAGCACTAAAAGCTGCATGCAGGGGCATCTGTAAGGAGGATAGCTACTGTGGGAGCATCTAAATCAGTTTCTTTCCTGGGTCTTTGTAAGGCTATTGTGGCTACAATTAGTTACAGTGTAAAAATAAAGTAACAAGCTGTGCTTAAATCCTCAAACTAGAGCCTATTTGCGGCATAGCTCTTGTGCTAATTCTCTAGGTAGTGGTGAATTTCATGTTTACCTCCTTTGCCAAGAAAAACATTAGACAGAATTCAGGCCCAGATTTGCTTCTCCATTTCTCAGCATTACACAGCGGGACACTCCTGGGGTTATTCCGTTAATATAAAACGGATACACCAGCTTGGCCCCCCAACACTCCACTTCCCTCCCCTAAGTCTCACCCTTTATTTTTTATTGTTGTCACACCTGTACTTCTTTTATATGTACATAAAAACAAGCACCCACCTCTTTGGCATACATACACTGAGGACTCAGACAAAAGGACACAGGCTGTGCTTAACATTGATACATCTGGGGATAATGGACAAAAGAGTAAAAATCGAAGGTATGAATTTATGTTGAATAAAGAATGTCTATCCAACTCAACACAAGATTAACGCTACTAGGAGTAGCTCATTATTTTGGTAAAATACATTACTCTGACAAAAACATGATGGGATGGTATTGATTTATAATACTGTAACTTCAAAAAACCCACAAAAACATAGTTCTGCTCTCAGCTTTGCACTTGATATTGTTGTCAAACTGTATTGGAAACACATTTATTTTGATTTCTGAAAATCTAGCTGTGTTTAGCCGTTTCACAGCTGGTGAGCAGTAAAGATGCTTCTGCCTCATTTACAGATCTTGAACATGAATCAGACAATCAACTGGAACATTAGTCAAAGAGATCACTAGCTAATGATTTCTGACAGGCGCTGCAGTAACAGGCTAAGGCCCAGCCTGGCTAGCAGCATCTGACAATATTTTTCTGGAGCCAACAATAGGTGTTATTAGACAGACAATGCAATTGAGTGAGACTACTGGCCTCATACCACTTATACCTCTTAAATACTTTCAGAAAATGCATATAGCTCTGACAGTCACTAAATAATCACTTCCACGTAGTCCAGTGAAAATAAAAGACAACAGCACTGTATGCATAGGCATTTTGCAGTTCAGTGAACTCTCTCCCATAGCTCCCCAAGAAATGCATATTTGAAAACGCCTAAAAAGTAGTGCCTTTATTACCATAATTTGAGTGGTTACATGTCTGTGTAACCTGAGTTAGGTCTAAGGAAAGTTACACAAAACAAACCCAGATGTATACTTATTTTGACCAAAACACAGTGTGGGAGAGGTTGGACAGCAACAAGATAATGGTATCGTTCATGTAATGTATTGATTACAATGAGCAGAGCTCATTGATCCCAGGAAAATAATAAACCAATAGCAACTGAATGGCAGGCTGTGCCTTGCTAACTGCTAAATATACTTAGGCCTAGCAAGCACGCAGGGTAGAAACAGTACATCTTTCTGCCTGCATTCTCACTATTAAGAGATACTGAAACTGGGCACCATGCTGAGGAAAGAGGGAGCGGTCCCCGATTTGCCAGAACTGTTAGTTCTCCCTCTTTTTCCCACAACTGAAATTCACCACCTCAAATTCTGTAAATGTGAATGCTAACTCCTTGCCCTTAGCCACATCCAATTACACTGGAATGCACTGTTTGGATAAATAAATGGGAAAGAATTAAACCAGAAATCTACAAACCTTGTCACTGTTCCCACAAAGACAGAAAGAATTTGTCTGGCATTGGCTGGTCCAATCTGCTCCAGCACTGCTATTCTAGGCGCTTTAATGTGGATATTTGGATAATGCACAGCATAAGCACGCATCTTGGAGCAAGGGAATCAGGGACAGAGGGATGTGGAGGTATTCCTCCAGACTCCACCCAGAAGTCTGGTCAAGTCAAACATCAAAATGCAGCACCTTTGTTCAAGACCCTCCACAGGCTCATGGTAGGAATGTGGCTACCACTGAGGTGTTGGTTGGTTGACACTGTCCCTGAGGGGCAACTGCTCCATCCAGTCCACACTCTGAAATTGAGTGCAGTATTTACTTGGTGCTCTATAAACTTGCATGGCAACGTGCTCTGGGTCACCCGTGTCTGTTTGTTTGAAGGATTAGATAAGAAAAACAGCCTATCAAGATAAGACTTTGGGTTCTTTGCGTGTATCAAGTCTTACTTGTATGCTTTGCATAATATTCAGAGTATGTACATTTTGTTTTGATTCTGAATGGATACGTAAATAAAAGTAACTAGTTGGAAAAGTTCCTTTCTCCAGAGTAATTTCAAACTTCTGTTGGCTTCACAAAGTCAGGAGTTACCTGAGCTTCGTTTTGCTGCACAGGAAACTTAAAAGAGATGAAATGTACAGATGATTGAATAAATAAACTTTTGTTCCCACCCTTCTTTCTTCTGTATTAGCTTCTTCAATCAGTCATCAATTTATTATTTACTATACCTCATAGAGGGTTTTATTAAAATAAATAATTAAAAAAAATCAGCCAGGTCCTACAAGGAAAAAGCCTATGCAAACATCAAACCCAGGAATACTACTTTGTTACTATTGTACAATTTGAAACCTTTACTGCAAGAGACATTACTCTAGTAAAGGTTGTTGCAATCTTTATTTGGTACGGGAATGTAATGTTTTCCAAACCAGCCATTGTTGATATATTTCTTCAAAATCAAGCACAGCTTAACAGTCTGGAGTGAAGAAGCTTCATCTGTTACCCTTTAACAGCAATATAAGAGGAAAAAACAGTTTATGTATCCTTTCCATCCTGACAGATGTGACAATAGCTGGAAACACTGTGCCTGCCAAGAGCTTTTATCAAGTATGTTATAACAACTAGTAATAAGTGTAAATAATAAATGGCTACGATCTTATGGGAAACGGTGGCAATACTAAACAATTTTTGGTGCTTGCTGATGGGAGTCTGCTAGTCTTGGAATTCCCTGGCTTCCCAGTAGAGTTTTGGCCTGACAATAAACAACAGTTTAATACTTTATCTAATCCCAGCCAGGAGGTAAGTTCAACAGCAAGCTTTTGCAGATGTTCACATCCAATAATCTATCCATAATTGATGAAACAGGGAGGTCAGATGTAATGGTTGCTACTATTCCAGCAACAAATAAATGGTTATTGACAAAACAAGGCAGTGTGGCGCTGAGTGCCGAGCAGTGACAAGCATGAAACAGTGCTGAGACAGAAGTAGTGATGTGAATACAGCCCTTCATCTTGAGAATTCCTCAATGTGATGTGTGGCACGAGGGCCACTCTGACACATAAGCAGATGGAGGCGACTTGTAAAGGAAAAATGAGATTCTGCAAGTACATAAAAGACAAAGGCAGAGGCGGAGAAAGAAACAAGGAGAAAGGGGTGGACAAGACCGGAAATTTGGGTAAGTGCAATAATGTGAATTGTTCAGAAATGTTTTTGTATTACAGCACTGTGATCCAGATGTCTGGACTGCTTTTATCACACTGTTGTGTCTACTTGAATGTACCTGGCTGTCAGATTGCTGTAGCCTCCTAAGACATTAATATCATACTATATGCATGTGCATGCTTAAATCCTGTTACTTCTTAGACAAAGCACCTATAAATATTCTGCTTCATGCTTATTAATATCTTTAGTCCACTCACGAACAGATATTTTTAATTGCACGAAGTTTTCCTAGCTAAAAGCAAACAAACCAACCCTTCAATTTGCATAATGTGATGGAAAAAACTGCAGAGATAAACTAGGAAGGTATACAAAAAATCTAAGGCAGTTAAAAAAAAATTTTTCTGCATACCTATGTGGAAGTTAAGGAAAAGTTCTCATTTGACTGAAATTCTCGTATGCTTTAAGTTTTAACCCATGTAAGAATTGCAGTAAAAGGATTAATAGACTGTTTTTATTGACTGAATAAAACTTGAGTCATTTACATGCAAATAGACACTTGAAATCCTTTGCATCCATTTCAGTGCTAAAAGATAGTATTCTTACAATGTTTACTGTGTAATATTCTAATATGAAAAACAGCAGAATGAAATGGTGGCCATTATTGCTATATGTAGTCATAAAAAGATTTCAGACAGAAATACTTTAAATATTAATATTACTAAAATCACTTAAAGCACCAAGGAATGTTAAATCGATTTATTTAGAAGTACAATTTATTTCACACTTTGCTACCAATTCTTTTGATCAGCTCTGAAATAATACATAAGCTGAAAGCAAAACAGCAAAACAAATTGCTTCTAACAACGAAGCAGCAAGCTCTAGGTTTTAAACTGGCATGCTTCAGTGTTTTAACTTCTCAGGTTATTTATCTATCAAAGGATAAATTTTAAATTCCTTAAGATCTGATGCCTGAATCAAGATCTCTTATTCTCCAATCTAGCCATCGATGGTTCTGATCAAGCAAAGCTGTTAGGCATTTGCTTACACCTGAATATGTGAGTTGTTCCCTTGAAGTCAATGGGAATAACTGAATTGAAATTTAAACACATATTTAATAAGTAAATTGCTGCAGCTTGAACTACGCCGATTTGAGAAACCAATCTAATTTTAAAAGCCTTACTTTATAGAAATTTTTTTAAAGCCTGTTCATTTGAACTAAACTATACAAAGGAAAACAAAACCTCCCAGATTATGAATATATTTGCATTTAAGTACTGAAGTTCCTGAGTTTGTTTAGTGTGGGTACAAATATTTCATTTCTCAAAACACGTAAGTCTGACTGCCATAACAGAATTAGAAAATTTCTTGTACAGTTTTTCAGCCATTTGCTACAGCCCTGGGTATAAAACATGCAGTTTCACTATTGAACATACTACTGACTTCAGATCTCTCATGCTGTTGTTTTTCAGATAATATAAGATATGAGCTAAAACATGCTGTAACTATCTCTTTCCCTCAATTATATACAGTATTTAGGTTACAAGGTTTAGCACACCTAAGCCAGAAATCCAATATAGTCTAAAGTCCACGAAGTAAATAACCTCTATAACACAGTTGTACTGCTCTGTCTTTTTTGTTCCTAGCCTGTGGGAATGAAATGAGTGGAAACTTGTATATCAGCAGTTTGTTGTTTTGGTTTTGGCTTTTTTTTTTAAAAAAAAAAAAAAAAAGAAAAGAAAAAGTGTATTTTATTAGCTACTTTACAAAAAAAAAAATTCAATACAGTAAGTAGAAATCATCTGCCTAAATCACATCTTTTAACTGAGAGAAGTCAGTTATTAGTGTTTTAGAAACCTCAATCAGGGCAAGTGGACTAATTGTAACCTTATATCCCATGAAACAGACACTGTATAACTGTGGTCACCATCTGGCTCTTACCTTGCCTGGGAAAGCATGAGGAAGGGCCATCTCCACTGGCCATACCTAGCAGAGAACACGCAGAGAACAGCAGAGATTGTTCCATCCCACCAGCTGTATCAAAAAGGTAGGACCAGAGCAAAGGCTACATGATTATCAACTGCTGTGCCCTCCACACCTTGGTGCAAAATAGATGTGAGGATATTGTTACTTCCTTGCAGAGCAATTTAAGGAGGTTTTTATGTCTTTGTCCTCAATGTTTCAACATATTAGAGCTAAGCAAGACCCCAGTAAGAGACAATTTGCTTCTTTTCAGTTCATATATAATAGCTAGAAACAATTTCATGGAAATAATTCAGAGTCATACAAAGAATCATCTTGATTTTAGGATATCTATTATTATTAATGCAGAAGTACGTAAATATTCTTATTAATGTTGTACTACAGCCCCCTCCAGTTCTTTTGCAAACTCACATAGAGACTGTGTGTATGTGTGCGTGTATGTGTGCTTTTATATTATCATGTGTGTAAGGTAATAAAAAACCTTGTCATTTTGTAATAGATATCCTGAGTAAAAATCTTACCAAAAAATAGAGTTTGAAGTTTGGGAAACCACATTTGGTATGTTAAATAGCATGACTTCTAAATTCAAGGTGTTTTATATTATTTTTTTTTTTTTAAGTAAGGCTACATAAACCTTATAAATGCATGTAAACCCAGCAAATTTAATAGTTTGGAAATGAAAAACAAACAGGCAAGAAAACCAATGTCTTCCACTCATAGCCCTCAAAATTGGGGTTTTAAACTTTTTGTCATCAACTCTTATTCAGATTACTGAGAACACCAGTAGTCAGATACTCCTAAAATTCTAAAAAGGTGCTACAGTTTTATCCAATGGAACGTGAAGTCAAATCTGCAGCTCACTGCAGTTGTCTTGCTCTTTTGGGATGTATGAATGATTAAATTTAAAATTGTAATGGATGAGATGAAAGTCCACCCATTTAGGTGTTTTGGTAGCCAGTCTTACGGAACATGAGACTCCTGAAGAGTAAGGGTGACATCAACAAGTTAATAGTGCATTTATTTTCATTGTTGATATGGGAAAACAGGGAAATCTCATAATCTGATTTGCTTGTCATGAATCAATAGATTTTTAATGTATTTAATGTTTATTTGTTTCTCATTCTTTGTATTATTTCTTTTTTTATAACTTGACTACTGTAATTCTGCAGCAGCGCTGCATTTAAGAGTGTTTTCTTACAAAGGGTATTCTTGCAGTACATTCATCTTGACAAAAATCCAGCTTACTGAGAGGATTTATTCTGATGGCATTAACTAAGCAAAATGCAATTGGAAGCACAGTCTCAAAAGGAAAATGATACCACATTCCAAGGCACCTGTAGTAGACACCGTATGATCAAGGTGCAAAGCTATGTAGTATACAGAAAAGTACTGAAGGAAACCAGCATCATTACATGTCAGGACTGCTCAGAACATTTTTCCTGTTTTTTTCAGGTTTTCAAGAAAATGGCTAAGATAAGAAAAATTATTACCTAAATTAAACCAACAGAAGAAATCCTTGCTTCACTGGGACACTTAACTATCATATCCAAATAAAAAGTTAGATCTTTCTTTCCCTTTAAGAATTAAGTGCTAAATTAACAACCAAAAAAAATAATTGGATGATCAGAAATTCACCTCTTTCCTGAAATTTCATGTATTCTTTAAGATACTCAAGACAAATAATTTCTAATTTCTTAATTCCATCAGTATTTGAGTCAGTATATTTTATCAGGACAAAGTTTGCTACCAGTACTAATTGTTCTCACATAATTTTGTTTGAACTATCTTCACCAATGCCTAGCAGCAGTGGGGACTTTCAGAAACAGGACATTTAATCAGTTTCAGAATTGGCTCACTAATTCTAGACCTTCAAGAAGAAAACCTTTCTCTGTACATAATCTATTGGCAGTGGTCAATCCAGTGTCAGTGATCAATCAGAAGTGCTTACCTTCAAAGATGACTCAGAGTTTTGTCTGGGTTTTGATTCCTCAGAAAAATACAAAATTTCTATATGAGTACAGTTTTAAGAACAATTTAAAAATCACTTTAATAAAAGTGAAGCCTCTAGAAATTATGAGACCTTCTCTTAAACTAGTATGCTAAAACGTTTTTTTCAAGCATGTGACGCTCTTTACTTAGCTGAAAATGTTACACTTCATTACTAATGGCTAAATACTATATATCGATTAACAGAGGTCAATCCAAGTGATTTAAAAGAAGGGAATTTGAAATAATTTCCATTGAATAGTATCTTTTGATGTGTTTTGCCAGCCTCCACTTAAGTGTTTCTTTTTGTAGTAACAGTAACAAAAGCTTAAACCTAACCTCAGTGGTCTACTCAGGCACAACATTGACAGAAAAGTACCTTGAAGTTCAGCCTTCTAGCAAAGCACTAGAATTGTAAACAAATCTCATAGGAATGATGCTCATTCGTCTCAACTACCCTTCACAATGTTTGTGAGAAAAGAGGATAACGTTCAGTCTACCTTTTGGAGTTCTTCTACTTGCTAAGATCCTCCTTTATTCACCAAATTCATAGATAAGTATGGGCATAATCTATATAATTAGATATAACAGATATAATTAGATAAAATACACTGTGCATACTACCTTCAGAATATCTCCATCGCAGATATATTTACTTATATTCCCTCTAGCTGCATAAGTTGAGACAAAATTTTCAGTTGTTCTGACACAGACTTTTTCAGAAATTAACTTTATCCTCATAAATCACCTTTGGTTACTTTAATAGAGTAATTTTGAATGTGAAGATGTCTTTCTAAGTTCATAAATTTTCTTGATAATTTTATGCCTGTGGCTTGTATATCGTAATTCTGACAATTCATGCACATAGCACTATGTCATAAATTACTGCATTTATTTTGGCATGGTCTCTGCCTCTATTATTTAAATATGTAACACATCTGAAACACAGGTTTCAATGTCCAAAATAAAGGAACACTCAGGAAAAAACTAATGCTCAGACAAGGGATGAGGACTGTAATTCTGATGATTTGGGATGCAACTCTAATTAAAAGAGAGAAAACCCTTGATGCCCAACACTTTGAAGCATTCTTGAAAGCTCAGTTTAAAAAAATTCCCACATCAAGCATTAGTTTACAATACCTTATGCAAGATTTCTGATGACACAGAAGTGTTTCACTTAACACTTAGCTTGTTATACAAGTCTGAAGAAAAACAAGTAAACAGTAACTTTTACTTTAAAATTAGCCTAGATGGAGAACTCTCCCTGACAAAATCTAGAATGTTTAAGATAAAATCTATATAATGTGAACTATTAATATTTTGAGTCATATTTTGTGGAAAAGCCATTAGGCTTGGTTATAAACCAGATGATATGAAAAATATTGTGAACATACCACACTGCAATTGAACGTAATTAGTTCTCAGGCTTTTAAAGTTGCATACACTTATGTTTTTATATCTGAGCAGGTGCACTGAAATCAATCATATATATAAAATAAAATTAAAGCAATTTATACAGATTATACAACAAATCAAATTATGTTAGATTATACACCAAGTGCCTATCAAATAAAAAAAACCCCCTTCTCCAACAAAACTAGCCCATTTGATACAAAGTGACTGCATATTTTTGATATAATAGGCTGCAGCTTAATCATTTTGACCTTTAATTACCGCATCAGATAATGAATATTTTGAACATATGCTTCTCCACTCTGCTAGAAGACATGAATGAAAGAGAAACAAGTTTATATGCATGCTCCTGTGCGTGCATGTTGGGGGAGGGAGCAGCACACCAAACGGCAAAAGGAACCAAGTGGCAACAACTGGAGGAAATGGTATCCGTAACAGCTGCTCCTTTCAGATTCCCCTAGAAGGAGACTGCCTGAGGTGGACCACAGCACAAAAGGATAAAGAAGATGAAAACTGATGCAAAGCAGGAAAATAACTGCTGAGACCCCTGAGTCTAAACCCGAATAGTCCCAAGCTGTGTGGCAAGACCTCTTTAGCATGCTACAGAAGGTGGTGATGAACTACATATTATCATGAGGCAAACTGGCTCCTAGCAGTATTGTCTGCATGTTATGTGTAATGATAACCAGTAGTCCTCTGGGAACAGGATGCAATGATTTCATCTCTGTAAGCATCTGAGCTCCCCTTGGATACAGAGACCATTAAACTGAGAACAGAAGGGTAAATTTTAGGCAATGATTTCTAATTGGAGAGTGAAGACAACTTGTGCTCAACAGTACTGTCAACCACTGATATTCCACTGCTGTCTATATTGATTGCTGTTAAGGATAAAAGGAACTAAAATTTTACCCCTTTTCCTCAGTCCCATAACACACACGATTTTCTGAATGAAAGTACTTCATAGGTTTCTTGTGTCATATTATTGGAAATACCATTATATTAAGAAATGCCACTATATTATGATATAATATTATTCACACAGAAAAGTACTGGTACTTTCACTACTGTTAAAATAACATTCTGTACTCTTAGCATAACATAACAATTATGGTTTGTACTACAGATACTTTCTTTCCCTTTTAACAAAAATGCACATTGCTTTCCTTACCTGTCAGGTGTTTTTGTAAGACTAAAAACAATAAGCACAACTTATTATGTATATATTTTAAATTAATAGTAGTACATTACAAAATTCAAGGTTTCAGAGTCTTCCTTAAAAAAGTAATTCTGCACATGACAAGAAGAAATGGAACTTCCAAATGATTGCTGTAACTTTTTGGCAGAAGCCATGGGGGAGCAATGAAGGGAAAGGAGTAGCTATAAAATGTAAGCAAAATGGATCCTGAGGAAACAATGCCAGGGCATCTAATATTTTTGAGACTTTTCAAGGGTAGGTTAAGCCTTTGTATACCATGGAGAGTGTGCAGTCTTGTTCATTAATTAATTTATCCTGTGATGGAGAGATCAAATATGCATGCAGCCTTCTTTATTTAGCTCATTTGCTTATCTTGCTGTTCTTCATCGTTCATGCAGCTTATTGCGATGCCCAGAAACTTAAGAGAAAAGCTGATCAGGTAAGAATGCTGGCACACTTGCCAGTCAAAAAACAATGCGGCCATATTTCAGTGCAAAAAATTCTAGTCTATTCTGTCATGCTGTGTTCTTAGAAGAAATCAAATATCTTCTTCTCATTGCTGTTGCAACTATTAGATATAATTTTATAAAATTATATAATTATAATATCTCTAAGCATCACGTCTAACAGTCTTTTAAATACCTTCAGGGATGGTGCCTCAACCACTTCCCTGGGCAGTGCCTGCTCCAATGCTTCCTAACCCTTTCAGTGTAAACATTTTTCCTAATATCCAGTTTAAACTTCCCTTGGCATAACTTGAGGTCCTTTCCTCTTGTCCTATCACCTGTTACTTGGGAGACAGACACCCACCTCTCTGCACCCTCCTTTCAGGTCGTTGTAGAGGTCGATAAGGTCTCCCCTCAGCCTCTTTTTCTCCAGGCTAAACAACCCCAGCTCCCTCAGCCGCTCCTCCTAAGTCTTGTGCTCCGGAAATCTCACCAGCTTTGCTGCCCTTCTCTGGACCAGCTCTGGCATCTCAATGTCTTTTTTGTCGTGAGGATGAACTAGAGGAACCCTCCTCCCAGACTAAAGTTCCACATATGTAAGTCTCATTGTCTTAGAATTATTATGTACAGGAGGCTCAAGGGAAACACAAGAAGAGGAGCTTGAACTCAAGTATCAACAGAAGGGATTACACCAGCGCTACAGCTTTTCATAGAAAAAGCAATTAATATTTCTTCTAAATTCCTGATGTTCTGAAAAGCTCAACACGTGAATTGATATACTTTTAATTGTTGCTCACAAATAGTCTGTATCAAGTTAGTTTGCAAAACTGGTGTTTTATACAGAAATCTAACTAAATAAAAGCTTTTTTATATATGTATAAATACAGGAAAACAAAAGCTAGTCACATATAACCTGAATAATATTATGATATAAAATTATTTCTACAGATCCAAGCATGGAAACCTGGACCCCATCTGTTCTGGAATTTATTGGAACCGTAATTAACTAAATGGATACTTGTCTGCAGAACCAGATACAGTTCATGATACAGATACAGAGGTCCATGAACCAAGTCTCTCCACGTTTTATCCACTCTCCAAAATACGTAAGAAGATGCCAAGGAGGCAGACAAAGGCATCTGGAAAACTAAAGCAACTTTAAAATAAACTTACTGATAATGCTGTCTGTTGTTCTCCAGCAAAATTATATGCTAAACTTAAGCAATACGCAGCTTCTCCTTCCATCTTCATATCACCTCCTAAAGAAAGGATTAAAGTTGCAGTTACCACTGTAATCTGTACAAAATTACATTAGTACAGATGGTTCTTGAAGGTCCTTAAATAACATGGAGATGTTTAAATACATGCAGATGTTAAGTTTTTCCTTCTCCTTACCCTTGCCATTTATCTCTTTCTGAAAATATATGGTGGTAATTAAAAATAGAGGCCATGGATTTAAACAAAGTTCAAGAAAGTTCAACAAAGTCAGAGAAAATATCTTCCAGTAAGTAACACAGCACAATCAATTTAACATGCTGTAATGGCCTCTGTCATAAATTGTTTAATAATACCCACAGTGTCTTCCCATTAGAAAATTATAGCAGCCTCTCTCTTTATATTCATATAATAAAAGTAGCTACAAATATATAATACACCCTAACATATAAACACATAATATGTTGACCCGTACACTTCGCTAATATGAATCTTAGTGAAACACCAAGAGAGAATTATCAGTAGACCCGGCTCATATTCCTTATTCTGATGATGATCTTGCAAGCTACTGTAGGCTAGAATAGCTAAAAAACCCCCCAAAACTTACACTAGCAAGCAGTAGTCATAGAAAATTATTCGTAGGCGATTGCTAACACTTTTCCATGACAGGTTTTATTTCTCTAATACTTACCTAACACATACTGCTTGCTGGTCTTTTTATATTGCTCCCTCAATGGAAAATCATCCATGATACTGAACTTTATATATATTAATTATATAAGTGCTTACTGTATCACATTATATTAAAAAAATTCCCTTCAGAACATCAGTATCCATAAAAATAAATAAATTGTAGATTAAATTATATTAAAAATAGCCAAAAATACACTCTTTCTGTTGCTCAGTATCTATCTGCCCAAACACAATAAGGAGTGGAAAATCAACCTGAACCATAACTGCACATCAAGATATTTTGTAAAAAGCGTAAATAAATACAGTTGCAATGAAAAGTGAGATTATCTACTTAAAATTGCCAGGCTAATAAGTTCTTTATGTCCAAATACACAGAAGGCTACATCTAATTCTGGAACTCTGAATGCTGTAATTGCTGAGGCCGTAGCAATGCTCTAGCTATGGTACTTAATACGTTACACAAAGTAATTCAAAAACCTGCCAGTCTTTTCCAATATTCAATATCCCTTAAAAGGCTTAACGAAGCAAAGGGATACAGAAACAGAGTTTCATAGAGGAATAATAAGCAAAAAGTTGCTAGGGATATAAAAAAACCTTACTTCCTCATTTAAGAACAGTCTCAAAACCCGAAGTGAGTAATATCTAATCCTAATCCATAAAAAACATAAACATAGATGATGGTCCAGAAGAACAGAATGGCTATTACAGATAGCAGCCAGAGCCAGTATAGGTTTAACTAAACTGTTAAATATGGACTTCATTATCAGAGACTATGGTTCTGAAATGAGGACTGAAGAACTTTCTGAAAGGAACTTTTATAGCTTAAATTTAAAGAGAACAATAACAAAGTGCATAGTGATATTTACTACATCTCAGGAAGCTATGGAAAGTGATTGATGGCACTGGAACACCTGCCTGGCCAAAGTAAGTTTTGGAAAGGCATCATATCTATTTTGACAATGTCTTTATTCTCAGCATTTTACTAGCAATAGGAAGAAGCCGATGAGAAACTTCACTAGCAGTCCTTCCAGTTACTACAGTAAATATTAGCAGCAGCAATTTTACTGTAGCTGTGACTTCAGCTATTACAGACAACAGCTGCACAAAAAGTTAGAAGTTTGCATTTGATCAACTGATGCAGATGGAAAAGATGGAGAAGTTTTTGGGTAAACATGTCCTTTTTTAGTGAATTAATTGTATTGGCATTCTCAATATTTGGGTACATACTCCCAAGAGAAAAGATCTAAACAGGCAACTCACAAAACAGATCTACTAACGTAAATTGCAGATAAAACCAAAATAGGTTACTTAGTGGTTTATTTAAGAGAAAAAATTAGCCAAATACAATCATATACCCTCAAAAATGAAACATGTGGATCAGAAATAATTGAATTCTTGCCCCCAAAGTCCTGTTTGGTTTATTCCCCAAAAATTTCCACATAAAAGCATTCAGATTTCAAATGGTGCTTTAAATTATTCCTCATGAGATAAGGCAAGATGAGAAATTTTGGTTCTTCAGAATTATTATAATCAAAGACAATATAGCAACAAAACTTGAAATAGAACACTTAAAAAATAATGACCAGCAAAGTCCACATGGGTTTAGATGCCTGCAATCTTGTTCATTTTTTCCAAGAGTATCTGCTGATCCAACAAAGATTTATTTTTTTTTTTTTTTAGGAACTTGACTTGGCTTCACTGAATACGTTCTACACTTCTCTATAGATTGCTGTGTTATACTGTCTACCTGTATAGTCATGTATTTATATATGTCAAAACTTCCTTGAAAATTTTGAAATTTTTTTTTTGCCATTTTTAATTCTATTGATCCCAACTACTACTCAAAGACTATTTAACAGATTCATGTTGGGCATATATTATTAAATTTAAAAACGTAATGTATCTGGTGATAAATATTGAATTAATATTACATATTAATTGTATGTGTAATTCATATGCAAAATATGCCCCTTAAGGAATACTAAGAAAGGCTCTTGAATTGCTGTGCATGTTAAAAGATTATTATTTGAGACCTTCTATCCTACTTCTGATATGCACGCCAAAAATCATGTAGGAAAAGTAAGTCCGTAGAAGTGGATATTTAACAGCATCAGTTGAGAAACCAGCATTATGATGATTTCTGAAAAATTTTGTGTATTTTCATAAAGTCAGTGTGTCTCTTTTCTGTTCTCTCTTATGTGTAAGAAATGCTCCAGAGCATGGCATTTCTAGCTGATTAACATCTCAAATTATATTTAACATTCAAACACTATTCTAATTTCTCCCAATTTTAAACCTATCCACACACAAATAAAGGTTCATACAGCTGTTGCCTAGAAAAAGAAGGAAATCAGGGCTAGCCAGCATGGATTGCTGACGGGGAAATCATTCTTCACCAACACGATAGCTTTCTACAGTAAGATGACTGGCTTGGTGGATGAAGAGAAAGCAGTGGATGTCATTTCAGTTTTAGCAAGGCTTCTGACACCATCTCCCGTAACATCTTCATACATGGTGAGGTAGACTGAAAACTAGCTGAGCTGCCGGCCTTCAAAGGGTTGTAAAAGCAGCAGCATGAAGTCCAGTGGGAGGCCAGTCACTAATGGTGTGCTCAGGGATCAATACTGGCACCAATCCTGATTAATATCTTCATTAATGACCTGGATGGTGTGACCAAGCACACCCTCAGCGTGTTTGCAGGGAATGCAAAACTGGGGAGGAATGGTTGATAGAGCAGGTAGGTAGTTGCACTGACAGTCAGAGGGACCTCAGCAGGCTGGAGAAACGGGCCAGTGGCATCCTCATGAAGCTCAGGAAAGGGAAACGCAAGGTCTTGCACCTGCAGACAGGTAACCCAGGGCACCAGCCCAGGCTGTGGGCTGACTGGATGGGAAGGAGCTTGGCAGAGAAGCACCTGCATTTCCTGGTGGACAAGAAGTCACCCACAAGACAGTGATGCACACTCATGGCAAAGGGAACCAGCGAGATCCTGGGCTGCATTCGGCAGAGCGTTGCGAGCAGGTCGAGGGAGGTGGATCCTTTGCCTCTGCTCAGCACTGGTGAGGTGACCCCAGGAGGGCTGTGTCCCCTTCTGGGCTCCCCAGTAGAAGAGAGAGAGGGACAGTGCAGCGAGTCCAGCGAAGGGCTGCCAAGACGACTAAGGGACTGGGAGCCTCTGTCCTAGGAGGAGAGGCNGTCGGAGGAGGAGAGGCTGAGGGAGCTGGGACTGTTCAGACCACAGAAAAGGCAGCTCAGGGGGGATTTCATCCATGTGCACAAATTTCTGATGGGAGGGTGTAAAGCAGAGCGGAGCTCAGTGACAGGACAAGAGGCAATGGGCACAACTTGAAATTCCATCTAAACTCAACAAAATATTTCTTTATTGTGAGGGTGTTTGAATAGTGGAAAATGTCTTCCAGAATGGTTAGGGAGTCTGCGCTGGTGGAGATATTAAAAACTTGACTAGATGTACTTCTGGGCAGCCTGCTCTATCTGACTCTGATGAGCTTCTTACCTCAGCTACACTGCTATTCTGTAAATTTTTACCTTAGTTTTCAAAGTATTTATTAAGATATATACAGAAGAAATTTTGTTTGCTTATGACAGAAAATTGGTTTTTGCATGTACTAAATGATTATGTAGAGTGAAAAGGTAGAGATCCAGCAAATACTGTCACTGAAAAATTGCAAGTCAGCAGTGACTAGCCAATCAGAATCAGTGAGCTGAGTTTCCATCAGTAACTTCACTTTCTGATTATGGGTTCACTGTTTTATACTACTATTCCCAGAAGACTGGTTTTTTTTTTTAGAGATAAAGCTTTCAGGAATCTAAAAGATTCTTCGTTGTCAGCAAGAAGGCATTTCTGCTTTAGCGAGATCTGGAAGTGTATTGATAGCATTTGTCTTTGAATTTCATAAGAAATAATTACCCAGTCAAACACTTGACAATTTCTACTTTACACCTGGGAAAATCATGGCATGCACATCAAATAAAGAAATGTGAAAGTGTTATTTTCCACCTACCTTCTTTTGCCATTTTTAAAGCTTTTATTAGCGTTTCGATGGCCTGTTGGTGTTCTTTATTTTCTAGCATTTTGTCTGCTAGTAATGTATAAATTCTCCAGAGATGCTCACATGCCAGTGAATTGTAAGTATGGCCTGTCTCATCCTTCCATGCCGAACACACTGTTAGCTGATAAAATGCTTCATAATGCTCAGCAGCTTTCATCACATGACCTGAAAAACGTCATTCATAATTACAATCAGTGTAATCAACAATATTTTTGAAGTTATTAGTCTATAATTAATTTTCTCATTAGAAAGTAAGTTGCAGCCAATCATTTCACAGATTTTTCAACAGTCTTCAATATATAACTTACAGATCACTGGAAAATACTGCCAAATCCCACAGCTACCAGTAATGCTGTAATTTGAACTTTTCATATTTTAAATTAGCTTTCCTTTGTAGATTCACAATGTTGGAGAATGTGATACCAAGGATGCAAAAATCAGACTTTTTTTTAGAAAATACACCTGTTATAGATTCATTAATATAGCCTTTATACATCTCATATTTCAAAATCACATCTATGAATAAGTAATCACAATTTGAACTGTTCCTTAAGTTTCTTTTTCCATAATAAAAAACTGTGCTGAAAGATTCCAAGTGTGGAGAATAGAGGTAAAAAAAACAGAGGGGGGGATATCTTTATTCAAATAAATTAATTGATGAACAAAAAATTATTATGCAAAGTATTATTATTACTTATTATTAAAACTATTCAAGATGTATCAACAACTATATCATCTCTTCCCTCTACCTTCAGCTAGATTTATCTCAGTGTATACATGCAATCTAGGAGATTTCTGTGCATTCTGGACAATGGAAATTCAAAGCCCTCTGAAAGCACAGAAAAGCTTTTCCTCATACATAATAGGCACAGGAAAACGAGTGGGAAGCAGGTATCAACAAAAAAATTAATAATAAAGCATTCTGGTCACAGAACTCTGTTCTACAAAGAATGTTCTATAGCAGGGAGAACTGTGAATGTGACCCTACCTTCATAAGTAAGCCTGTGTGTAATAAACCATAAACTAAGTTTGTTTAGAGGTAGTTGCAGTTTAAACTTCTTCTGAAACATGATCTATAAGGAACAATTACTGTTTTGCAGATTGTTTCTACAGCACTGCATTCAAATTATGAAAAGTACCAGGAAGGAGAAAAGGTGTTTCAAAAATGGAGGAAAGGAGAAAGAGATGCTGGGAGAAGGACCTTCTTTAAGCATTCTGAGAGAAAACGGCTAGTTTCCCAGGCCTCAAGCCAACTTAGAGGCAGCAGAACAGCTTATTAACTTAATTAAGATTTGTCTCTTGCATACGTTATCCTTTTATAACCATGCTTTCAACTTTGCAATATAAAGCATAACTCTGACTTTTATTAGAATTAAATGTTCTCATGTTAAGCTTCACTGATGGTTAAAATTATTTCAACTAAAATTGACAAGCACAAGAAACCTCTCTTTCAAAGAAGCAACTAATTAAATGAGTTTCACAGACAAAGCATTTTTTTAAGGCTCTACAACCTAGGATTCGTGTAAGAGTCCCAGAGGACACAACAAGAAGTGCTGAAGAGTGCAGTACCAGGTGAAAGAGAAGACAGCAAGCTTTATGCAGCTCCTCTCTAGCTAGGGACAGGTATCGGAGAGATGGCCCACAACATTGGAAGATATCTTACTGTCAGAGTAGCTACCAGAACTTGTAAAGAGACAGGAAAAGATCTATATGTTCTTTCCAAAATATTACATACTTGACATCAGGCTGAACAAACAGCAAAGTGAAATTATCATGACCAGTATAAGCTGTTGAATCATTCACTGACAGTACATGTAACAGAAAAAAGAGATATAGACTTGCTAAACCCAGATGAAAAACTTTTCTCCATTGTAAAGAGGCCTCCAATTTGGATTTGGGTTTCTGCCTATCCTGTCCAGCTAAATGCTTAGGGAAAGTCCAACTCAGAAGTCAACAGAATTCCAGTTACCCAGGTTGCTAAATGCAGATTTAAGATATTACCTGAAGAAACTGGTGTTGGCTTTGACAATGAATGATGGAAAGTTGAGTTGAAATTTAACATCAGTAGCTATATCTAGCATTTTATCCACTTAGATATTCAAACACATATACAAACAACTCCTTGGATTTCTCCTCAAAGTTTATTAATCAACTGATTATCCTTTTGAAAGGGTACCGCCATACATTTAAGTTACCTACTTTCACCACATGCGTAATGGATTCTTTAGAATAACAAAGTTTGATGAACGTCTAACTCAAAAACTTGTAGTAAGAACAGGAAGCAGCAAACAAATGAATGGTATCACCTAGGTATGTAATTTGGGGCTGAACACATTATCTGAGTTTCTCCTAAGACTCTGTAAAAATCTCTTAATGGGATACATCATTTAGGTAAATAACACGTGCAACCTTCAGAACTAAACAATTGTTTAGATTGTTAGAACTATCAGGTATGGTAATTCTTACCCATGCTTCCTCACTTGCAGTATTCCCTGGAGAAAGTTTCTGTCAGACTAGAAATTGAACTCATATATTCCACGTACACCATAGTTCTTAAGAGTTGACCTAACCCATAAGAGCTGTGACCTGACATCCTTTTTGCCAGATCTCAGTGAAACCTCTTTAGAAACAATCCATCTACATCAAGCTTCAAAATACAGAAGCAATATAATCTTTTTGGTAGTATTCAAATGGAGCTAAATTACATTTGGCTTCATTGAACTACCAAGAAAGAACATGAGGTAAAAAGTCATACAATCTTCCCACAGAAATACCAAAAAGAAGATGCTAATGATAAAAAAATAAAATACCTGCTGGTTTCCCAAAGGAGGGAGAGATGGAATCCCTGACCTGGAAGCTCTTACATGGCAGGGAATTTGCCTGTTGAAGACTCTTTCAACAGGCTATTTGAAGACTCTTTTAACTGGCTATTTGAAGACCTCTCAAATTCATGGAAGGTAAAACATTTTAGACTTTGAAATCCATTCCTCCATCAAAATAAAGTGAAATTCCTTGTTCTCATTGGCAAATGGCATCAGCCTATTTCTTTAATCCATAATGTTCATGTGAACTCAAACGTTGTAGAAAAATAATGTTTTCAGGGGGTGGCAAGTTTATTCACTGCCATGAGTCAGTTCAGCTGGAACTGATCTGGCCAGTGTATTCCAATTTTTAAACACTGAACTACTGCAACTGTTAGGCATACATATTGGTTGATGCTGTCTGAAAATCTTGACAAGCATTAAAAGAAAGTTATAAACTAATTACAGAACATTTTGTAATTTCTAAGTGTATTTTTACCTCACCTGAGCAGTGACAAGGTGGAGTTTTAAATGACTTATCATCAACTGAAAGAAGAAAAAAAAAGAAAAAGAAAGCAAAATGAGATAAAAAACAATGAGTAGCAAAATCACTTAGAATAATTGGTAGAAATATGTCTTTTATATCTCTAGAGATTCAAAGAAAAAATCCAGAAGGTGTTTCTAGGAAATCTGTATTTGAACAATCTATTTGCAAAATGTCACACAACGCAGTCTAGCTATTTTCAGTTGGCAACACTAACAGCAATCACATATTTCTTTCCCACTGCCATGCAGAAATTAGCTCAGTGTATACTAAATGGAGTTTGAGAATCTCCAATATCTCTTCGCTGTTTATAAAAGGAATCAAAAACCAGAAATGTAACTCTTATGACATATCAACTACCACTACTGAAATGTTAGAGCTTAATGAAGCCCAGAGCATAACAAAAGAAACCCTATCAACAATCGTTTAATCTTAAATGTGGGAGGTAAACATTATCACAATATAATTTTAGGAGTAAAGAATCAGTTTTAAACAATTATAGAAGACATTACTCTGCCCCTAATAGTATCAAATATTAGAAATTACTCTTATTTTCATGGCAGCTACATACATATGCACAAAGATTTGTGCTACAGCTTTCACTGACTCGCTTAAAGTAAAAAAAAAAAATCTATTTGTTCAAGCAAAAGAACTCAATGTAATTTTGCAAATACTGAAGAGAAACGCTCTTACGTTGTCTAAAACTTCTTTTATAATTCCCTTTCCTAAAACCTACTACAAAAGTATACATTTGTTATATCAAAATAGATATCAAACCAAAAGGGGTATATATAGAGACTACTATTTTGCCCTTTTTTTTTTTAAGTAGAAAGATTGACTAGATATTAACACAAATGGGTTTAAATGTGAAGCTGCCATAAAAGCAAGCACATAAATGTAATTCTCCCAGCCGCTATTTTGATGCACATTTTTGATTCCATGAATATTTTATGAAATGGCCCAAACTAAAGCCATATAACATTCCTGCATTACTGATGCTTGCGCCCGTAAGCTACAAACATTAGAGGCATGATTGAGTGCATTAAAATGAACTCATTCAGCAGTGCATTGATTACTTGAAGGAGAAAAAAAAAAGAAGTTACTCCCACTTAAAAAAACAGCACACAAATCTGAAGTTTACGATACTGAAATTAAGGATAGCAAATTTGAATAATGTGGTATTTAATAAAGGCAGTGCGGAACTATCTAGAATTCTCTATGTACAGCTCTGACATTAATTAGGTGAGATGTTAATTAGGTCCACAGATTGCTTCCAGTAGTATACAGGTAATTTAAAATGTCACAATCTGCAAAATGCAGTGACTGACCTGTTCTAGCTCCATGCCTCAGCAATACTGAGCGCACCTAATGATTTCCTTTTCTATCAGCTCATACATTTACCAATGAAAATAATGCCACAGAAACAATCACACAAAAAAGTGACAGATCCGTTAGGTATATTCAGCAGCACTAGTATAAGCAGAAAGCACATTTAATTCTAAATTGTAAACAGTTACTGAAGACTTCAGAAAATATTCCACTTCAGCTTAAAACAACAACCTAAAGAAACAGTAAAGCTTTATGTATATTATAGTACATTTTAACCTAGAACTAGGACATCTTTTGTAATCAGTTATTTCACTGTACAATGTGGACATAAAATCTCTTGAAGCAACAGTTACCGGCAGAAAAAAAAAAATTAAGACTATTTTAAAAGACATAGGCTTACATTTCCATTTAACTCCTTGAGCTTCCTACGTTCAGTGATGATAACTATGGCAGAACTATTCATGCTGAAATAGTTCAGAATCCATCACGCTTTCCAATGTGAGTCACTATTTACAGAGGTTCTTACAAGTCTTTAAGAGAGATGTGTTGGGAAGTGGAACAAAAAGCTCACAAGAATCTTAAAAGAAGGCTCTCATTCAGTAAAGAGTTGAGCCACCGTGGACTCCTCAGGTAAAATGAGTTGCACAGAAGTCACTGTGACTGATCTCAGATGCAAGAACCTGAGTTTATGTGCCATCTGCAAAAGCAAGACAAATATTGTGGAAGAGATTTATGATAAAATTTTGCAGTTGCATAACTCCACAAGATTCCTCTAAACCACAACCAATCATATGACAACAATCAAGATGAGTATTTTTAAGTTAAAGGATAAAAAAGTTACTTTTACTTACTATACAAGAGCTGACAACATTTTTCAGAAAGATTCCACCAGGAGTTTTATTAAAATGACATAAACAGTTCATAGGAATATGGTAGTGAACATGCTGCTCATGACTGGGTATTCTGACAATTTCCTAATTTGACAATACACCAGTAGATCTCTCCCTAGAGTCTAAGCTGCTCGAGGCCAACTGAAAGCATGCCTCAGAGGTAAAAGGCTTCAGGACATAAAGGAGAAAGATGAAGATAAAAGGAAAGCTGAGCATCACACAACCTCAGATATGGCATTGGTGGACCTAGATTGCAGTGCATAAAGACCGTATTTTATATTCCCTTGACTAGGTCAAGAACTGCTAGGCTGATCCTTGGTATTGCAGTTTAGAGAATGATTTCTTTCTGCTGACATTAGTTAAGCAAGTATCTGTTCTTCAAAAAGAAAGACATAACTATAGGAATCCAGTAAGCATTAGATTATACATAATCTTGTCCTCCGAGGACCTAAATTACTTGCCTGAAAGCTCAAATACTCAAAATATACCCATACAAACCTAGAGGGCAGTGCATATTTTAGCACCCGCAGGCAGACTGTTCACAGTCTGTTACAGTGCATCATTAACACATGATAATAAGAGTGCTCTAGAAGATGCTGGTTAATGGGTTCTTTAAAAGACACCTCACAAGCTAGGGATCATACTAAGTTTCTCTGGTTGCTTGCCTGTCTGCTCTCTAATCCCTTCCCCTGCTGCTGCCAACTCTTTAACAGTGAAGAAGGAAGGGTTTCTCACAGGCAGATGAAGTGACAGCTGCTTTGGGGATAGCTTACTGTGGACCAGTAAGAGGGGGAAAAACCCACCTGTAATTAACTGAAGAGCATGTTATCAGAGGAGGAACTACTGTGAAAAAGCTTCTTGTTCTTGCAAGAAAGCACCAAGAACAAGTACAGGAGGAACAGGCACTGTTGTAGGAGGAGACTGGAACAAATATCCTCCTCTTGCCTTTCTTCCAGTTACTGCAGCAGACCCTGTACCCCGAAAATTCTGGGTTAGCTCCAGGCCTTCTTAACTTGCTTCTGGCTCTACATAAAATCTCTCGTATTTTCTCTAAGACACATACAGCTACTCTAGACTGATTGCAACTACTCAGAGTAGCTCTACATATAGTTTTCCCCCAAAACTATATGCACACAGACCTCACATACACTTTACAAAGAGTGGTACAAAATATAATGTATGGACATAAAATTAATTAAAGAGTGATTTCATAGTAAATGTAACTCTCAATTCTGAAACTTAGAAACATACCTGTCTTGCTATCTGAACTACATTATATCACCAATTTTTCCCTTTGCTTTAGGCTTAACTGTGGAAAAAACGTTCATCTTTCAGGCATTTTCACCGTTGTTTAGGTCTGAGGTGGAATCTAGACTCTCTGAAGGCTTTGCAACCCTGTAACTGCACAAACTGGTTTAGCACCATTTTGCCCACATGCAAACTAGAATAAAAAAAGATAAATGTACTTTTCCTAGATCAGTGTCCAACTTCACGCAAAAAGCCTGACAACTGAACAGGTCCCATATGAAAATGCCACTAACTTGTCTGTCCTACATTCATATTCAAATGAACTATCAATATTTTGGCTTACAATTAAAATTCCTTTATCTTTTTAGGTTAACATATTTTATGAAAGCAACATTTGTCAGATGCCTACTTCTGATTTGTTTGATTATAATATAAACCACCTATTTTTGATATATGTCAACTTTAATCTAGAGGAGAGCATCGCAAACGATACTGAACACGAGCTGAATGACAACACACCCATTTTAAAGAGAATGGAATTCTTGCTTCACTATAACATTCAAACCTTCCTCCACGTTTGTAAAGCATCAAAGGGCTTTCTATATGCAAAGGCTACCTAAGATGCAAAACGTATTCAGGAAGCTCACAATGTAAGGCTCCAGGCTGTGAATAAGAGCAGACCCAAGCTCGGTGGGACGCTCAGGCTTCAGGTTTCGCAAACATTGCAGTGTTTACAGGCAGATATCCAAATGCAGAGAGGGGAGGGGAGGTGAAAATGCATCGATGAATAGTGAAGAATGGCACATGCTTTGCAGTTCTGTTTTTCAGAGCTTGAGGGTTTTTTTTAGCTCAATAGAACTAAATGAAAACATGCTATATTATTACTTAATCTCAATGAGTAATATGATCATTATCTTTTAAATACAGAAAGTGACACTGAAGCAGATTAGTTTCACCAAATTACTTATTTTTGCTAACTCATGTCAAGTGCTCGTCTCAGTTTAAATAATTTTTTTGTAGTTATTACATTTTATTCTGACTCTACCTCATCCCCCTTACTTTTCACAGCTTCCAACAATATATTTAATATCAGATGCAACACCCCAGCACTGTCTGTTGTGCAGATAATCTACTCCAGAAAGATGCTTTGAGTAGCAAGTTGGACTAATGACCTGCTGAGGTCCCTTCCAACTTGAATTATCCTATGATGCTCTGAAGAGCAAGAAATATTTTTATTAGTAGCTTCATATTTGTTTTACCTATGCCTTCTACACATTATTGATAATGGCTGAGGACATGCAACCCCATCGGCTCTCAGTCCCATTGAGAGGGCACCTCTGGAAACAGTTCCTCCTTTATCAATTACTAAAAGGAGTCACTGCCTCCAGGAGAGTTTATGATGACAACTGCCGGTTCAGCTGAAGTAGTCCAAGACCTTGCAAAGCTTTGAAGCAAAAAAAAAAAAAAATCTGTTAGTGAGCGGGCAGCTTTGAATGAAGCTTCATCTCAGTACTACTCATTAAGCAGTAAATAATTAAAATACTCTGGAAGAGACAGGTAAAATACAAGCAGCAATGTCAGTAATAGACATGAAAGAGAAGAGAGAGAAAAAGAATTTAAAAAAGCAAAGAAATAATTCATTTGAAGTTTTAATAAAGTTTCATTTGCAGTCTTGTTTAAAGATATATCAGACTTTAGGGATGTAACCTAATTACATTTTTATTCTAAGTTCTATTCAAAGACCTTGGACTTTGAATCTTTAACACAGATCAAACATAGTGTAATTTACTCATGGCCATCAATACTTTAAAAAGATCTCTTCATTAAATGTCATAATCTTACGAACATGCACATGAAGCAAACAGAGCAACATTTCATATCAAAAACATTAAGAAAAAATACGATTTTTACAGAAGTTTGTATATAATCAATTCACTTGAGTGCTACACATTATATTCAAGCGTATAAAATGTTTTTTCTTAAGTATTTCTGATACAGTATCTTTCATAGTTCAATGTAAACAACAGCAATACTTTTTCAGTAAT
Source organism: Rhinoptilus africanus (assembly GCA_013400135.1). Classification (NCBI taxonomy): domain Eukaryota; kingdom Metazoa; phylum Chordata; class Aves; order Charadriiformes; family Glareolidae; genus Rhinoptilus; species Rhinoptilus africanus. The sequence continues at coordinate 104,281 of VXBO01002300.1, forward strand.
TTTACAACATATTTGAAAATGAACTTTACAATCATCAAATATCTAAGAACAGAAACTAATTTTTAAAGATTTTTTTCATAAGTCAAAAGCTTTTTAAGGAAAATGCAAGTTTTCCTTAAAAATCTGTTTTAAAACAAAGTTTAGAATTAGCACTATTGCACTGCTGTGAATACTTTGAAGAGCTTCTCCTTACAAAGTAAGAATACAGACCTGTCCTCAAGTGTTATATCAGAACTGAAAGATTCTTCATTTGAAGAATTAGGCAAGAAAAGTGAAGGGATTAAGGAGGCTTTTGGCAAACCTGATTACTTTTTCCTAGTGTAAAGAATATTATTCCTTCCATGTGCTTAATACTAAACCTTGATTTAAATAAACTGCAGGAAATGCATGAAGAAAATTTTTCATTTTCACAGTATTTATTTTCAGAAGTGAAAATAAGAACCCTGCAGAATTTTCCCCGAGTTCGTTTATTCAAAACATCTTCATTGCCTCCCAACTTCTTTTAAAAAATAAGAATAAAAAAGTTATTATATGAAGAATATTTTTCATGAACTCAACAGGCCCTTTTTGCTTTCATGTTGTATGCTCAGAAGCTTCGTTCAGAATTTCTTAAGAGTGTATTAATTTGAACTGAAAACATACCTAATTTCTATAACATCAGTTCATTATAGTACCTGATAGTTCAATAGCAGTAACAACCCTGTAATAATAAGATGTAATTTATTGGAGAATCCCATTCTGCACTTGCATGAGGATGAGCTCAATTATTTAATATACCTTTTAAATCTGTTCTCCCCAAGAATCTACCTGGATTTATGGCTGCTTCTCTCTGCCACTGACTGACAGAGAAAAGCATTGTATCCGAAGACTTTATCTCCTAACAATTTGCTGCTTAAACTTTTTAAATTATGCTTTACAATCAAGCTTTCCCCAGGTAACTCATGTATTCAATGCTTAAGCAACCAAAAACCCCCAATATAACAGCTTTGTGAAATAGTATAAGTGCAGAATAACAAAGCAGCGTTAGCTCAATGATTTAATCAATGACTGGAATTGTTTTAAATGGTCAAACTGGATATGCAGAATTGCACGTCCCATTAAGCAAAGGTTTCTTTCTGTCTCTGAAGTTCCCTGATGTGGAAGGTCTTTTTAAGTATAGGTGTCTGCATGAACTTAAAGACAAAATTTAGCAAGAGGTATAGTGAGACAAAGATATAGAATTTGGAGACACATAAGTTTTCAGGTTTGACCTATTCCTACACTCTATTTTCTGAAAAAGTTGTCTGGAATAAGTAATCACAGCTAGGCATAAGTCTTAAATTAGCAATCTGGGATACGCAACATGGTGCAAGTGGGGGATATCATGATAAATCAATGATATTTAGTCACTACTAGATATTATCTTTTACATAAAACATTTATTCCAAATGACAAACAGTACAAAAAGACATTTTTAGGTTAGTCTCCAGAGGAAACAAGCCTATGTGATCATCCTGTTCCCCAACCAGTTTTGGAGTCAACTTCAACCAAATTTGGTGAGAAGTGGTAAGAAGTCCATAGGACGATAAGGTCCCACCACTTTTAAGAAAGCTAGTAGCTTGAGAACAGACCTTGATCAGAGTTCCAAGCAAACAGAGAGGGAGGCAGAATGTTGTACGCTTTCTAAAGGGCAGCACACTGCTCAGCCAGCCAGCAACTACGTACTGGCCAGTCAGCAGCATGTTCACATCTAGCTTTCAATTTCTCATGGCACGCACCGAGCCTTACCAAGCACAAGTCTTCCAGAAACATATAGGAAGTGGTATTGCATAAACACAGAACAAAACAATGGGTCCTGCCTCAAAGGATACATATCCTCCAAATCTTTAGAATTGCAACTCTCCTTTAGATCACTGACATATTGTGACTAGCACTCAGGCTTCCTATAAAAAAAATTACATTGACATTTAGGTCTTTAATTCACTTTTTGGTACACACTACAAAAAATCCCATCATAAAAACAGACAGAAAGGAAATTATGAGGCTAATCTTTTATCAAAAAGTCAGAAACTTATCTGGGTAGTATTTTAAATCAAAAGATGTTGCTTACAAAAGGAATCTCTAATACACACACAAAGGTGAATGAAACCAGGAAGTTAGGTATTGGCTAGTAATTTGAGTTGCTTTTGCTCCTGAAGAGAGAAATGGGATCGATTTTAGTTTGCGGTCTTCCAGTGTCAGATCTGCACTTGTGAATACAACAATATGGAGACCTCTAGATCCCTTGTGGTAGAAACATAACATTAAATAGGCAGGTTGGACAGTTCAAATACAGCAATACTGTTATCAGTAACAGTTCTGCACTCCACAGGTAGAAGGGAAGAAGTTTATCATTCTTCACAAATGTCCCACTGGTTTGTTTTGTTTACCAGCTGTTTATAATTTTTCAATTAGATTGTAAAGCAGCACTTCTCATTTCTACATTATATAGCACAATGAGGATTTTCCATGTAGGTGGCTTGGCAGACTTGCACCTCCTACATTAACACAACTTTCTGTTGTTGTCTGTGGTGCATGTGGGCCATCCATCCAACAGGTGAATGTTTTTCTGGCTATACTTAGGAATCTCCCAGCAAAAGAAACTGCATATTTATGTCATTAAAACCAAGTCGCAAAACGTGCACACAGAAAAGCACAAGAAATTTCATAAGCAATTTTAACTTTTGCCTTTTTAAACCTTTTTAGTACTTCATTCTGCAATATTAACATTCTCTTTTTTTATATCTGAATATAAATTACTTCTGCCTGAAGGCAAACCAATTCGGGAAATTCTGCTTAAACGTGCATATTTCCTCTGCATAGATACTCAAGAATGTATGCTGAGTTTCTCTCAATTATTTATACATTACAGCTTTTAATTGAAAAACACTTGCCATAAACAATTCAAAATACAAAATCACCAATTTCTTAGCAATGGATTAAACAGGACCTGCTAAGAAAAAGAACATAATCAGTTTAGACTTTTTATGTTCCAAAACAAAAAGATGATGTTATGAACTGCCTTTAAGTTTTTACCAAATAGATCTAGTAATTAATAATTAAGCTTCAGAAGTTTGAATCAAATGCCCATCAGACTCAATAGGAGTTTTCCACCAACTTTTATATTGCCTTGATGTAAAGCTTTAATTTCAACTGTATGGTAAAACAATAGGTATAATCCTACTCCTCAAATCTTAATCCAGATTTTGAAAATCTGTAAGAACCCTGTAGGGGTTTTTCCCCCAGCAAGTGAATTAAAGGTATTTACAACTCCCTTGTGCTCCTTTAATCCAGAAGAGTCTATATCAAATTCTAATGTACGAAATACTGTATTTTATCCATGATTACAGATAGAATAATTATACCTTTCTCACAAATTAGGTCCAATTTACTAATATTTTTGGGGTGGTTGCAGAGGGATCAGAAGTGATTAACTCTGGGATAACAATGCTCTGACTGCAAAGCAATAGGAGCTCAACACTGCTTATAGTCAAGGCAGAACAGGATTAATACGGAATGCTTAAAAACCCTCCACTAATTTGCAGAACACAGCAGACTTCTTGAAATGTCTAAGTTTATTTTAGAAAAAACTAAGGTGACCCTGATCAGGAATTCTTTAAGACTTGCAATCCAAAAAAACACACAAAGACAAACTTGGATTTATGGATTAGCTGTATGTTACAGGAATCAGCATTGCGATATCCAACATGGATATTCTCTTTGCATTCCGTTGCTTTCTCTTACTAGTTCTGCCTGCCTTTAGTCTTTCCAGTCTGTAACCATTTCAGAAAAAGTATTACCTCCACTTTTGTTGATCCTTCTGTGCTAGCAGAATATAAATCTGATGACTAATTCAAAGTCACCACTGCATTGAGATTAATGGCATAATTTTCATACATCTCACAGATCTCATTCCAGGCAATATGCAGTTTCTGGCATGCACTGATTTACATTTGGAATTCGTTGTGCAAGTTTTGGTCACTGGACTCTACTGTGATACTTATATGATTTCTCAAATCTAGTTATTTAAAGGTATCCAGAAATGTTTCCAAGTACTGCAACCAACAGGTATGGAAACAGGTATCTAATGTAGTAAACTGTGTTATCCTTCAAAACAGTGCGGCTGCTTGCAAACTGCCTGTTAGGAAAAGTCCCTGCAACACTCCTAATTAGTAAACTGTGCCCATGAATAATTGCAGGGTAGGAAAGTCCAAATTAGTACAAGTCAAAAGCATGTGAAGTATTAACACCACCATTTTAGCACTGCCCTGTGCTCCAGTGCACATGGACATCCCTGTGCACCGCTTAATTTACCCATGCAGGAAAGCAACCCTGGCCTGCGAATGTCTACCTTTGCTGCTAATGTATGAAAGGAAAGCACCGAGATACTTGCATCATTCAAGGGTGCAAGTATTAACAATAAGATATTAATAAGATTGTAGTGGTGATGTTTTCATTGTTTCCTCCAGAGTTCTCCATGTCACTCTTCCTGTTCCCCTGTCCCACACACAAGGCACAACTAATCTGTAAGGGTGTGCCTTAAGGAAAGAACAGTCATGCATCTCTGTTAGAAAAACACCATCAAATATATTAATTAGTCCTCTTTAAGATTCTCTCACAAATGCAGAATTGCTTGACACTAAGATTGAAACGCTGGTATCTGAAGTACTGGCTTTTAAAGCATGGGCTATGTTTGAGTGTGCGTGTGTACATACATACGTATTTGTATATAGATGCCTACGTATATACACACACCTGTATTACTTGCAATGGCCTTGATGGCTGCTTTTAGAACAAGTACACTTTCAGATACCTGGTTTTATTATGCTCTTGAATAATACAGAAATATATTGTATCTAATTTTGTTATTACCTACTTGAAGCAAATAGTTCCTACACAAACAAGTCCCTTGTTTGCCCTGGACTGTTTTTGTTACTGATATAAGTTATCTGAAACTCTGGAATATATAGTTAAGGTCTACATCATTTCATGCATGATAGATGTTAACCATTTAATAGAAAACAGAAAGCACTCAGATATTGTTATGATGAGCGCCAGCAGTGTAAGAGCTTACACAAACTAGCACTAGCCATTAAGCTTATCAATGCACTCACTGTGCTTTTTCCGCAAGATACAACAGTGTAAGTCTGAAGTTCACAATTAACTCTAGCAGAATTCACACTAATATAATAGAACTGACAGACTATGATAATCTGAGTCCCTGATATGCAGAAGAATGCACGCATTTATGATTGACATTATTCCTGTGTTTTGAATGTGTTTTTAGAAGTAAAAATATCTTTTTAAATGAATTTTTCTTAACTGAGATTCTATCACAATGCTTGTGCTTACTTGGATGACAGGTAATGCTGGGTTTAGTGTGAGAAAATATTAAAATTTGACATTGCTTTTTCACTGTGTATGAAGTAACATCAACATGTTTAATAGCTATATGAGAAAATGGCTAATAACCAAACAAATAAAACAATTTAATATCAGCCCCTTGAGGAAAGACAAACTATGGGGTGAGTACAACCCATATGTTCCCATAGGAACATAACCTGAACATTCAGACAATAATCAATGATTAGCATGTCATTTGGATAACTTGTAAACAGAAACCTTATTTTATGAACTGAGTTTTATTTGAAGAGGAGGTTAAAAATCTAATTCTGCAAAGAACTGTGACTAAAATCATGCTTGCTCCATTTGTGTCTTTGGCAGGCTACTCTATTATTATTGTTTTCTTGCCCTTATGTACTGACAGCCACTAATCGCCTGCATCCAAATATCATGACTGAAGTCTACAATGCCAACACCGCAAATATTTAGCTTTGAAGATTAATGAACATTAGATTATATCCAGCCTTTAGGACAGGGACCAGGCTGAAAGTCAAAGAACTTTAAATTTGATTACACAAAAATTACCCAGCAAACGTATTGATTTGCTTCCAAGGCAAACAACAATCTTTACAAGTACATTTTCAACCTTATACTCCCAAGCAAACAGTCCTAAGCATATATATAGAAAGCTTCCGTGCACAAGTAATGAAAAGCACACTATCGGGTGAGAGAACTGAAAAGAACTGGCACAGGATATTTACATCTAGAAGGATACACACATGAGTCTCTGTAAGACTAACTTCTCCTTGTAAATTCTCCTGTTTTCCTGGCTGCAGTATTAATCAATACCGTTAATACAGATATGACAATTTAAATCAGATGAAAGTATGATGTAAGTGTTCGGCATCATTCACATACTTACAGACATCCCTGTATTTATATAGATACACATACATATTCCTATATGTATATATCGATGCACATATACATATTTATAAATGTGTACCTACTCCTGCGTGTATGTGTATATCCCCATAGGAAGTGGGCATCCGACTCATTCAGTTCACAAACAAATTATATCACAGCATTATAAATAACTGAACAAAAAAAAGACCATTTAATTTACAAGCCATATCTATCAGCATGTTTAGAATTTTACTTGTAACATCATTAATACTCATACAACTTTATACAATGCCAACTAAACATCTGATCTTACACGTTTTGTGCAATCAGAACCTGTGATTTAATTTTTCACCTGCTGAAAATAAAAAGTGCATGGAATACATTTGCTGCCTTTTTCTCAGTGGTCCCTCAAAGCAAATCCTACACTTACTCTCTCAGCTTCTTCATTTTTTCACCTCTCTATGGAAATAAAATATTTGAAAAAGATAGACCCTACAGATTCAGTAGAGCTTTACCCTGGGCAGTGAAAATGCACCTTGCTTTATATCACCTTACCAATATTAATAAGAAGCTTCTCTTACAGAAGTTTCTAATATTTTACTGCAGGAAAATGAAATTTTCCCTCCTCAGAGCATCTCAAAGTGTATTTCATAACTTTACTTATGTGCTTTTGTAATGGGCTTAAAGATACTTAAGTATTCAACAACTTTTGCTTAACACATCATAACAGTAGGAAACATTGAATTGTTTTCAGGCAGTGATTCAATAACAGTAGAGAGTCACACTCAGTATGAGACTTTGAAGCTACAAATAGATAGGGATGTTTGCTTTCAGGCAACTTCTTATAATTTTATTTTTTAGTAACGGAAGGACCAGGTTAAGGTTGCAAAATATCGGGCAACTTCAATCATTTTATTCTGTTGAGCATCAGACAGATAAACTAATTAAGCATTTTTCACCCAAAACGAAAATTACTTGGTTGTGACTGGCTGGGCTTTAAGCAAGTGCTGTCTTATCTACTGGGAAACTGGATTTAGCTTTATTTTTTTTTCCAGTATTTTTCCAGAAAATAAAGTTATCAGATACATTATTCCTAAGCACGAAAATATTATAGCCGACACTAATACATCAAGAGTGAATATCATTAACCAATATTCTATTAAGTTAGTAAATTCTTTCTCACTGTCATGTAACTTTCTTGTAAAGCATTAGGGAAGCACAGTTCTCCTGCAACTCTTGTTAGGCAAGTTCAAATTGGTATAGGAAATCCTATATAGACATTGGTTATACAGTTCAGCACATATATATCAGTAGTTCACTGTCGGTATGGAAAAAGGTACTCAGTGAGGTTCCACAGATGCCTGTTCAATGTCCAGTTTACTACTTAGTATTGTCATGATGGATCTGAATCACAGGATAGAAAAATGCTTTTAAAATGTTCAAATTATACCAAACTAGGAAGAAGAGAAAGCATGCTGAAGGACAACTTCAGAATTCAAAACAGTCTTGAAAATTTCTAGTAAGTGCCAACAAAACACAGGACACTACTCAGTGCAGAAAGAAAGCTACATATTGCATTAGGCAGAACTAAGAGGTGATCCCCAGAATGGGGAACCAAAGCTAGTTAACAGTTTTTCAGAAAAGAATTTAGAGATTACCGAAGACTATGAACTGAATACTACTAAGGAATTTACACTGGAAAAAAAAAGTAGATGCTCTACCTGAAAACACAAATAAAAATACAACTTGCAAGAAAAGTAATCCTTCCATTTTATTGGTCATTGTGATGAAGTCAAATTTTAAAACTTAATCCAGCTCTGGGTGTTGCAGGCAAGATAGATAAGACAACAGTTGAGAGGAAAACAGTGTGAATGACCAGCAGTCTAGAAAGTATGAGGAAATATTGAAAAAGGTGTGAAGTTTCAGCTTTAGAAGAACACAGGGAAACCCAGGAAAAAAACCTTTCAATTAAAAAAAAAAAAACACAACAAAACCAACCATGGCTGCAGGTTTTATGTCCAGATTTTTGCTTGGAAATTAGGCCATCTGTCAGAACACACCAATTCTGTCATACATTTACTGGTATTACACTATTTTGACAAAATATTTAAATTTCTGTGAATCTTTCTCCTGAGAAAAGGCATTCTATTTGAGAAATCAGCCACAAGCTGAGCTCAAAATTGGAATGGTTTCAACCCACAAAGTCAAACTTAGAAGCAAAACCATAACAACTATTCAAATCACACATATTTTGAAGCAATGCTTAGGCATCCAGCGCACTTAGGAATTAGAATTGGAAGATAACTTGAGGCTCACTCATTGCTTGTCTTCCCAAAATATGAAATTATTTTATACGAACATAGGAAAACTCCTTTTTTATACCCAGAATGCTACACACACACAAACCCCTCCACCATGAGAGGTAATGTACGTTTTCAAATATAGAAAAGAGGTTTATCTTGATATAAGGAAGTAATATTTTTTACAGTGAGAACATCTGTTCACTGGAAGAGCCTCCCCAGGGATGTGGTACAGTCCCCATCACTGGAGGTTTTCAAGTTGCAATCGGACAAGGTGCTAAAATAATCTCCTCTAGGCTCTCTCTCCCATTAGAGGTTAGGCCAAATGATCTCTCAAGGTCCCTTCCAGCCTGGGCTGTTCTATGATTCTAGTTACTTCTATTAATATCTTTTCTAATTTCAGAGACTCACACTTTGAGGATATAGATACACAAATGGAGAAATGGAGCCTGTGGTAAGCTATCAATCTGAAGAAAAAAAACAATGCGGCAGTCACGTACAAACAAACAGGGTGCCATTTTCAGGCAAGAGAACCAGAAGGTAGTTTTTAAAAAGAACACAAAAATCCAGGCTGTTTTATCTGAGTGTAAATTGGAGGCAGGATTGAACTGAACTACATGTTCATACCTCATTCAAATCTACCCAGTTTCTGCAACTACAGCTGCCATCCTACTCAAACACCCGTGGCCTGAGGCAGCATTACCAGTGTCTTGTCAAAAAGCAGCAGAAGGAAATAAGGTCAAACCCAAAGAACCTTTGCACTAAACAAATGCTTCCTTTAAACTTCTGTTTTGTTTTTCATCTGGCTGAGTACTTTCAACTCTAGATCGAATGTCAACAGAGGAAATAGGTCTGTGAATAATTATAGACTTTGACTTTCTATTTGCTGCTCCATAAATTAAAATGACAACAGTTTTAAAACTTCTTTTAGGTTATGGTTGCAAATCAATTTTACATTGAAATACTGTGCTTTGTGATGAAATACAAATTGCCAAATATGACTGTCTCAAGGCTGATACCATGTAGCTTTATGATCTCAGTGACTCACCTTGTTCTTCATGGATGAGGCCCATATTTGCATGTGCTTGTGCTTCTCTTTTCCCACCATCAATTTTTACTAGTTGAGCAGTGTTAAAGCATCGCTCATAGAAGTAATTACTTAACCACTTTTCCTCAGGGTCATTGAAACAGTAGGCCAAGTTAAGCTGGTTATCATACACCTCCTCATAGTGTCCTTTAAAAACAAAAATTACAATAAAAATATTAGATTATCATCAGCTTTCAGAAATCTTACATATTACAGCAATATACATATATCTTACATACACAGCAATAACTATATAATGAAAATGAAGTTATTTATATTTCCACCGCTCAAGTACCAAGTTTTCTTACATGTCCACTCAAAGAAATATAAGGGGAAAATTATGACCTTACAAATTAGGCAGAGTCAAAAACTTATTTTAGCAAAACCACAATAAATTGCTCTCATTTCTGCATACAAAACCAAAATTCAGTTCAATAAAACATGGATAAGACACTGGCTAGTCAAAAGAGAGAAGCTAGATCCAGCAAAAAAAAGCACACAGTCACTGCTGGAGAAGCATTTGTCTGAGCCACCGAGACCTGAAGAGTCACCAAGAGCTTCCAAAAGAGGCCTAAGGTAGCAACTGCTGTGATGGAGATAAAGAACTAAACAAAACACTCTGCAAAACCAATCCATTAACTGATATCATTTTAGTTGTTCAAAGTAAGACTAACAACACAGGCTTTGAGTTTTCAAGTATATTCCCATTTTTACAAACATATCACTCTCAGAAATTAAGGACAAATTAATTGTCCAAGCCTCACATCTTGCCCTGAAGAAGACAGTTCACCGAGGTATTGCTCTCAGATCAAATGTGGAAAGCAGAGGAGACTCAAAGTCACAGATCTCTTTTATGATCTGAAGAAAAACCGCATTTAGCTCCCACTCTTTATCATCTCAGACAGCTAAATTAACACACGCTATCCATAAGATTTATGAAAAACACTGCAAGTCCCAGATCTAAATAGCATTACAAAATTAACAAATATGTTATTCACAACTTAAAATTACAGAATGAGAACTTCCACAGAGTTATTTCTCTCAGAAAAGCACCTTTAAAAAAAAATCCACAAAAAAATCCTCTTTTGATTATTACCAAACTGTATTAATTTGGAGTAAAGATCTAAAACTTACCTGACAACTCTTATCATACTGCTTCTCCCTAAGGGGGATTTGAAATATATATTCCCTACATGATGCTGAAGAATCTACGAGATAATAAAGTACAGCATGAACCTGCATGTTTCACAGCTAAACTTATTGCTGGCTAAACTAAATGAATTTTCTTTCCAAACTGCTCATGTCAGATGTGAACAGGAATAATAAAGTTCAAATTCTATTGTGGTTTGGGTTGGATCCTTACTGTGTTCGTGGCTGTTAAATTAATAGTAAGACAAGCAGCCAGTTCTTGAAAGAATTTTCACGTACTTGGGTAAAGAAGGAGTTAAGACCCACAAGTCTTGCAGCAGGTATGAGACTGTTTGGTTAAGCTAGATGTGTGAACAGAACTGCTTTGCTCTCGGCAGTCCTGCAATTTGTAAGCTTTGCTCAACAAAGAGAGAAAAGGGGGGAAAAAAAAGAAAAAACCCACCCTCTTACTCCTGGGTATGGAGCACCACACAGAAATCAACTGGGAAAAATACCCGATTTCAGTACAGGTAAGATCTCTCTCAAAGCCCAGATCTTTTCTTGTTTTAAACCCATGATACCATATCAAAACACTTTGATCAGAAGGTGCAGTAATTTTTTTTTTTTTTAATTACTATTATCTGCAGGAAGAATTGGGCAAAATCAAACTTTCAAAAAGGAACAATTCCTAAACTGTAAGTGTGGGTCACTTGCATTGCTTGGAACAAACAGCAGCAATTACTCAAAAAAATACCTTGAATGGATCACTACACCACACAAGAGAGAGATACTTCAGCCTCATCTCTAGTATGTTTTGTTTCAAAATTAAAAGTGACAACTTAGGTGTAGTGTAATAGGAAGTAATACAAATCTCTCATTCTGTCTGTTGTCATGACTAAGTTCTTTGACTTCCAAACATCGATAAACTCTCCAGTGTGCTGCACAGCACAGCAAGAACTATATTCTGTCTTCTGAAAGAATCCTGCTATCACCTAATCACATCTGCGGTTTTCAAAAGGTTTGTCTACTATTTGTTTCTTCCCCATTTTTATCTTATCCTGGATGAATTTTCCCTGCTTAAAGTTTTCTCAAATAAAGCTGAAGTGTCTTTTCTCCATTCTTGAACACACGCTGGTATTGTCTTTTGATTGAGTTCATTCCTCCTCTTTAATGGTCAGTCATACTTTTCTTTGTTGCTTTTGCTTTTTTATTTACTGTTTTGCTTTCCAATTTATTTTCTCAGAGGTTTTCCTCCATGAAGTGGTATCTTATATTTTTACTGTTTTAATAATTCCCATTAAAATACATGAAATTATGATTTTTTTGAACCAGTTTGTGTAACATATATTTCCATTTTTTAGTATTTAAAATAACATCCCTTCCAAGAATAAGAATGTTTCACTATCTCTTTAGAATTACCAAAACAGAAATATCCCAGCAATTACATCTAGATTATCACCTCATCATTTGTATATAAGGCTTGATGCCAAAACATCAGCTTAGGTTTAGAAATTTGTCTTTGAGAGAAGTAATTATCAGTATATAGACTTCATCTATTCCTAATGAAAACAGTCTTCACGGCTGTGAGTTTTCATGCCTTTTGTTCCCCCTCAAGACTGAAAGAGTACCTCTTAGGTACCTCTTCTTCAGGATATTCAGGAATGTATATCATGTAAAACTTACTCATACATTAGAAATTAAGACTATTTTAGCCTCATAAATAGCCTTATAAAATTCTCTGCAAATGATACTGGAATGGAAGTAAAAGAACTGGTTTGGGCGTAATATACCTATATCTATCTGTATGCACACATATATATGTGTGTATATATATACACTATATGGGTGTGTATATATATATATATGTACATATACACACACATAGTACAGCTGTATAAGCACACCTACACTACGTACAGATAAAAAAGTCAAGACATAGTCGTGATTCATGCAAACTAACCAATTTAGATATAGGTATGGGTTACCCAGGGTCCCTTTACTCCCAGTGAAGAAAAGCAGAAAATTCCTGGCTGTGATTTATCTCATCACAACTTGAACATCTACTGCAGCACAAAGGAGCACTTTTAAAGATTATCTCTAAAGTAAAAAGGCAGAGGTTCCCATGACTATTGCCAGTATATAAACAAATAACCACATGAACAGAGAAATACAAAACCTAATTATAACCACTAACATAAAGATAACAATACACATTATATACAGATTACAGCTAAGTGAAAATTAACTTAGAAGATACCAGAGGATACATATAAATGGTTACAATAACACAGCAAAAGGAAGGATAACGGGATTGTCATTGAGGTAGACGCTAGATAGATTTGCTGCCTTTGAAATTTTTGCTACAAAGTATCAAGGCACTAACGCTACATAAAATTACGCAAATAACTTCAGGTAGTGCGCTACAAATCTCAAGAGATGGAACTGACCCGAGGCGGACTATTGCTATTGCCACAGCTTTGATTGAATGAACTTTAATGTGACCCTCTGATGACTATCCTGCCGGTGAATAACAATGAGAAGTGCACAAAGACAACCGTTTCTCTGTAATTGTCTTGGACAGTGGCTGACCGGATACGCTGGTCATAAAGTAAACCCCAAAAGATAGACTTGTAGAACCCGTATTGTCTTCTGCATTCAAAGTCTGATATACAAAACAAGAAACTCTTGAGATTATTCTGACCATGATAAACCTAGTATGTCAGACTTAGTAAAAGTAAACTTTTACCTCCTCAGGAGAAGAAAAATATTAGAATAGCTAAATACTCTCCTCTATAAAATCTTCCATAGGTAGTTCAGTTGTTAAAGCTTTGACCTCTCTGATTTTGTGTAGTAAGTTCTCTACGACTGGTAACAGAATGCACGTAGACAAGTAACATGGCTTGAGTGGAGCTGGCCACTAAAATGAACGACAGATGCTCTCACCAAATTCTCCCTTCAGGGAGAGAAGGATGAGAAAGAGACTTATGAGTTGTAAAGAAACTAAACTACTTTATTGAAATATTAATAACAAAAGAATAAAGAGATAATAATAAGAAAATAACGAAATATATACAAAACCATATCAAGCTCCCAGGATGATGATCACATCACCAGCAGGTACTGGGAAAGTCCCAGACTGGACTCAGCGACGGACAGGAGTTGAACCCCAGAATACACGGATCGGGATCAAAGGCAGCTGAACAGACAGAGGTCTCCTCAGACACCAGTCATTGAAGAAAGAGAGCTGACCCCTTTGATCCCTCAGCTTTTATCCTGAGCACGATGCAGATGGGATACTCCGCTAGTCAGTTTTGGGTCACCTGTCCTGTCCACTCCTCCCCACAGGTGCGATCCCTCTATGTAATTTCAGAGAGTTCAGTTAATTAGAAGAGGCTTAGCAAGCTGACCTTGGCAGATACAGCAATAAGTACAAACAGGAACCTCTCTGCATACTATTTCTTGGTATTGGTTATAAACATCAGACCTTATCTCTGCTAGATGTGTACACTGTCTGAAAAACATGCTGTTAATTTCAGAGAGTTCAGTTAATTAGAAGAGGCTTAGCTGAAAAGTAAAATTACTGAAAAGAAAATTGGTTCTGTTTTACCTCAAGCCAGGAAAACAAGTCATCTTTATGTATCTGTTGATACAAAAAAATTAGTTATATGCACTACTTATCAGAGAGGGAATAACAGCACTGGAATGTGATACTGAATGAACAGAAAGAGAAGTCTGAATCACACACACAATTGTAAAGTGGTTCCTGCAAGGCAAATTCCTGTTTTTAAATAAGAAACAATGAAAAAAGCATAGATAGAGATTCAAAGGTTGATCCCATTAATATCTAAAAAATTAGATTAATTTCATAAAACATTGGAAGCTAAATTCAGGTCTTCCAGAACACTTAAGTCACAGGATTGTGAGAATACTGTAAAGACAAACATGTACCCAAACCAGCAGCTATACAGAACTAACAGAACTTGATGGAGCAGGTGGTGAGGCCGGATAGTTCAGTTTTGGACTTAATTGAAGATCCAAAGCAGGGCTAAGAACACATATTATGTGTTAATTATCCAACAGATCATTTCTTTCAATGCCAAATTGCAGGCAGTAAGATTTCACAAAAATTAAGCAGAAAACAGATTTTAAATCATGCTATGCTGCAGTACTTGTTTTATAATATTTTAGTGGTTTTATGTTTTTGTCACAGAATATAAGTTACAGAAAATGGACTTCTTTAACTTTGTTTGATCTGAATTTTCAAAATATTTTATCTTCGTTGTTCTTTGCAATGGCAAACAGCTTTGAAATCGGGTATCTATGCTCTAAAGGAAAATATCCCTATCAAACCTTGCTGAGATCTTTTTGTTTAAGCAGAGATTTTTTTTTAAAAAACCTTTGACTGGAGCCTATACATTAAGCCCCATATATTAAAGACATATAGCATTACCTGCTCTGCATCAGGATCTCTTCAGGTGCATCTCAACTGTAAAGTAGGATCTCTCATTCTTATGCTCAAGCCATAGTCCCCAAGTGGCCCACTTTGATCTTGGGCTCTTCTCAGAAACTCTTCCCTTGACAAGCAAAGGTACACACGGAACTGAGGAACACTCAGGTCCATGGTCTGCATGTTTGTTGTCTTCAGCTAGACAACTAAGTAGTGAACGTACTGGGATAATGCAGTGGAGTTTGAGTATGAAAATCCCAACAGAGCTAAATGAGAGAAAAACAAACATACAGAAGATCCCCAAGCCATACTACTGTAATTTAATTACAACTGCTGCTACATCTGTATGCCTCCATTGTGACAGGGCAGAAGTATAGAAATGGTCTTTAGAGAACAGATGAAAACATCATGAAGAGATTCTGGCTTGGTATTTTCCTTAATGGAGAAAAGAAAGAGGCTGCTGTTCTTGTTAATGGAAAATAGAACTTGTACTTATTTTTAAAATACAGGCATCAGAAAGGAATTTTTCAAAGTCCGTTTGTTCCTGCCAGAAGGTGTCCATATGGAAACTTTTCAACAGTTGGTTACACTCACCTTCCCGTTCAGTTAGTTGTTTTTAGTGAGTATAACTGACCATTCACTCCTGAAGACATATAAAGGAGTGGTCTAAGATTAATTAAGTCACTAGAAGCCATTTTTTGATGTCACAATGACACATCATTGATACTGGAAGTTCAATTTTTCTTTTGACAGAGGCATCAATACCAGTGACTTAGTACTAAGATATCTGATGCTGTTAAGAATTCACACAGGATGGAGGTTGTTGAGCCAACAGGAAGCATAAACAGTAACAGAATATGGTGCTGCAATGAGTTATTTCCACCTGGATCCATACACAGCAAAGAAACAGTCCCATTTGCTTGCTCAGGACAATCATGCCTCTAGACCGACAGGTAGAGGACCACCCAGTCATCCCTCTTTCCAGAAAGTTCATACATAAGCTAAACTCACACACAAATGAAGAAAGGTTGCTGTGGGGTAGCGTGGTGACACCACCAAGTTTCAGGCAAAGCCTCCGTTCCCTAGATATCATGAGGCAGGGTGTACACTGAGCACACTCCTCCCAACACCACTAGGTACATAAAGAATGGTATATTCAGTGAACTGGAATATACTTTCATAGATTCATACAAAAGTACAATCTATACAAAGATGCTAAGGAAACCGTCAGGACGTAATTTTGCCAAGTAAGGATAAGGCTGTCTAATGGTAACAATATAAGGCAATTCACTGGTAATCTGGGATGCTAATAGGGAGCTCCAAGCCATGCAATGAAAGCACGCCGCTGAAATTTTCTAAGAAATGCTGCTTCTGAGGAAGCCAGTTATAGGTCTACAGTTGTCTATATTTTGAGAATCACTTCACCTCACTCTTTGTAAGACAATTAGAAAAATACTGAACTCCTCCATTGGTCTCTAACAACTGCTGCATTTTTTCCCTGTGACACAATGCTAAGCAGAGAAGAACAAACCTGCTCAGAAAATAAAAGTATTCCTTTTCCCCATTCCTCTAAACCCAAACAAAACTATTCCTCCTCCAAGTGAATACTAAGAGGTTTTGGCATGTTTATCCTTTTTGTCTTCTAATGCATAATTTCTTTCCATTTTTTTTTCCAAAATAGCATGGATTATTGCAATGTTTTTAGCGCAGCCTAAGGCACAAGCATGAAATCTTACAGAAAAGCTTTTCACTGTAAAACGCTAAACTGTGTTTTCAACCTTAAATACCTCAGACAAAGAAAGATTTTTCCAGTGCAAACACATCAAATACTCAAGCTTTCTTCACATACTTTATAAAAAGTTATCTTTTACAACAACAACAAATGACAACTCATACTGTCAAAAGTTTTCTCCACAATGAAGTGAGGAAACAGAGCCAAGTTAGCACTTCCTTCTAATTCTGTGTGTCTGATATTCTCTAGAACAAGGGTCAGCAGCCTGCAACACATGCCCAGATTCAGCATAACCCAAAGGTTGCATGGGGTCAGCAACCAGGAGCAGACGGAACCTAAGGAAGGCAAGAGCTTCCAGCTCTTAACTCCTGCTCTCCACCGGCTGCCCCAGTGATCAACTCATAAGTGGTGTCTTGCCCCTTGCCGTGGTCAGAAGAGGCAAAAGTGAAAAGGAAAATTACTGAACAGAAATTTTGTTTTGTCTTACCTCAAACCTTGCCTTTGAAGGCATGTTCATACCCAAGTCCAGGTTTGTCACAGTGAACACAGTGATCTGCCACTATAGTTCCAACTGCTCAATACACCTTGCAGTCACTGAACTGTGGGGTTTTCCCTCGTTTTGCTCTCCTGCTCTTGCAAAGTAGAGCCAAAGGCAGAGACGTGTCTCCATTTAATTGTTCTCGAACTACAACTTGCCTTGTACCCCCTCCAACTTGTACAATACAAGTAAACGAGCTCACTCTAGCAAGCACTAATCTTACGAGATCTTCAAGGTCTCTGTTAGTCATACGATTCAAGCCTACATTTAATATGTAACTCAGATGATATAATATGTACTTCAAAGAAGAGCAATGCTTTTCAAGCCCTTCTGAAACAACACTGGGACAGGTGACCTCTAATTTGGCACACTATCACCGAGAGGCTGGCCTCAGTCTAAACCACACAACTCGTGTTTTCCAGTATAATCTATATACTATCAGTCATTCTTCTGGCAGGTTCAGTGCTAACTAACTAACAGTGGCTACACAATATTTTGGTGAGATGTTTCAAAGAAGTGGCTTATCCTAATGAGCATACAGACCCAACAAGTAAATTAGCAATACATTTTAAAACAGTAAGATAGACTTTGGCAGCCAAGTAGTGATTTAAAGAATCTGTTCGATACACATGGTAAAATCTGTGCAAATACCAGTTTATTTTAACTTTTAAATATTTTTATCTGAGGAACAGCAACATTGTCATTACAATGAACTGTTCTCCCAGGCACATGTTGCAGTTGGTGCTGTTCAAAAATTTCAAAATATAAGTAAGAGACTTCTTAGTTGGATTTCCTTTGTTCCCGCTTCTTTCCCATAACCCGTAAGACACATAGAGTCAAATCCTGGCTGGTCTTAGGTAGGCAAAGTGGACAAAAAGAATTCTATTCAGCTGGCACACCTCTGTAGAGTATGGTTATCATTTGTTCACAGGGTATGAGCAGCCAAAGGATATTTAGCTAGCAACCCTCAATGCCAGACAAGGGTGGACTGCGGCTTCAAACCATCCCTCCTGATAACTCCCAGAACAGCACAGAGTAGGGGTTAGGAGCTATGGCTCTTCAAAGGGATAGCAACAACAACCTACCAGCACTGTATTACACCTTCCAAGGACAATTATACCTTTAAGTAAAATTACTCCGAGCACTACAATCAGGCAGGCAAGCAAGCAATTGGACAGGCCATTCCATGCTCTCAAAATACAACTTTCTTTTTGGAAAAAAAAAATCCAGTATTTTTATACATGTGTCAAGAAATAACTGTATACATCAAATGCTGAGCTGTGTAGATACATTGCTTTGGCATTTATCCTGCACTCTTCCGTAAAAAACCCTACAACCGTACATATTTAAATGGCTAAACTATCTCCTTTTTTTTTTTTAAGCTACTGAGACCAGAACTAGTAAAAAGAGAGGTTAGTCCATGATAATGAAGGAAGATTAAGGAATAATTAGAAACAACTCAATTTTGAAGTCAGAAGCATTTACATTATTTGCATCAAAAAAGGCCTAATAGGAATGCAGTCAAGTATTGCCAATATTCCTTCCAGGGTTTGGGGGATAATGCTATACCTACGGCAGAATAACTCTGTCAGTTATTGTTCTGAGAAGCCGCAAGGATTAATGTTAGCTCTTTATTTTTAAATACTTGAGAAGTATTCAAATACAATGACAACGAGATTGTTGGACAGAAAAAAGGATATTTTCTTTGCACACAGTATAATATTGGCAATAGCCAATTAAAAAGAGACTCCTGTAAGATTTGAAGTTCAACTAAAATGTTTCACTGAAAACGAAAATAGAGAGAACATTCATTGGCATATATAAAACAATATAGTGTGGGTAAATAAAGTGTTACTATTTTCAAATCCAGGGGGATAGAAAATAATTGGTCATTAATATTAACCTCCACATTGTGATAGATGGCACTGATTCTATTACAGTAAATATGTCCAGCATTACAGTGTCCTAGAACTACAAGTTATCAAAAAAAAAAAAAGAAAATATTAACCTGTTCCACCAATAAATACACAAAAAGAATGAATACCTAGCTTCCTCTGTGCACTGTGGTAACAGCCATAAAACTCCATAGTTCGGAGCAACATCTCTAAGTTATATTCACAATTAACACAGCAATATAGTACAATACAAAAATATCTGGTGAGAAATATTAAATAACAAATAAGAAAATTACTTACTGACCCAGCAAGTGAAGCTTTGTTTTCCACTTACCACTTCAGGTTCAAAAACAATCCCTTCACGAAGTTTAAATTAATCAAAAAAACCTTACAGGTCATGAAGATTTTTAATTTATTTTTTTTTTTTGCATAATTTAGACCAGCTACTCTCTTCTTCAACACAACTGTTAGCTCAGAAAAGCATACCTGAGACAGGTAAATTTTCAACCAGCCTAACATTGGTAACATGAGCCACACTACAAAACTTGCAGCACCAAAGCTTACTTTCTGTCTTTTAAACTAGAACCATGGTGGCTGATGATCAAATGCAGGTCAGCTGCTGTTGTGTCTGCTACATCATGGTAAGTTGCAGCTGAGGAGAACTGCTGAATGCTTCTTAAATGGTGTCAACTGCAGTTGTCAGGAGATCATAAGCCAGAGCCCCAAGCAATTTGATTAGAATCAGAGAGTAACTGGATTAGTGGAACTACTGAATGAGTGTTTGATGAGCTGTATAATTCATATGTTACCTTCACAGCACTACTAGCTCTAACACCTGCAACATGAATTAGTGTCCACCCATTCGCATGCCAGGTGCCCCAAGCCTCACTTAAAACAAGCAAGAGATTTGTGCAAAGGTTTTCATTGAAACTGGTGAAAAAATCAAAACTAACTATACCTTGATCTAGCAATTCAGTAAAGATAATTGCCAGCTCTATTGGCACATTCTCACTATTTTCTTTAATTTTAACCAACTTTAACGGGCAAAGTCAGGACATATTCTCTCCTAGAGGCAAGATAAAATCAGTCAGACAATTGGTGCTATCTTGTCTCTGTGAATTTACGGCGCCCACCACACGATGAATGCTGAATTCAGTGAGAGAAAGGGTCCCTGCCTTTCACAGGGGCAGAAACAGCACTGTCAGCAGCACCCTGACCACTCTCTGGGAGTGCTTTTGCCAGCTCTGTTGTCATACATCAGTTTGTAACACTGAAAAATACCATGCACTGAAGAGAGGCAAAATGCTCTCCTCAAGCAGCTGTAGGAAACAGGCCCATCAAGATAAGAAATATCTATTATTTTTCAAACATCAAAGTGTTGGCAGCACACTTCTGCCAGGGCAGGCTGAGCACAAAACTTCTCTCTTGCATTCCTGCTACGGAGGTGCCCATTCGGGTTTTAGTCATACTCCAGACAAATCTGAAGATTCCTTCCAATCACGGGCTGGCTAGACTTCCTGCCTAGAATCACAATGAGTTAAATAAGGAAACACAACCTTTGGCTTTCATAATAATAAAATAAGCATTTTAAATGAACATTCTTTTAAGTGCTGAAAGGGGTTTTTTGTTGTTCCTTGAAGTTGTCCGTTGGTAAATTTCAGTCAAAAAGCTTAGATTCCAAACTCAGAGCTTTATTGTAGATTTTCATATTTGTAATGATCACAATGCAACCTGAAACAAGCCAACTACAGTGAAATCAGCTGAGCCATGAAACAGGATTGCAGTTAGAGCTTCATCTGCCTCCATTCCTACAATTATAGCAAAGGACTGAGACAGAGTAAGATATGTTGCTATTTATAGCAAAAGGAAATGAGTACTTAGTAAATAGTACGCAATAGAGAAAATACAGTAATTTGGAGTTATGTCTTCACTAATATCTAGTAATTCACAGGTGGCATGTTACGTCTGTGTGCTGCATTTTATTTGACACGTTCACAATCCTTTTTAAGTCAGTCACAAATCCAAACACAGTTAGCAGACAGGGTATTTAATAAAATCAGATTTATACAACTATTACCGTGTGAAGCAGCATTTCACCTATTAAATTTTTCTAATACAAAACCAGCTACTCAAATCAACGCAGAAAGAAAAACAATAAATAATGAAACTATGAGAAAATAATTGAGATGTTATCAAAGCTATAAATACATCAAACATTTCTGATGATATCATAATGCACGCTACATGCTTTTCTTTTTTTTTTTTCCCTTTGCAAAACCTCTCCTGATATCTGCAGCTCCTAATCATTTATTCTATAAATACAGCTTAGTTGACTAAGGCTGAAATGTGCTAAGATGCAGTAACGTTTCAAATTCATACATGAAACAATTTGGAAGCTTCCCCCAGGCATTGGCGGCTGCGGCTCCCGCTGCTCTGCTACCCACAATCCCCCCATTTACCTGCTCGCTGGGCTGCCTCAGCCCTGGTCAGGAAGTGGTAAAGCTGATCCAGCTTATCAGGCTGCTCCTCCAGGGACTTCTGCTGCCATATGGCTGACCCAGGCCCTGCAGCCTCCCTCAAGGCATTCCACTTCTGTATCAGAGTGAAGAGCTCGGAGAAGGACTCGTGATAACCCTGTCGCAGCATGTCTATGCAGATGTTCTTCTTGTACGAATTCCTGTTACTGGGAATAAGAAAGATAGATTTTAAGCCTTTAAGCCTGTATTCTCTTCTCCACCTTACCAAATAAGTACAGATAACTAAAACAGCTCTCAAGAAGAGACCTCTGCAGTTCAGCAGCGGGGAAAGAGTATTTTTTCCTCCGCTCAAAAAGCATTCTGCTAAAATACGATTACGAACGACATACCGAGGGAAGTAAATGTGGCAATAATGAATAAATACCAATATATATATTGAAAACATGTTAAAAATACACTGGTATTCTTCAGCTGGTACTGGTAAAAAAGGCAGAATGGTGGGGGAAACCCCCCATGTTTACACTAGTTCATGAAAACACAATGAACTCTTAGTTTGCTTTAAAACAGTGCACAGGGAAAAAATGAGGCACATTCCACATGTCAAAACAATGTATATGTTAAATAGTTTTGCTGTAGGATATGATGGCTTGGTTTAAAACGTCAAACAAATGCTATGCCAGAAACATAATCATTAGATATTATTTTGCTGCTCTTTAGCATACAACTTCAGCTGGAACCGGTTTACTGATGCAAAAGTTTGATATTTTCTCCCTAATTTTAAAATGAAATGATGCAATAATGCATTTATATCAAAGTTATCTCATTCATAAACTCTGATAAGATATACATATCAAAAAGTGTAATCAAATATTCTCAAGAGGTAATATATCTTTGGAGGTATTATTTATGGAAATAATCAAAATATTTCTTTTATGTGGCATGAAACAATCATTGTGTCCTATCCTGGAGAAAACTATGAGTCCAGTGGGACTGCCTGCAACACTAAAGTAGAGATGTAAAGGTTTGCGGGCGCAGGTATCTAGTGTGAGAAAACAAACCTTTGTCACAGCAAAATGGCAAGGATCCACGTGTGTTCATTTTATTTTGTATATTTCATTAAGTTTCCAAAGTGTTCTCAAGACTGTCTTTTCAGACTAAAATCCGCAAATTCTCAGCAGCTTTAAAATAAATATGGAATTCTAAAACCTGAGATTTATAGCTTATGTAACAAATTCAGATGACCTCATGCTAAACAGCAGCTTAATGAGACGAATACTTCTAGTCTAAAAAGAGCTACTGCAGTTCTTAAACAACGCTAATAGGACAGAAGTGATGTAAAAAACTTCTTAGTTAGATGTGAATGAAATAAACAGTAATGTGCAATGTCATAAGTAAATAATCTACATTATTTCATATTTAATATGATTAAAATAAAATCTATTAATTACTACACAGATGCACATTAGTCCTTCATATGTTTTTTTCTTTACATTTCAGTACCAGAACTGAACACAAAAATATTACAAAATCCTGATACGACTTAGAGTGGAGAGTACTAAATTTATCTTTAATATATGAGTAGGTGGGTTTTGAGATTGAAAAGCACACATTGCTCACACAGACAAGGGAAAATATCCAACTCTTCTGTACCAGAAAACATGTGCAACATTTATCTTAGAAAAATAAATGAGAAATATCTTTAAACATTTATATTTTAATTTGTCAGAACACGCTATATTTGTCATATGCCAGATGTACAGTATATATCTTAAAAATACTGTAAAGATACTACATTAATACAGTACTATGTATTCTCTGCTCTGGATACGGCATGCCTTCTTTTTTCTGGTTTAAAATTCTAACTGAAAAAAAAAATAATTGAAGAATAAAGGTAAAAAAATTTTACCAACTTCCAAAAGCTTAGGACTGAATCCTCCAGTAATATAACTCAGAGCAGTGCAATAAAAATCTGTAGAGCAGACGCATATACAGGCATATTTATTTATATCATGCAATCTGTATATGTGTGTGCATTAGATCATTAGATGTATTAGAAGTAAACAAGAAAGTACTCCCAAAAGATCTTTACAGTGACTAAACAAAGCATCATTTGGTTATTTTTTAACATTCTCTGCATACTCACTGAACACTGTACCAATATTCGTATAAATAGAAAAACTGTGTCCATGTGACATGTTATTTCCTGTCGACTGCTGCATTTTACTTGAAGTCAAAGCACATTTTCCCCACAAGACAGCATTATCAGCAAATCAGTGCAGGGAAACAAAACATACAGTAAAATCGGTCAGTTTTAAAAATTAGTGTCAACATTCTTTTAATAAATCCCATCCCAATTAATAAAGAAGATGAAATAGCGCTGAAGTAATCATACGGTAGAAAGCCCCTTTTTCTCTTAGGCAAAGATAACGGACTTTAATTCCCAAACAATGAAGCTATCTACTGTACAGCCATTCAAATTTTAAAGGCATGAAAATGAAAGTTATCTCTCAGTTATACTTAAAACCAGAAAACATGCAAAGGGCAAAATAATACTACTATTGTTTCCTTAAGTTTCTGCAATGTCTAAGCCATAAGTGACTGATGACACACAAACAACAAAATAGGGCTTGAAAGGAATGCCACTGTGGGGATGAATGGTATTTGTGACACCTAAGAGAGCTCGACACTGCAACGATTTCTGAAATTGTTTCGGTTGAATGTTTTCAGTCATCAAAGTTCCAGATGAAAATGCCAGCGTCCTTTTTTCCCAACAAACAGTGCTTTCAAACAGAGGAGTGGTGCCAGTGACAGAAGTAAACTTTGTGTGATATCTTGAGAGAAACTATAAATTCTCAATCTTCAAAATCCTTTTGGTACTGCTTTTTACGATGGCATGCGGCAGGTACAACGAGAGGTTAAACAGAACTTCTCATGTTTTACATAAGTGAAGATTACTTTATTTCCAATATCAACATCAAAACCCGATACCTAATTAAATGTACATGACTTATTTTATAAAACCCAACTGTTAACAGTATGTTCCTACTACCTTAATAAATCAGTTTACACTAAACCTTTTGAACCTTACCACCTAATAAATTATGATATGTTATTAAACGAGTAAGTTTGTTTTCCTGCATTGCATCCACGCCGATTTTAGGTTTCCTTTGAACAATTACGTTACTTTAAGAAGCAAAATGGAAAAAAAGACTGGCCTTTCATGTGCTTGAAGCCGAAGACGGCCAAGACGTTTAATGGTCTCTGGGGGCATCTACTGGAAATCTGGAAAACTGCAGGCAGGACATGTTAATCCTGCCGCTGTCGCGCAGGGATGCAGAACAAAGACGGGCAGCGGCACGGATCAAAGGCAGGGTGAGCATCGCGGGGAGCGGAAGAAGCGCGGAAGAAGCGCGGGAGAAGCGCGCCCTGCGCTGCCGCCGCGGTTGGCCGACCTGACCCGCTGCCACAAAAGCCCCGCGCCAAAACCACGCAAACGTCGCCTGCAAGGAATTAAACTCGCCGGATTCGAAGGAGCAGACCGCTTTGTCATGCTGGCTGGGTTTAATTTTAAAATTGAACCTTGGTACGAATATAAACCCAAAGTCCTCTTTCCCCTTTGAATGATCCTGTGGGCACACTAGCAGAAAAAGGTTTCAGACGGATTTTGTTAAAACAAATGATTTTTTAATGAAATATGGAGCATATCTATGTATTTATGGGTAAAACAAAGACACTGATTAATCCATTTTTAATTTAAAGCAGCTTAATTTTTTTAAATCCATGAAATTCAACAGATGAAAACCGCAATACTTAACACAAACATAGGTGATGCCAAGAATCCACTGTTCCTCTGACCGTACACTCATCTCTGTCATCACCGAAATCCTGCTGATGTTGCTACATGTTAATTTACACAGACTGGATAAAACAGTGAAATGAGGTCCACTGAGTGGGTCTGGTTGGGTATCACGCATTTGTCCTGCACCGGCAGTTACTGTGATGCCCTATTTTATGCATGAGATGCTGAAAAATTCTGTGCGCTTCTGCATGTGTGTCACGGGGTGGGGGGGAGGGGGTGGGGTGTCATAAGAATTTTTAGCACCAAATATATAACCACCAAAAGAGTTCAAGTTGCTGGTTTAGGGGTACGATGTTATAGATGAAGATTTCAGGTAGTATAATATGACATGGGTGGAAGGAGCTATTTATTGAATGTATATCTGCAATCTTGAAAAGGCACTGCTATTGTTAACACTCTGCTCTAAGTGTACCTGGAAATTGCTACAGGCATTTTACTTTTCTTAAATTATACAGTTACTCATAATTTTCTTCCATGGAATTCTTTTATTATTATCATTGCTAGTCTAAAGTGATCTAGAGTCATGCTGAGGAATCACAGAAATCTGATCGTAATCCGCCTTTACCAGTGCAAAAAATCATAAATACTAATCTTCAGTGAGGTTAATGAAATTACACTCTGGTTACAGTCTCAAGGACCTCCCTACGTTTTGGGATTGTACTTTTGCAAGACTCTTAAGCAATGCTGGGAGATCAGGACAGTACCACACTGCATTCCCTTTGACTTAAACTCTTGCCCAACGAGGCTATTTGCATTCTACCCTGTACGCCTGAAAGAGAGAAAAGAAAAAAGAAATTAAGAGGCCAAGAGGCAGGTACTGGTGTTAGAAAGAATCAAAATACTACAGGAATTATTTGTTGTGAACTTAATTCTCCACACCTCCTGTTTGGTATGGTCAATTACAGACATGCAAAATAAGTGCAAAAGGCTACTATTTTCAGATGACAGATTTATTTTATTTATTTATTTTTATTTACCAAGGTTCATATCTTTAGATTTTGTATGATTTAATTAGTACTATAGGTTAATGCCAGCTGCTGATTACAATGCAAGTGTACTGTAGCAGTCACATTTTGTAAAGCATAAAATGTCATGGATTAAACAATGATAGTATATAAAATATTAAAGTGTACTTCCAGTGTAAAATAATTACCAATTATTGTAATGTTTAAAAACTGTATTCAAATAGGCTTCATCCACTTGGGGTTTCCTTCTGCAGTTGGCAAGTCAATGACTGATATAAATTCATTAGCTAAGATCACAAAATTACGAAAAAATAATCAAAACATTTTTGCTAAAGTTTATCTAACCAAATACATTTTACTTCCCCCCCCCCCCCAATTTCCTGTCTATAAATCTACAAGAAAGTTAAAATTACATCAAGTAAATGAATACTTAGCTACTTCGTGTTTAACCTATATGCAAACACGCACAGCATAAGCAAGGAAACACCAGAATTTCCTCAGTAAAATTTGAAAAATATATGCATTAAGTAAAACCAAATATACTAGATGAAACACTAAAAAGCCAAGCACGCTGTAAGAATTTATAACTTCAGGCTGCTCTGCCTCGGAAACAAAACAGGAATTACTGTTTAGTTAGAGCTGGACAGCCAAAAAACGTAACCGTTTTGCAACACCTTTAGGGACCCACATCTAAAATTTAGTTAAAACTTCTGTAGAGCATTGCTGAACACAAAAAGCACTTATGCAAATACTTGGTAATACGGAAGCTGAAGATTTGACTATCACATTCAGCGATGCTACAGTCCAGGTTACAGTGGTATAAAGCCATGCACTCACAGTGTCGAAATCTACAATGTCATGTGTCTGGGCTGCCATCCACCAAAGTCAGGCACACAGCTGACTGAAAAATATACCTGAGCACCTGAGTTCAGTGTGAAAATTTATATACATAATAGCTTTGGTGAGTCAAGCCCTCAGCTGGTCATGGTACTCACCACATTTTCACCACATACTGCTATTGATACAAAGCCCTTTAACTGAATCAGGGCACAGCCCTCTTTAATCCTAGTTTAAAGACTGTCCATTTAAATATTTTTCTTTTAATGAAATATTAACTGGATGGTAATATGTTAAATTGTAGGCTATAGTAATCTCATTAAAGAAAGATATGAAAGTACAGTAAATGACATTAAGTAGTAATAGACGGTTAGCTTACACATCAGAATTTTTGATTAATAAGGCTGATAATTAAATTGCATTGGGGTGGGGTGCATGTTTTTTAATTCCAAATTATAAAGATGAAATAGCTAATGTCCCAATACAAAAAGCATAAAATCCACCAAATCCCCAAATGTTATAAAAAGAATTCCCCACTCTAAATCGTAAATAAAAAATACCGCGTGACAATTTGTACATATCATGAGAGAGAAGAACATCTACTTGAAACTGACTTTTGCAACAATGTGAATTTTTTTAAAATAAGAGCAGGTTTATAGAGCTATGTATTCAGAACTATTAATAGAAAAATGAAAATAAAGATGTCAGAAAATAAATATATACGTACGTTATACCACATATAGGTACAATAACTTCCAGCATAAGAAATGCAGCATTTTTCATCTACTGCCTCACAGTCTCTGACTGTTGTCAAACCACACTTTAACCTAAATCATGCAATCAAAGGTGGATGCATAACCTGTCACTAGGATCCTGCAAAGAACACATATATTGAACTCCCTTCCTTTTGTTCAAAGCTACACTGCCACTTTAATACTACATAAAATGAAAAATTAATCAATTATAAACATCAAAGGATGACACAGAAAAAGTATTTTAAAATGAATGTAAGTACTGTAATAATTAAGAATCCTCATTAACCCAGAAAATGGAAATATAAATTTAGCAATGAACCTTTGTAACATTCTGTCTCTAAATATAAATGCAAAGAAAGCACTGAAAATAGAGATAAAAGTGCTACTGTTATAAAAATGTTCTTCATATAGAAGAACACACACCTCTGCACGCATACCTGTGATTATTTCAAGCATAATCAGAAAAAAACATTGTCTTCATTAATCTTTCTGCTTTTCTTTCTAAATTAATTATGTTCATTAACAAAAAGTAATTCCAACCATATTTTATGGACCATTATTTATCAAAATGAAGTATCTCTCAACTTTCCTCTTTTATTTCAGAGCTGACCTAATGGACTGAGAGCTGGAAACATCAGAGTTTGTAACCTTCTCCATTTGACTTGCATGATATTGCCAAAGTCATTAAATTTCTCTGCAAGTTTCTTTCACAGTGTGCAACATTATCTTTAGTGAACAGTAATAATAATTATTTACTTTCTGTGTCTTCTCAACCTGATGCTACGATTTATCATAAAACCCTGTACAAGGCTATGTGTTTATTATACTATTGCTATGAACAATTCCCACAGTATTTTTTGCTTTTGTTTATGATACCTCATTCAAGTCCCCAAAAGAACTTACCTCAGTAGTCTAAGGACAAACAGACCACACAGAGATTAAGAGGAAAAGAAAAAAGAGTATTTTACACAATTCAGAATGATTCACTATGAGAATTATTAGGAAGTCACGATTGTATGAAGGCAAATTACACTTTCTTTATTTCAGACTCTCTTTGTAAGCTAGTGATGCTTCACCTTTATGGAATGTTTTAAAAATAGAAGTCAGTTGTGTATTGCTTGTACATTATCTTCAGTACTAAATATTGTTGAACTATTGAGAAATGAAAGCACTAGAAAACCGTAAGACCAAACTTAGTAAAAACAACAAGTTACATAAAAAAAAGAAAAACTTCAGCTCGCTGTGTTCTTCTTTATTAAAGTATGTCATGTATTTTATCTTTGCAAGAGTTTGATGAGTTTTTGCAAGTAAAATTCTGTTTCCTCTATACTTGCTAATAGTCATGAGAATCTGTAGTTTGCACCTTCCCATTAAAAATGTATTGTATTTTTTGAAATTATTCACCCCGCCTTTTATCCAGATCATGTCTTTGAAAGGAGGAAGTAGATAATAAATGGAATAATTCATGATTTCCCATTAAATATGAAACTTTCTTTTGCAGAGTTTAGAAAATGAAGTTCTACATAATGTACAGAAGTTGATTAGAACTTTTTTTAACCTTTTCAAGAAAAACCTTTCACATTACACAAAAGCACAGAGAAGTTTCTTTTGGAATGGCAAACCATTCACTTCCCACACAATTCCGTTCTTTAGATCACCACCTAATTACACTAAATAATATGTTTATCAGGCTGAAATTCACAGAGATAATTCAATTGACCAAAAAGAATATGTGCCTCTAAGTGCTAAAAATCTCTTTTTGAAAGTTGTTTAATAAACATTGAATCTTGGTCATGGCAAGGAAGATTGTCAGGAATTATTCAGACAGAAAAAAATACATATTTAAACAATATTGTGAAAGAAATTTAAAATTTATCATCTAGCTCAATAAGTGACTTGTGCTATCTCCCTTTCCACAATCAGCAGGGAGTTCGGGATAGAGTGCCTTAATTTAAAATTTCTTTTACTATGAAAGGATACATTTCTTTGGTTCTGATTTACCCTTTTCCATAGTTTTTAGTATTTAAAAGTGAAGAAATATCCTCATAAAATGTAAAAGAGTTGACAAAACATTCCACCAGTTCTCAACCAGAGTCATGTGAACAAAGAGGGTCATAAGGTGCTCACAGGTCATATCCAAAGATCGACATCAGCAAGAACGGCAAAATCTTGCTAGGACCTGAACATGAAAGGGAAAAAACAGTTTACTTCTTTCTCCTTTTGCTGCTATGTCCTTTTTTAGCTGCCTTGAGCTCTCCTCTCTCCCTTGTCTTCACAGTGTTATATAAAGAAGAAATGGAAGCAGCTCAAATCAGTGCAATCACTACAACCAAGTCCTGTGCACTGAAGGACTGAAATACAAGTGAAAAGCAGAATCTGCACCTATACATTATCTGTGTCTGAAATTGCCTTTTGCAAGCTTTCTAGTAATAGCAGCTGCCTCTGCTCCTTCCTTGCCTTAACCCCACCCCAACAAGGTATTTTTCCTAACACTTATTCTTGGCAGTGCCCCTCCCCTGTCCCTTAAAAGACTCACTCCATTACACAGAAATGGTCGAATCTACCTTACAACACAAAATTCCCAACCCTAAATTATGCATGTTTAAACTGGGAAGCCCCAGTAAAGATTTCAGGTTGGGAAAAAGAAAACATGGCAATATGATAAGCTGTCAATGAAAAAAGGTTCAGATCTACTTGTTGAGTAAGAGATTTCACAGGTCATCTGTGAAGTCACTTTACTAATTTATATGGTAGAGGTGACAGCTACTCGAAAGTCTGGATTAATCAAACCCCCAATCAGTTATTTGTACTCAGCTTCCTTAAAGAGCTGGTCCATCAATGCAAAAGACTAGAATAAGAAGAAAGAGAAAAGCAAATAAATCTAAAACTGAGTACCAAACCTCTCGCTGTTTAAATAATTTATAAACAGAGGACAAGATTAGAAGCAGCCCAGTCTAATAGCAGGGCTTCCTAGTCTGTCATGGCTATGATGAAAATAAAGAATAAAACACCCTTCAAGCTAGGCCTTCTCCACAAACCTCATTCTTCTCACTCAGTGGACTCTCCAGATCATCCTGACCTCTTATCAGGAGAGGAAATTCCTTCCTCTTTAGTCTTGGAGGACAGATAGGTTTGAATATTCAGAGACCAACTAGTAGAAGTAGTAAGGATGTAGGAAAGAAATATTTTATTTCCACAAACTTATCTTGAGAACTAACTCTTAATCCCTCACTAATTGTCTGACATATCTTTTCCTTTACCCTACCTAGCTGATACTGGCACTGAAAACAGCAGAAACTTGGTGGGAGGGTAGTAAATTTAATTCTCTCCCTGAAGAATGGAAAAATAATCTTCTATCAGATGGCACTAACAGAAGATCTAAAACTATGCCAGGTCACTTTTGTTCTGGACTTCCAAGCTTCTTGCAGAAATGCTGCATCAGGAATTAGTGAATGCAGCTAGGACTTCCACCTGATCCTTTTGACAGTTTTCAAAATTTCCAGGGTTCTCCAGTGTGGGATTCAGCATTAAATGTACATGTCTACATCCAGTCTGGTCACCTTAAGCTCTCTATATAAGCAATGGAGAGAAATATGTGCGTCAAAAGTATAATTCACCTTATTCTAAAGCAGTTGTTTGAATCCTAAAAGGCGGGGCTCAACAAATCGAATTACTTATTCTTAATTATTTCTACTGATTATATGGGGTGATTAATCTAGTTCTCTGGATCAGTTAACCTTAGATGAAAATGCCTTTGCTCTTTTTTGCAGAGAAGGACAAAGGTTTATGGAAGCAAAGGATTGCTACTACATTCACTCCTAGAGCAAAAACATTATAGTCTAGTTTTCAGTA